>CAXIWW010000441.1:22500-90000 GCA_964036315.1 Acanthosepion esculentum | reverse complement strand
AACCCACTTGATAAGTTTGAGCAAATGGATAAAGGAAGAGTCATGACAAAAACAAAGAGAGCAATAAAAAAAAAAGGAAACATTTTATTTTATAGCTGGAGGCAAAATACAGGAAGCTGTGGAGAAGCATGACTACCTGTCCTGACAGGACATGACATTGAGAAAGAATGTTAAAACTACTGAAGAGGAAAAGATATTTGAAATATCCCTATCTGCTTGCAGATTATCTTAAGCATTGTCTTAATCCATTTGTAATGCTGATAAGATTTCTAAGTTGGTTGTGTGAGGATTTGCGATTACAGAGATTAAATATGCCACCTGAACTTTTAAGTAAGGCAAAAAAAAAAAAAAAAATCACATGATTCTCTGCTGGTCTGTGCTTAAAGACATAATAAAGAAATGCTTTCATTGTACATGGTTTCTTAATAACAGATCAAAAAGATACAAGTTTCATTGGTTAAGTTAACAGCATAGCAACTCTTTATGTTATTTAATCTAGTAGGACAAAAAAATGATTAGAAAGGTCTAATTTGCACTACATTCAAAGATAAATGCAAAGGTATGGTTTGCCCTAGAGTCTATAGGAGAGGCATGGGAATGGCTAGCAAAAAACTCAAACTAGAGTCAAATGGGGAGACATGAGTATGGCCTGACCTAAACTCAAAAAGGGAGACACAGGCACAACTTGCCCTAGACTCAAAAAGGGAGACATGGCTTGCTCGAGACTCAAATAGGGAGTCACATGTATGGCCTGCTTTAGAGTCAAAGGGGGAGACATGTGCATAGCTTGCTATAGATTAGAAAAGACTAAAAATAAAAAAGAGGCAAAACATGGGTATAACTTGAGAATACATGGATTCATACCTTTCCTAAAGGTATTTGCACATGAGTGACTACAACAAATTTAATGGGAATTGGAACCTGGCTTTTTGATTAACAATTCCAAGCCATTATCCAATCTACAACATCCTGTCTCATCCAAGCTTACAGCACTTGTTATTCCCAAATGGTCCCTTATCTAGGTATTGACCAGGCTCTATGTTGCTTAACTTCAGTGATCATATGGGAACCCATGCAATGTGCCTGTAAGTCCATATCAATCTTGTAAAAGGATAAGAGAATATCTACTTAATATGTTTACGGTTAATTCATTCTTCTATATGCTGTGTCCATCAGGACGTTGGTGATCATGGCTCTCCACAATTTCCTGTCCTTTGTAGCTCTTAATAACTTTAGTCTTTTTGCTATCTCTCCCAAACCCTGCTCCACCTTTTATTCTAGAGCTCACCAGGTAAGTTGCACATTGCTTTCCTCTAGCCCTCTTACCTTCAATCTGTCCTGTGTGCATCAAGTTTTCCAAGTCTTCTTTCCTCATTATGTACCCCAAAAATTTCAACTGTCTCTTCCTGATGTTAAGCATAAGCATCCTTTTTATTGTTTAGAACTTTGTTGTATCTTACATGTTCAGTCCATGGTATTTTCAACATCCTTCTGTTAGCACATTTCTGTTGCTTCAAGTTTCTTCTTCATCTGTGAGGAGATTGTCCAGCATTCACTGCCATGCAGGAGGACTGATACTACATAACAGTTCAGCCCTCTTTTCTTTGTTTTCTAATGATATTTCTGTGTTTCTTAATAGTTTGCTTAGCTTTGGAAGGCATCTTTTGCTACCCAAACTCATCTTTATTCTCACAAAGTAGAGACACAATAAAATGCATGAATATCCAAATATCTGTTCAATGACTGAGTGGTGTGTGACAGCTGGAAACTTCTTCAGCAAGATATGGAAAATTACAAAAATCATCTTCAGCCACTAGAGAATTTTTTTTAACAACTAGACTATCAACACAGGGCTTGATTTGGGGGGCATTCAGTGAACTGCTAACACTCTATACCAGTTACTCAAAATTATATGGCAAACATGGAACTTTGTGCCTGCAAAAAAAAAAAAAAAAAGGGACAGCTTTACCATTGATACTACTATTTTAACTATGTTCATTCCCTCACCATTGTTTATTTACAAGATCATAAAAAAAATTTATTTACCATTTTAATAAAGAAAGAAATGTGATAAGAAATCATTTTATTCAAAAATTTATAAAAACTTACAAAATTATTAGAATGTGTGTGCAATAGGTTTTAAAACATTGAATAATTACTAATTTTACCTATTTTCACTCCCTTGGCAATGTTTGATTAAAAAAGATAATGAAAATTTTAATAAAACCCAAATATATGAAAGTGCATTTATACATTTCCTTTGTTCTTTGAGAATTGACTACAAAAATATTACACACTATTTACAAAAATAATTTTATATTGCAACATTCTAAAAATGTGAATTAATACAATGTTTATCATTTATCAATTTATACAGAAATATGAAATAATTTTTAAAAATTTTTTAATAAAAAGATTTTCCCCATTTATTTCATTATAAAAGTTAAATAATTTTTTTATAATCTTGTAATTAGACAATGCCAAAAGAGTTAAAATAATAGCAGTGTCAATGGAAACACCATCCTTTTGAAACTTTTTTTTTTGCAGGCATGAAGGTCCATGTTTGCCAATTATATTTTACAACACTAGGACAGAAGAAAATTTAAAATTGTACACCCAAAGAAAACAGCACAGAACAGATCAGTAAAACTGTGATTTAACAAATTTGGGAAGAGTGCATTTCATACATTTAATAAGTTCCATAAAGAACAATCAAGTTGTGTTCATCACTGCATTTAATGAACATTGTTTTGTTAAATCCAAGACTGTACACAAATGGCAAAATATCAAATAGAATAATTGTACAGACCTTTTCTTGCTCACATTGCGATAATTTGGGAAAGATTTGTTGTAGGTGTAATCTGCTGTGGAATTTACTTTATACGTATAACTGAGGTACAGAAAATTTCCAAAGGTTCATGTGTAAATGATCCCAAGTTTTCACAGGTACTATACTAGTACCAAGTAACTTGACAGACTTCATGAATGAATTGTTCTAACATTTATCACACTTTGTTCAGTAAAAATACAAAGTCAATTCTCTATAGCCCATTTGGTTCCTTAGTGACATGCAAGTTAAAAAAAAAAAATATTTTGCTGTAGTACAAATCTTTTGGATTAGAAAATTTCTCAAAACTGCTGAAGGCATCATCAATACAGATTGTATACCTAAAGATGGCCATAGAACAAATCATCCAAAATATTGTGGTTAAATACAGTTCAAACTAGTCAAAAAATAACTTCACATTCTGCCTCCCATCAAAATGGCTGATGAAAGTAACTCATTGCACCTTCTTGGATTTACATTCTTTGCCGACATGAAGTGGAAAAATTACATTGAATCCATTGCTAGGTCTGCTTGCTAAGAAAGTTGGTTCATTTTTCTCTCCTGAATCTATCTTGCATATTTTAAGTCTACCATTCAGCCATGCTTTGAATATTGCTGCCACATATGGTTTCGTGCTCCTGCAATATATTTAGAGATTTTTGATAAAATCCAAAGAACCAGTAATATCATATGGTCCTGACTTGGCATCTTGGCTTCAGTCACTTTTCCACTGTCATAAAGTTGCCTCCATTTGCCTTTTCTATAAATACTTACATGGTAATTATTCGATAAGCTCTTTGCTATGGTACCTAGACTTTATGAATTTAAGTGCAGTACTAGATTGGCAGCAAGGTCTCACCAATTTACAATTTCTTCAGACAAATTAAGCTGAGCCTGCGAGACAAAAATCCAATACTATTATAGTGACACAGGACATTAGGGTCAACATGAACAGTTGGTTTACCCACACCAAGAAGTTTATTGATGGAGGATAACGATGAGGAAACACATGGATAATATCAACAAAGCAGGATAAGGAATTTATTTACAAATTTACTCGCTTGAAGAAATGTCAGTCACTAGTTTCAGGAAAATAAATCAGAATTTTTTATAGTCTGTAGTTTTAATGAATTGTCATGAAGAGGAAATGTTCATATAACAGATTAAATGATCAAACACAAAATAATACTCAAAAATGTTTAAAACAAAGGTAAGAAAGTTTGTTGTTCAAAAGTAGATGAAGAGAAATAGTTTGAAATGCTTAGCTTTCTTGGATTATTGAAATAAAGTGCCAAGTACTTGGTTAAGGCAGATGATATAACTGGCAAGTAATCTGACATTGGTGAAAATCTGAATGCATGAACAGAAATTAAATTTTTCTCATGACTTCAGACATTCTTCTCTTCATTGAGTTAATTTTTTTCTTATTTTATATTAAAAAAAAAAAAAGCATATGCTTGCTATTTTCTTTTCTTTCTTTTTCTAGACTCAATGGCTAACTCCTGTGAAAACAAAGTTTTCATTAAGTCCAAAGAAAATTTCACACAAATTTCTTTGTCTTTTTCCTCAGATTGCTTGAATTTGAAGGGAGTGGGTAAAGGGAGTTATTTCGTACTCACCACACTATCATTCTCTATCTTTACAAGAGCCAGATAAGACCCAAAATGGCATATTGCTGCCACATCTGGGCTGGAGTTGCCCAATCCTCACTTTCCAGCCTTGACAGAGTTCAAGGCCAAATTTATGCAGCCTTGTGGGTGATGAATTGCTTTCCAATCCCTTTTTCCACAGATGAAATATTACTAACCTGTTGATACTCTATTGCTATCTTCATGGCAGATGTTTGGGCAAATTACAATCCTTGTTTCCACCAGTTCAGACTTTCACATCTAGGGCCCACCGGGCCACATACACTGAGTTGACATGTCCTCATTCCCTTCATATTCCGTTGGTAAGGAGGAAGTTCCATTCAGGCAGCAATCTTCCCCAGAACTGTTGAATTATGGAACAGACTCCAGAGAGAATGATTCCTTGATCACTACAATCTTAACTTCAAGTTTAAGATCAGCTGATCTATCCTACATATCATAATATGTACCTCTTGCTCCCTCTCCGTACTCACTCACAACCACCTCATTTAATAATCCTCAATCTTGAGTGGTTCTTGGGCCTTGTATTGGCTGGATAATGGGATAAACGACTACTAAGCTGGTGATGGTGGTGAGAGGAAACAGTTACTGGGAAACAAAACAAAAAACTCTTTATATTAACCATTTTTTTTTTATTCATTTTCTCTTACAACGCATATAAAATAAGAAAATAAAATGGTCAGTACCTGTTCTTCAATAAAGTGTAGTGTCCAACAACCGGCAACTTTTCTTTGATTGACGGGAAATGAAGACATGAAAAATCATGAAGCAACCTTTTCTTTTAGCAAAAATATTTTCCTTTTTCACTAAAAATATCGGGTGGATATTTATTGTTGAAACTTTGGCACAAGGACTTACTCAGCGAGAAAACTAGTTACACGGACTCACTATAGCAAATGTTCAAGACTGTCAGACAGAAGAAAAAATGGGAAACGTTTGATTGTTTGAACTATATTTTTGTTTAAAATTAAAATTACATGTGAAAAATTTGAGCCCTAACCAGAACCTCACAACTCAAAATACACATCGTAATGTACAAATAAACAGTAAACCAAAATCCTAATTTTATTGCGATTATAGAGACATATAGGTGGAAAAAAATAAGTTAAAAAGTCCAAAATAATTTCTTTTTTATGTGGGATAATGATCATTTATTTTAGAAGAGTCCTGCAACCCGATTTCTAGTAAACTTTTTATTTTATATTACTTTATTTTTTTGTTGTGGGTTAAACAATGTATTTATTCACATCGGTAAAAAAATAAATATAGGGATGTCCCACTTAAATGTGAATGAAAAAAGATCCCTCTTTTTTATTCTACATAAAAAATTTTAAGTACATATCACACAACCACCAAAAAACGCTTTTTTTTTTTTATAGAAATTCCAGGTTAAATAAAAATATCAATGGCAATTTGTTAAACATTTAAAAAAAAAAAAAAAAACAATGTCTGTTTATTTTCCTTTTGACAAAAAAGGCTTTTTTTTGTTGTATGCCATGTTTGTTACATTTTTTATTACAATTTCTAAGTTGAGTTGCTTTAACGTTTAAATTAAGTGAAATTAAAAACTGTTATCAATTTCAGTAGAATTCTTTTTTTAGTAGATACTGAGCAGTTTTTCGTTTCTATGACAAAGCTTTAAAAAAAAAAAAAAAAAAAAAGGACAACTGTCATAAAAAATAAATATCGACAAATAAAAAAAAATGATAAACAAATTTACGACAGGAAAAAGTGTATATGAATTATGTGCTTAAATAATTTTAAGACAAATATCAAACTCGTCCTAATTTTTGCCATGCTGTGAAATTCAAATTAACGATCTTGTAGTTAAGTAAATTTAGCGTCCCAAAAATGCAAGAGGCACTGGGTTAGTTACAACTAGTAAATAAATAAATACTAAAAAGATATTTAGTAAAAATAAAAAATATCTAAAATTAAAATAACGGTTAACTACTTTAATTAATTAGTTAATTATTTTACTAACGATCCGCGGGAAAAGAAACTTTCCTTTTTGAAAGATTTTCTAAATTTTATGAAAAAATAGCAGTAATGTTAATGCTGTCAAAACGAGAATTAAAAAAAAGATTTGATTGTTATTCTTTAATTTAAATTAATTACAAGTTACTATTGTCATAGTTGCTGAAAAAGCAATCAAGTGCTCCTTCAGCAACCATGATAATTTGGGGCGCTAAACTACAAGAACAAGATCGACATTAGGTAAAAAACAAAACTCAAAATGTTATTTTTGTTTAGTGTTGTTTTAAAAGAAAAAAGTAGATACAGAAGAAAACATTACAACTGAAAGAAAGAAAGGGTTGATAAAAAGACAACAAAAATAATCTGATTTTCTTTTTAAAAAAAAAAACAAAAAAAAAACAGTATAATTTTGAAAAGTTTGAGTAAGTTCCAACAAAAAAGCATGAGGTTGATAAACAAATACGGGAAAATTTATTTTACAAATTAATTAAGTAAAAATACAATTTTTATTTTATAGACATACGGTTACGTCAGATTTTGCGAAAAAGCACAAAAATCTCAAAAAATTAAAGTTTGATTTAATTAGTACGAACAAAAAAAAAATAAAAAAATAAGTCAGTCGAATTGTTTTTTTAAAGTCAATGAATATTTTTTTCTTTTACTTTAGAACTTGACAGCACATGTCAATGATAATAATAATAAAGATATTCTCCTAAAATATAAACTATAGCAAAGATGAATTTAAAATTTTAAAAAACAGTTTTAAAAAAAGACGTTTTCGGTTTTACGAAAAAAAAATTTTTTTATTCAATGCCTGGTAGGAAGTGAAAACTAACATCGTGTCTAAAGAGATCGAGAATTTTATTGAAATATTTTAGTTTAAAAAAATATACCTAAGTAAATTTAATTTTAAAGTAGTTTATTTTGGCCGCGTGAGTAAACTAGGATATTTTTAACAAAGTTGCGCAAATGAAACGGCGGAAAAATGGATAATAAAATTAAAATATTAAAACTGGTAAAGTAAAATTATAAAATAAAAATAAAACCTGAAAAGGGAGAAAATGCTTTTTTTTTCAGTTGGAAGACTAAAAAATAAAAATTGTTTTAAAAGAATAAAGAAGTTAAAAATGAGACAAAAATGAACTTAAAAAAAATATCACTCTTCATCAATTAAGTTTTTTTTTTTTTTTTTTAAACTTCGCAAAATAGTTCGTTATGCAGTCATTTTTTTTTTTTCAGAAAAACATGAAAATAAGTTTCATTATAATTTCTCAATTGTTTAAAAGTGAATTAAATTTTCATTATTAAAAAAAAAACATTCAAGTTAAAACAAGAAATAAAAATAATGTTTTTAATGAAACAAAGCCGGCGTTAGAGTTGTCTTTAAAATAAATAAATAATAGAAAAATAATTTTAAAAACTTTAAGCTAACTACAAATTGAACTAACAAAGTAATTTAATTACAGTTAATGCTTTTGAGAGATTACGATTTATTTTAAAGTGAACAAAACAGTTTTTAAAAGTCCCGTAAAATAATACTTCACTACTTCACTACAGTGATGAAAGATAAATAAATTGAATCTTTTCTAGTTTTTCACAATTAAAAACTTACTCAAATCGTAGGAAAGTTTTCAAAGAGAAAGCAAGTAGCCAAGAATTTCTTCCAATTCAAAAAGCGAACATAAAAACACCAACGAACCTGTCAATTTAACATGAAACTTGGCAAAACACCGATATTTTCCTTTTAGAAGGCAGCCATATTAGAAATACTACACAGCAATGAAGGCAGCCTTCACCTTTGACCTCGACCGACTCTTGACATTTGACCTAGTGCAGTATTAAGCGTATAAGAAGCTGACCTTTTTTTTCTCGCGGGACATAAATTCATTTTACGTGATGAAAATGAATACAAATCATATCTAATCTGGCTTTTAGTTCCACAAAAAACACATACAAATTGTAATTAAATTAATAAATTCACGATATTGGATTATTATTATATGTCGTTTGTCTTTTTTGCTTTTTCTGTTACTTTTATTTACTTATGACTATTACTATTTCTGTTTATGACTATTTCTTTTAGTTAGGAAGGTGAATGCCGAAACGCTGGTTCATATTTTCGAAAAGAGTTTCGGAAGAAGTGAAGTACTCAAAAAGTTATCTTTTATGTGTGTAAGGAAACAGCAATTTTTAAATGATACTTTCACTTTACCTTTAAAAAGGTAATTAGGAAGATAAAGTAGGTCTGGTAACTCCAAAGACTCACTAAAAAAATGAACATACATATAATAGTGAAAAAATGCTACCCCCACCAAAAAAAAAAAAATTTTATAAAACGAAGTTTTAAAGCGAAAATCTAATTAAATATTAATTATTAAAAGGAAAGACCTATGCTTTTTTTATTATTAAATTATATTTTTAATCGTTTTTATATTTTTTAATCTTTTTTTAGAAATTTCCAAATTTAGGTTAAAAATGTTCTTGCGCCAACAGAAGTAAATGTAAAATTTTAGCATCGTTTTGCGGTGAAAAATATTGATTTGGAAATTCTTGCGAAAATCAGATAATTGTCGGATTTTAATGAAAATTTCAGGTCTTATTCTCAAACGAATTAAATTATTTTAGAAACGTTTCTTTTTTTTTTTTTTTAAATCTTGGTGAAAATATATTTTTGCCACTGTTAAGTTACCCACACATGCACTTATTTAATTTTATGAAATTTTGAGAATTAGAGTTTTACTTTTGTTTAAGTTTAAACACGAATACTGAGAGAATTTTTTAAATCATCAATTATTATTTTATTGTTTTTTATCTTTTGTCAAACAGGACACTACTTTGAATCGTAAAAATAAAATGAAAAATATGCATCAAAACAAAAATATTTAATTAGAAATTATTTTAATTACTTTTATGAACAAAACGTTAGACAACAAACATTAACAACATTGTCTTAAGAAAAAAGAAATTGATGAATAATGAATTTTTACAAGAATTCTTTACATTTTTTAAAAATCTTAAATAAATATAATGATTTATAAAGTTTCAAATCATTTAACATTCTATATTAATTTGTAGCGGGTAAGTGATATTGTTATTAAGTAAAAACTATGTATCATCTATCACTGGTGAGTTACACCTCTTGTTTTCGTCGTTTTTTGTTTGTTTTTTGTTTTGTTTTGTGTTCCCGAGAGAAGGAGTGTTGCTTGGGGGTAGTTTTGAATAAAATGTTTTAAAATGACTACTACGATTTCGTGATGCTTTTTCTGTTGTTACTAAATAAATTGCAACGCTCGTGTATGAAACATGGTGTCAGGAGTGGGATAATAAATAATACAAACATAATATACTAAAACTAAAAGGAACTTTAATTCAAATAAAAAAAAAATGTTTAAATATACAGCCGCCAAAAAATTTTGACCTCACAGACCCTGGAAAATGGGGCCAGAGATTCCAATGTAGTGATTACGACTATGTTTGCCACGCCTACATTTTTCTCAAATGTGATTGGTCAAATAATAAATACTAATTATCACGGGACAATTTACTGATCACATTCACCACACTGAATTTTTCCTACTGTTAATTCACAAACATGCTTTTGTTATAAAATCACCGATTGGGTAATTTTTCATCCAATCAGATATTTTTTGTGTTCTTTCGAAATTTTTCCCGCCGTTGGCCCGGGAGCCTACCGATAGTAATATTGTCGGAATTTTATTAACTTTAGGTCCGTACCTTAAGAATAAAACCTACTACCGGTATATTAACCGGGGTCCGACGTAAGAAAAAAAAATGTAACTCCGAAATACAACTACGTACACTACTGTAGGTCCAAATATATTTTTATTAATAGGGGTAAAAAAAAGATATTCCCCTTGATAGGGAGTTTGAAATTCCCTGTTGTATCAATAAAAAAAATGGTCCAACAATACAAAAGTAGAGTACAAAAAACAAATAAAAATAATAAAGGAATTACCCACTTTTTCCTTTGCCAAAATGGCCACTATAACACGTGGTCTATATAATTCTAGGTCTCCCTCGTGGGAGTACAAACAAAGTTCTCGTTAAAATGGCCTCGTTAACTGGAAGCCTATATAATTCTAGTATTCCCTCGTGGGAGTACAAAACAAAGTTCTTGGAGTCGAAGAAGGACTAGGAGCTTCTTTGAAAATTTCTTCCTCAGCACATCTTTCACGGCTGGGTCTTCCTGGAAATTTCTTTTTTCAGCCGCCTCTCGCCGACTCGTCCGAGATCTTCTTTATAAGGAACTATTCGTAAAAGTTCTTCTTCGGATATAGAACCTTACTCAGGAAATAAACTGACTCGCTTATTCCTTGGTTCTAAAATTACTGCTCCCTCGGCTAATGGCACTATCTGACAGAAATTCGCCACTTCACCGGACCTCCCATAACTTGTTAAGCAGTCGAGCTGCCTAAAACGAAGGTCTGACTCCCAAAAGGAGGTATAAAAAAGAGGCGGAAGTCGTTTAGACCAGCGTTTATATACGCCTTCCTCCGTAGGGGAGGAAGGCGTATATAAACGCTGGTCTAAACTGTTATCAGCGACAGGCCCGGAAATCCCCAAAGGTCAATAATCTCCCAGTCCTTCTTATAAATTTTCACAATATAAACCAGGATTCGTTCAAAAAAATAGACAGTAGAAGCAGAACTCAGCAACTCACACGCGTCTACACAGACTATTCACTCTACTCACTGTGCACACACACACACACAGAACTTAAATATCATTCACCATCAGTTCGATGTAACAAGCCAAGTTGCAACAGCTCTGTTAGTTATATATAATCCACAACTGAATTACTACATGTTCTGAAAACATCATTCTATCTAATACAGAACTTTGAACATTCTTATTCAGAAAACTTGTTTTATTACATTTAATCTTTCAGCTAACAGATAAAGGGAAACTACTTCTTCCTTCTTATTGTTTCACACATTACAAAAAATGTTTTGTATTTGTTGATTTTAATATATATTTTATCGTTGAAACAAAAATCGGTTTTCCATTGTTTTTCCTTAATTCAAAAATGTATAATTGTTAAATGCTATTCAACACGCAGCCACATCAATCTTTTCAACACAACCAGCCAACGCTTTAGAACAGCTTCGAAGTTATCAAGATTCAGCAGAAACTCAAGAGTACGTTATAGGACCAGAAACCGAAAACTCAAGGGAAATATAGCAAACCGATTTCTGAACGCCCTAAATATTTAAAGGAAACCCCAATGACATGGTGCAACATCGTCGCAGCTCAATTCCCATCTATTCATCCAAGTGAAAAATCCTTTTATACATGGATTAATTAATAAATTTCCTATAATTTAATACCAATTTTTAAAATATTTCATTCAATGGAATTTTTTTTTAAAACAAGTGAAATATTACTAATCCCCCACTTTGGGGCCGCACTAAAAATTTGAAGAAAACCCCTGAGACAAGTTGCGTGCTAGGAAATTTGTTCCGGCTTTCCCGCATCAAAGGGTTGAGGTTAAAAATTGAGTTGAAGTTTAAAATTGCGACAAAACAGCAAGATTAGAGCGGACAAACTCTCACTTTTACGCGTACGAATAAAGAAAAAACTCCTGCTCGGTGAGTAACAACAAAAGAAGAAAGTGTTTATTTACAACATATACAGAAAAAAATGGAAAAGGGATAAAAGGATAATTATGATCTCAACATGATCCCACAGGGGACGGTGATCTCCCTTCTCTCTCCATATGTGGTCAGCCACGCCTGATCTTTCTACTTCCCCTCGCGTTACAGCTTTCTGGTGTTCTTGAAGCCTTACATTGAGAGGGCGGCCTGTCTCTCCTTTATATTCCTTTCCGCAGCTGCACGGGATAGCGTACACACAGTCTTTAGTCATGTTCTCCTCTATGAGGGGGTCTCATTCGAGAGAGATATCTGCGAAGTGTTGTCACGCATAGACAGGGAACACCATTGGAAAATTCGTAAACTTAAGGAATCAGCACATATGCTAGGCCACAAAAATCTCCTGAATCGACCAAGCATAGAAATAAATACAATATGGGAACCAGTAATAAGGAGTGCCAGAGAAAAGCAATGATAACAAAAAAAGTTGCAATATGAGATCTGGTAAAAACATGGAATGATAACAGCAAAATTGCAATATGAGCACTGGTAAAAAATGGTTGCTGAAAACATTAGTTTTATAATACCCAGAAATTCATACCCAGATGTCCTCAAGGACACATGGCACAGTGGATAAAGGCGTTGGTTAGATCCAGTGACAGACCCAAAAAGTGTGAGTTCAATACCCGGTTAAGGCAGTGGAGAACTTTCAGAGGGAAAATTAGCAGGAGATAACTGATAACTGACATCCATCAAACATGGCTCGTGGAACTAGAACAGTCTACCCCAGTGATCGAAATAAAGGGTTCGTTCGAAATTCCAACCACCTGAAGAAGGACGGAGCGTACAACGGCCGAAACGTTGTGACAAATATGGCGACAAAGATGAGGACTTATTTAAATAATACCTCATCTCAGAAATATAGACAGACTCCGAAATTTAATACTTGCTTCAACAAATAAGTACATTTTCCGAAATTTTATTAAAAGGTAACTTACTGTAAGTTTTAATTTAAGTAAATCTAACCTATCCCGCCGGAGAAAGGAATAGACAAATCGAGTTTACAATTAAACTTATTACATATTTATAGCCCAAAGTTCTTCGACTTCGTGGGCATGAATCAAAATTTTAATACTTGCTTAAGTTTACAATTAAACTCACATATATATAGCGCAAAGTTCTTCGACTTCGTGGGCTTAAAGTCAAATTTAATACTTGCTTCAACAAATAAGTACATTTTCTGAAATTTTATTAAGGGGAACTTACTAACAACGTGTTGCGGGACGTCAAGCAGGTGCTGTTAACCCCGCAAACAGAAAAATTATGTAGGATAATACGATCGAAGCAAGGATAACAAAGGCGAGGGTTTTAAAATCTAAGCCAAATTTTATTCATCAATCTGGCAAAAGTATGTACAGGTATCGTTTTGAGTAATCCGATATGAAGTCGGGGAGTGCCAATCGAAGGTTAGTCTTATTTCAGGGTGGCAGACCAGAGGCAGTGCTGAGGTAGCCTGTTTGTCCTTAGGGTGACAGTCACAAAGGATGCAGCTTGGTAGTCCTTAGAAGGACTATTGCAGAAGAATGTGGTTTGGTAGTCCTTAGAAGGATTATCGCGTAAGAATCGGCCTGGGCTGCTGCTGCTGCTGTTGGGTTTGGCTTGTTCAGCTGCTGCTGCTGAGTTCGGCAACCGGACTGGGAGCGGCTAGCTTCACTGGTGGCTGCTGCTGATGCTGGTAGGCTTGGCTGCTTCTTGTGGTCAGCGACGAGAGTCGGTCAGGTGAAGGTGAAGGTGAGATGGGGAGCTCATCGCTCTACCCCGAGGCCAAGTAATATTTAGCCCCCCCCCCCACAAGGGTTACATGTGGCACAAGGCCGGGTTTAATGTGGATTTTCCGAGCCCGTAGGCTCGGCCAAAAATATTCCCTATTGGAACCCGTAAGAACAGGTTCAGGGATAATTCTACCTCCCGAACGAGACTCTGCCCTTCGGCTGAGCCTCGTCCGAGTTCCTCTCTGCCCGAAGGCAGAGAGTTCGACCAAATAACTAGACGCGGGGCCGAGTTATTTGGTGGAAGAAGTCAGCTGTGTTTATGTCGGCCGCGGTTAGCATCGTTGCCTAGTTAACAATGTCTTTTGGTTGTCGACTAAAAATTACCTTCCACTTTTGAATGTACACATGGGTTTCATTTGGGCACCATGTATATCTAAATTAGTTTCTGGTCATTATTTTTAGTTGTGTATGTTATGTTTCGTTTTTTGTTTTTTGTGTTTCGATGTCTGAAAACGCTGAGTCACCGGAAATTAACGGCATTCGTTCTGCTTTCCGATGTGACGCTTTCAGACGCTTGAGTAGCCGGCAGTAACTTCCGGTCGGGTGTGATAACGCGTAAGTTTTCTTTACGCAAGTAATCCAACCTATCCTGCCAGAGAAAGGAATAGATACATTTAATGTAAGTTTACAATTACTTAAACATATTCAGAGCCCAAAGTTCTATGACTTCGTAGGCTGAGAACCGAGGACTCAATACTACAACCAGCCCCAAATTCTCTGATTTCGGAGGCCCCAGAATACAAATCCCACAATGATGTCTAGTAAATCGATGTTTATGTTACTACCGGAGTAGTTTGAAGTCATATTCAGGTCACTGATACTGTTCAGCATCATGCCCATGACGCAATTTGTTTACAGTTTAACATCGTGCCCAGGACGCATTTTTGGTTACAGTTTAATATCGTGCCTAGGACGCAATTTTGATTAGTTTAACGTCGTGTCCAGGACGCAATTTTGGTTACAGTTTAACGTCGTGCTCAGGTCGCAATTCGCTTACAGTTTAACGTAGTGCCAAGGACGTAATTTGGTTACAGTTTAACGTCTTGCCCAGGACGCAATTTTGTTTACAGTTTAATGTCGTGCCAGGGACGCAATTTTGGTTAGTTTAACGTCGTGCTCAGGACGCAATTTTGGTTACAGTTTAACGTCGTGCTCAGGACGCAATGTGGGTTACAGTTTAACGTCTTGCCCAGGACGCAATTTTGGTTACAGTTTAGTGTCGTGCCCAGAACACAATTTTGGTTACAGTTTAACGTCGTGCCCAGGACGCGATGTGGTCACAGTTTAATGTCGTGCCCAGGACGCAATGTGGGTTACAGTTTAACGTCTTGCCCGGGACGCAATTTTGGTTGCAGGTTAACGTCGCGCTCAGGACGTAATGTGGGTTACAGTTTGACGTCTTGCCCAGGACGCAATTTTGGTATTTAGTACCACATATAAGGATCATCAAAATTAGATACCTTTGTTTTGTTTTTTTTGTTTGTTTGTTTTTTTTGTTTTTTTCTCGTGATAATATTTTGGGTCTATTTGAAACACATTTAATCCGCTTGGTTTTGATCAGTTGGGGTAACGGCAGAAGTGTCCGGAGAGGAAACTCTGTCCGTAGGAGGTGCTTTTGGGTTATGGCTATGGGTGATAGATAACTCTAACGGGTATAAATGCTTGAGTGAATGAACGTTCGCATTTCCATCCCCTTTCTTAATCTCAACAGACCGAATGTTATTATCATCACCCGTAATCAACCTTTGAAATCTACCCAAAGACCAATAAGGTCTGGATTTGGTAGGATTTTTTATGAATACTATATCATCTATCTTAATCATGTTCTCAAAACTTCTGTCATACAAATCCTTGCACTGTGCCCTCAAATCCAAGAGATATTCTTGATACCATAACTCCTTAAATCTATTTAATAAACAATCTCTAGCTTCTATAGACTTGACAATATCAGTTCTAGCAGGTGGATCCGAGCACACAGCCCTTTCTTCGCTTACACCAAGTAACAACCCTTCATTTACATAAGGACAAAGGAAGGAGTTCGGAGTAACAATCTGCAGATCAGAATCAGAGGAGCAACGGTAGGTAAGAGATTTGGAATTTATTGCTCTTTGTATGTCAGTAAGAGTAGTAAGTAGATCGAAATAGTCGACCTGAGATCTACCAATGGTCTTATATAGACATAATTTGATGGTTTTGATCATACGTTCCCACACACCGGCCATCCAAGCAGAGTACAAGGGAATTGTAAGGTGTTTGATATGAAATACACCAAATCTGTCCACGAACTCACTGGAAGTCAGGAATTCGTTCACAAAATTGCAACCCGCAACGAATGACCGAGCATTATCACTATAAATGTAGGCAGGAATACCGTATATGTTAGTAAATCGAATGAAGGCAAGCACAAAGGAATGGGTTCTCATTTCTTTCACCAATTCTATATGGACTGCCCGGGTGTTCATACAAGTAAAAAGCAATATGTACATCTTTTTCGCTCCGTCGCCATTACCAACCCATGCATGCACAGTAAAGTCTATTCCAGTGTGCAGGTAGGGCTGAACCAAATTAACCCTATGCTTAGGTAAGTTAGTAGGCTTAGGATATTTAAAGGCAAGCGCATTATACTTCTTACAGAGGTAACAGCTAGAGATGCATTTCTTAATAGTCTGTCGAGCCTTACATATCCAAAACCCGGACATCCTCAGTTTGTTCAGAGTGGCAGCAATACCCAAATGCGTGCATCTTTCGTGGCAATCAATGATAATGAGATTGGTCAAGGGGTGACTTCTACATAGCAATATAGGATAAACCACCTCAAACCGATGCATATCCGCCTTACCAATTCTCTGCAAGAACGAACGAATCCTTCTTTATCCAAGAATAAGTTTAAATCCCTAACCAAACTCGGAATCTCTTTGTCCAGAGGATTTTCGAGATATTGTATCTCCCTATCAAAAGATTGTCGTTGCATTAATTTAAAGAGATAGGCCTTTGCACAATGTTTGGGGTCAGCATCAGAATGCTTCAACTTATTAATAGACTTAAACACTGCAGCAGTAACTTGTACTAGTTTAGACAATTTAGAATATTTGGCTAAATCTACAATAGGTTCGTTCGAACGAATAGAACTAGTATTGTGATGCACTTCGCTATGAACAATAATCCTGCTTTCGTCACTGAAGCAACTCAAACTACTCTCCGGTCAAGCCACAGGATTTTTCAAAAGCCAGATAGGGCCAGAAATCCAAAATTTAAAGTTATGTTTGAATTTATCAAAGGATAGACCTCTAGTGATCAAATCGCTGGGATTCTGCAAGGAAGGTACACATTTGAACTTAACCGATAATCCATAATCAGACCACAAATCTTCTAGGACCTTAAAATATCCTTCAGTCTATTCTTAACGAATTGATTCTTAGTTTTAATGTCATTGTTACTAGACAACAACCAAGACAACACCACTTGAGCATCCACTGCAATGTGAACACCTTTAACGCATGCATTGGAAAATATTTTCAAGATACTGTCGAGACATTTAATAGCTAACACAGCCATCAGTTCCAGAGTGGGTAAGGATCTGGACTTAATGGGAGCTACTTTCTTTGGCCTTAGCAAAAACTAAGTTCGATTCGTTATTGTGCACAGCATAAGCAGTAAACACATATGCCCTTTTCGAGGCATCGCAGAATATGTACAGTTCAGCTCGAACGGATTCCTTAAGACGATTGAGGTCTTTAGACAGGCTGTTCCAAACTTGCTGGGGTTCCGATGGAATAACGGCATCCCAAGGCAACTTCAGCCTCCATAGATCACTTATTAATATTGTAGCGGACCGTTGGGGTGAAGATGTGAAGAGATATCAGAAGGTTAAACTTAAACTGGCCGGTCCAGCTACATAAGAATGTCGGACTTTAATTAAGTCCAAAGAAGACAAAGAAAACAAACAAGACCGATATATATGGGTAAACAAATATATATTAATAACAAAACAAGTTAAACAAAGAAATGAACAGTTACATATTGTTTGTATGGAGAAATTATGTGTGTGTGTTGTAGTGTTCGTACGTACGTGTATTGTTCTTTTTAGCGCGTTCCCAGAATTTGGGAAACGCTGTATCTGTGAGAGGTCACATATTGGCCAAAGTGGAAAAAGAGAGATTTTACCTCGTCTCCGCGCGAGATAGCGACCCGATGCCTAAGTCGAAAAAGAGAGAGAGGGAGAAGGGTCAGCCAGTATTTATACTCAGGGGAGAGAGACCCCTGTTGAAGGATTAAGGAACTGAGGAGGAGATAACTGCGACAATATTCTACCTCTAATTGTCAAAGGAAGACACATCGACATAGTCAAAAACACTAGATATTTGAGACAATATCTTTCGTTTTGTATTGGCTTCAGAATTAATATAGCTGCCAGCTGAGCACACGGTATCCCTGACTGGATTATATCTATATTTCAGGACCTTCTCCAACTGGCAGCTATGCTCAACATAGTTGCCATCTGCAATCATGCGGTTTTTCAGATCCTCGCAATTAGTATTACATGATCTAAGGCCAAAGTTTCCTTCTTCCATTCTATCCACTGACTCCCTGTAGTTTAGAGATACATTAATTTTTTATGAGAATTACAGGTTTTAACTAGGTTATCCACGTAGAAATTGTTCTTCAACATGTCGGTGCATTCATCATCAGGGAATTTACTGGCATGATGCTTGATGACATAATTTAAAATAAAAGGACTAGCATTAAACCCGAATAAGAGAGTGTTGTATCTGAAACAAACTAATCTGCTCCCTTCCTTCATAAAAAAAAAAAAAAAAAAAACAGAATATTTTTGTCCTCTCCCAAGCTAAGTTTAATCATCAGGAAAACCTTCCTTATGTCACCGAGTAAAACATATTTGTTGGAGCGAAACAACAATAATAGTTTTAGCATGTCTCCCATTAGATTTATTCCAGGGTAGGCTGCTTCGTTTAAGGAGTACCCTGTTTTAGTTTTAAGTGAACAATTAAAAACAGGTCTTATCTTAGTGGTGGTTTGATCTTCGGTTTTAAAAACAGGTCTGTGGGGAATCGATATATAATCCTTGAAATTATCAGGGGTAACATGAATCCTTTCTATTATCCCTTCCTCCTACTGCTCGCGAAACACCTTGGCATATTCGTCAAACAGATTTCGCTTTTCTAAGCTTTTAATAACTATTCAATACGCCAAGAGCTACAGCATGATTCGAAGGTACGGAACTGATTCTTTCTTCTATCCAAGGTAACTTCACATAATAAGAATTATCTCTAAACTCTATAGATATCTCGAAGTCCTTAATCTTCACCCTGTCGTAATCACTCACACCATCTTCGTTGGACAATCCCAACACTTCCATACTAAACATTTTATCTAAGTTATATTCCATGCAACTTTCTTCAAACGTATCGGAAAATGGATCAACGTGTCCCTTTTTAGGTTCTAAAACAAAGTTAGCATAAAAGGCGGGGCACGAAGAGTATTTAGAAACAATAGCATAGAAATTACTATCTGCACCTTTTTGTCCTTTTCCAGGAAGGATAATTTGGTTCGGATACAAGAAATTATTAACATTTCCAAATGGAATGATCCCATTGGGGAGTTTCCATGCTGTACCACCCATGCATTTTATGTCTCCTCTACATTCATCTTTGCATAGGCTTCATGAACTGTATCAAATCCACCCCCAACAAACCATGCACCAGAATGGTATCTGTATTTTTAGCAAATTTTCCAGCTAACTTAAAGTTTAGATTTTTCAGGTTTTAATAATCAGATGAAAACAATCAACATCAAACCTGATATTAAATTGGTTATCAATTAAAATTGGGAGGGAACGAGTACCAGTGGGAAATCCTATATCAAATTTCACCTCCCTCAACCTTTTGAGCCGAGAACCCCAAAAAGGCCTTACTTCATAATCAGCAGGTGCAACGTAGTAGTCGTCACCTTTTAGCCTCGTCAAAACTGATTCTGAGAAATAAGACCTCTGGCTTCCCGTGTCCACTAGACAGTTGAAGTTATTTATTCTGCCACGACTGCTGACAGATAGGCAGACCACTGGCAGAAGAAAATTAGGCTGTTCTGACTGTGTATTTAGAGACACATGTTAGTTGTAGAGGGTTTACTTCTAAACTTAAGGGGGCATAACACATATATGGCTCCTCGAGTTACAGAACTTACATTCAATGTTTAATTTATTATTCCCTCCTCTACATTCATCTTTGCAATGTTTCCTACTCATGCATAGTAGGCAATAATTTTAATTCTTTACACCTATTCAATCTGGACTCTAGGGAAGGATATCTGGAACATTTAGTACTTGAATGTTTTTCTTCATCACAGAATTTACATTTCGGAAGATTACTACTACTCCTGGTGTTGACATTAAAGTTTTCCAGAGTACGGTTTTTCTTTTTATTCTGACTAGAATTACGGACCTTAGGAGTTCAGTCGTGAATCTTAGTTTTTCCAGAGTTATTCACACTACACTGCTATTATTGTTATTACTATTATATGACTTACTTTTACAGAGCTTGTCACGTGATTAAAAAACATAAATTGAATGTACGAACATGCTAGTCGTCGTAAATTCTTAATGACTGGGTTCCAGTCATTAAGAATTTACGACGACTAGCATTTGCTAGACGAGTTCACGACGCTTGTAACATTACTGCAGCGAAGTACAAAGTTAAAATCTCAAGTTCTTTAACAATAACATGAAATAACTTCACTGTAATTCAAGCTAAAATTTCAACTCAACAACTCCCTCACCATTTCTTCTGCAACTTAAAAACTATTCAATTACGCTATTGAATCTTACGAAATTTAATTACAAACTACGAACAATACATTCCACTACGTACGAGCAACGAAAACAAATTGGACATTTATGGAACATTCACTTCTCCAACTTCTTTAAAGCTAAAAGTTTATCAACATAATTTCAGCTTTACAGGACGTTTTAAACTATCTTTCAGTGAACATTTTGTTTGACCGACAAGTTAATTCAACTTTTTGTGAGCTCAGGTAAAAAATATTTTAGTAGTAAACTAACTTAAAGACTCTAAACCAGTCAAAAGGAAGTAACTCATATTAATAATTCAGGTAAAACTGTTAACGTATAAATATTATTATTGTACCTTATGAAAGGTTATTTTCTTGTGTTTTTTTCTTGTTTGCTTACACATTCGTAAAGTAAAAAGAGTGCGGGTTGACTTACGCCGTCAATACCGCTACAGCTTCACAGCCTTCGACTTAAATTGGCCACACAATTTTCAAACTGGGAAAGAAAATTTTTGAAAGCAAATTTATCCTTATCGCAGTCCTTGCCGCTGAAAATGCAGCACTTCAACTTGGGGATAAATGGGAAGGACTGTGAGTTATTTGTATTCTCATCATCCCTAGCCGTGATAGAATTCTTCGAAAAAGTAGGCTCTAATTTATCTAGTTCCTGCTTAACCTCAGTGCGGAACTTTATTTCAATATCCGTTTCCCTATAGCACAGTTCCCTATAGTTCCCTCATCAACTTCATTTGCATGGTATATCTGTATCGCAGCCGCTTTCGGCCGCTCACTAAAGGCGGTAGAGAACGGCATTATTTTTCAACCTTGACCTTTCCACCATACGCTTGTAATTTCGTTTGGAGATGAACTGATTACCTTTTTCGCTCACGGTTGTTACGAACCTAATCGTAATACACCTCCAAGCGTTTTTACACCAATAGTTTCACATATAAATCTCCACTCAGTGAGATTTTTTGACATTTCAGTAACGCCATTTTCTGTCGCGGGGCACTCCGAACTTAACACAGCGACTCATCGCTGAGATTCTACTGGACAGGCTATGACCAGCGACTCGAGTGGAAACACTCGGGTCAAACCCCCTCCCTTCCTACAATAAACCCCGACCTTGTGTCACAACCTGGCCCTGTGGGAGGTCAAGTAAATCCTAGGTAATGACCGATCGGATCTCGGCCTTTTGGTTAAGATCAAGGTGTAGTATCTGTTAGCAGATTACTCGCTGAATGATCGCCTTTTGGCTGAGATTCGATCACTGATACAGGCCGGTCGCAGGTATTCGTCCCTGCGCTGGTAGTATCGCGGCTACGTCTAGTTTTGACCAGCTTGGACAAGCTATGACCAGCTAAGACTAGCTATGACCAGCTAAGACCAGCTTGGACAAGCTATAACCAGCAACGACCAGCGACCTGAGTGGAAACACTCGGGTCAACCCCCCTCCCTTCCCATGTTAAACACCGACCTTGTGTCACAACCTGACCGTGTGGGAGGTCAAGTAAATCCACGGCCTTTTGGGTAAGATCAAAGTGTAGTATCTGTTCGCAGATTACTCGCTGAATGATCGCCTTTTGGCTGAGATTCGATCACTAATACAGGCCGGTCGCAGGGATTCGTCCCTGCGCTGGTAGTATCGCGGCTACGTCTAGCTATGACCAGCTTTGACCAGCTTGGACAAGCTAAGACCAGCTATGATCAGCTTGGACAAGCTAAGACCAGCTAAAGACCAGCAACTCGGGTGGAAACACTCGGGTCAATCCCCCCCTCCCTTCCCACATTAAACCCCGACCTTGTGTCATAACCTGGCCCTGTGGGAGGTCAAGTAAATCCACGGTACTGACCGGGGTGCCTCTGGCACGGTCGGTGCACAGGCACCTGGCCTCGAGGCCAGGATGCCGCCCCCGGGCTGTGTATTAAGTTACGCTCCCATTTTTTTTTTCGTCTGCCAACTGGACGCGAGTTAGAACACACACACACACACACACACACTATAATTCTGACTCTCGGCATGTCACTCCTACTGGCCGCCCGCACGTCGTCTACAACCTTTCCCTGTACACAGTATTGTTAGTAATTATTACGGGAGGTTTCGATTGGACTTGACCCGGCAGACCCGCAACGCCAGCCACGACCAGCAGCGATCACCAGCCGACCAGCAGCAATAACCAGACCAGCCAACCAACAGTCCTGACGACCAAAGCCCACCTGCGACGACCAACAAACCTTTCCCGTACACTATTGATAGTAATTATTTACAGAAGGTTCTTCGGCACTCACTTCAACCTCCACCCGTCGACACGACCGGAGCAGCCACGCAATCATCAACCTCCACCCGTCGACACGACCGGAGCAGCCACGCAATCATCAACCTCCAACCGTCGACACGACCGGAGCAGCCACGCAATCATCAACCGTCGTCACGACCGGAGCAGCCACGCAATCAACAACCTCCAACCGTCGACACGACCGGAGCAGCCACGCAATCAACAACCTCCAACCGTCGACACGACAGGAGCAGCCACGCAATCATCAACCTCCAAACCGCCAACACGACCGGAGCAGCCACGCAATCATCAACCTCCAAACCGCCGACACGACCGGAGCAGCCACGCAATCATCAACCTCCAAACCGCCGACACGACCGGAGCAGCCACGTAATCATCAACCTCCAACTGTCGACACGACCGGAGCAGCCACGCAATCAACAACCTCCAACCCTCGACACGACCGGAGCAACCGTCCTCATCAACAACCTTCAACCGTCGACACGACCGGAGCAGCCACGCAATCATCAACCGTCGACACGACCGGAGCAGCCATGCAATCATCATCCTCCTACCGTCGAAACGACCGGAGCAGCCACGCAATCATCAACCCCCCAAACGTCGACACGACCGGAGCAACCGCACTCATCAACAACCTGCAACCCCGTCGACCCGACTGGAGCATCCACTTATCAACCCTCAACCGGAGCGTCCGCATCAGCAACGACCAACCGTTGACATTGCCAATATACATCCTATTCCCCTTCATGTAATAAACCCCTGCATAATTCATACACATCTTCGTTCTGTTGTCCATATTGTTTCACCTCGTCAGATCACAAATTAAAAATGTGGCGAGCTCCCTGTGACATCCTTCTCTTACGACACGGGGCGCTCGGGCCATCGCCCTTCCCGGGGTGTCCGCAACATCTGCTATCTCCCCGTTGATTTTCATCCACCGTAGCTAACCATTGAGAAATATCACCCCTTATCGAATTAAAATAATCCCAACTTCCCTTTTCTTGGTTTTTCAGAACATCAAGAGTAGTAACTATATTGTGCTTATTGCATCTTTTGGCTAGTTTACTAGTTTGAAATCATGGGAAATATAGCAAACCGATTTCTGGACGCCCTAAATATTTAAAGAAAACCACAATGACATCGTCGCACCTCAATTACCCTCTATTCATCCAATTGAAAAGTCCTTTTATACATGCCTTAATGAATAAATTTTCTACAATTTAATACCAATTTTTAAAATATTTGATTCAATGAAAATTTTTTTTAAACTTGTGAAATATTACTAATCCCCCACTTTTGGGCCACACTAAAAATTTCAAGAAAACCCCTAAGACAAGTTTCGACTTCGTCGCATACCATTTTGTCCCTATTCAACTTAGTGAAAAAAAAATTCAAACGTGGATTAATGAAGAAATTACCTAACATTTGATATCAATTTTATAATTATTCTATAGAAAACAAAAAATTGAAATAAAGGGAAATATAGCAAACCGATTTCTGGACGCCCTAAATATTTAAAGGAATCCCCAAAGACATGGTGCGACATCTTCGCACCTCAATTCCCCTCTATTCATCCAATTGAAAAATCCTTTTAGTATTAAATTGTAGGAAATTTATTAATTAATCCATGTAGGATTAATTATAAATTTCCAACAATTTAATACTAATTTTTAAAATATTTCATTCAATGGAAAATTTTTTAAAAGATGTGGAATATTACTAATCCCCCACTTTTTGGCCGCACTAATTATTTCAAGAAAACCCCTAAAACAAGTTGTGACTTCGTCGCATACTATGTTGTCCCTGTTATGTTGTGGGGGGGGGGGGTATCGGATAGGATGGCTACGATAATGAACGGATAAGGCGAGAGCTGAGTAATCACATGCTTTATTTTTGAAACGCCATTACAGGAAATTCACCAATTAACTAAGGGCAATAACTCTTCTCAACTTCCGAGTTATACAAGGGACTTAACTACTACAACATCTCCCTTCTTCAACTGAGAGTGAATTCATCTAATTACTTAACAAAAAAAAAAAAATAATAATTCCTTGTTAATGGGAGAATATAGTGTCTGTTTGTCTAAGAGCGTGGGGAGCTTTATAGATCTAGTCTCTGTGGGGCCTTTATACATCTTCGGGATCTTCTTGGCTCGGGGGTAGATCTACAGGATCCACCGGTGTGTGGTCGGCTGCTTTATCCGTGTAGGTGATGTCTGGCCCTCAGACCTCCTTCTCTGGCTAAGGTCTGGTGATGACCTGTTCTGAAGTGTGTGTGGTGTTGGGACATTGCTGATGTGCAGCAATTTCTTCAGATGTGTGTGGTTGATCAGATCTATCTTCAAGTATTGAGCTTCTTTTGGCTGGTCTGATGAATTGCCTATTCCTTCGGCAGATGTTACCACTTTTAGACTCAACTATGTAGGATCTCGGTGCCGCAGCAGAACGCTGAATGATTCCGGTCTCCCATAGCTTTGTTTTCTCATGCTGGACAGACTCTCTGCACCGCATGTAGAGGTGAGTGTTGTCTGTTATACTGCTTGTCATAACAGTTCTTTGATCTCTTCTTGTACTGCTGTAATGCTGTTCTTGTCTGCTGATCGCCGAGTTGCTGCTTGGATACTAGTGGTGTCCGTATTTGTCGGCCATTGAGCAATTCTGCTGGAGAGTTGATGTTTGCAGACATTGGTGTGGCTCTGTATGCCATCATCGCTAGATAACTGTCTTGTCCAGTTTCTTGTGCCTTCAGTAGTATTCTCTTGCATATTCCGACCATCCTCTCGGCAAATCCGTTAGATTTCGGTCTGATGTGGAGACGATGTCTTGTGTAGGAAGTTGTACGATCTGGAAAAGACCTTAAATTCCTTGCCCGTGAACTGTGGACCATTGTCCGAGTATAGAATTTCCGGTACACCTCGTTCCTCAAATATTGCCTTTATATTTTTGATGACGGCTGCTGATGAGGTGGAGTGGAGGCGTCGTATGAATGGACTTCGGCTGTACTGGTCCGCTACAAGCAGATATTCCCTCCCAGCCATTGAGAATAAATCTGTGCTGACGTTTAGGGTCACTAACCCTAACTCCCGTGATGTCTGTAGTTCTATCAATATTGGCCCTTTTGAATTTACAACATGGAATGTTGCACTAATAAATCTGTTGCGGAATCTTACCCCTAGCCGACAGGTTACTTCTTGATCAATTGTTGTTCCGCCGAAAGCAATTAACCGTATTGCCGTCGCTTTGAGTGATACTCCATGCAGTTTTTTATATATTTCCTTGGGCAAAAGGTTGCTCATAGCACTTGTATCGACCTTCGCATTGACGTCTATCTGCACTTGTCTGTTGCCAATTTTTAACTTGGCATATGCCTCTATAGTGGTTGATGGTTACTGCTGAATGGAGTGGAAATATATATCTTCACTCGAACCACTAGCATTACTTTCATTTTGTGTCGCCGTGTGGATTCTCCTGTCTTTGTGCCACCGTGACTGCATCACTTTTACTTGCATGTTTTTTACCTCCCGTCTTGGAGCGGCAAACATTAGCAAAATGTCCCTTTTTGTTGCATCTCATGCATGACTTTCCTTTTGCTGGGCACTCTCCTCGAGGATGTCCATTGCCACAATATCCACACTGTGTTGGCTTTTTATTATTCTTAGCCTGAATTGCATGTGTACTGCTCTCTTCTACTGGGATGCGTATAGCTTCAACTTGCTTGCAAGTCACCTCCTGTCTCTAATATGCGTAGCGCTTTTGCTATAGTCAGATCATTACCTTCCTTAATTAAGGATTTCTGCGCTGACTTTAGATAAATGCCGAATATGAAGAGATCGACTATAAGGGTGTCTTCCACCAGTTGGTCGTATTCACATTGTTTGGCTATTTGGCGAAGCCGTTTCAAGAATGAGTGTGCCGATTCGTCTGAATTTTGTCTGCACTGCAGCAGTTCGTGTCTTGCCACGCGAAAATTCGACCTTGGGTTCGCATACTGTCTAAAGTATTTAATGTATGTTTCGACGGTCCTTTCTTCTTCATGCCCCCAAACAAATGCGTCACTTATTTCTTGTCCCTCGACACCGGCCCATAACAAAAGATATCTAAGCTTGACGTCGTCGTCAACGTTATGCATGGGAC
Organism: Acanthosepion esculentum; assembly: GCA_964036315.1. Taxonomy (NCBI): domain Eukaryota; kingdom Metazoa; phylum Mollusca; class Cephalopoda; order Sepiida; family Sepiidae; genus Acanthosepion; species Acanthosepion esculentum. Next base: position 62,869 of record CAXIWW010000441.1, on the reverse strand, counting down.
CTTCAAAATGGAGCCTGACTTGCCGAATAAATCTGTCCATTGATTTGGCAAAGTTTGCGCTGGACCAATCTATTGTTGGTGGAGGTTCTTGAGATGAAGCTGCCATACTAAATCTTATTGCTTTGGTATAAAGATAATTATCTTACCTTAGTGTTTGGTGCCTACGCACGTGTTCGTCTTTTTTTTAAATCCTCGAGGAGAAAAAAAAACAAATATCACGGCTTATTCATTATTTCTAATTCGTTTCATTTTGGTATAAGTGTGTCCTTGTAATCCCACTTCTGACACCATGCTATGTTGTGGCGGGGTTATCGGATAGGATGGCTACGATAATGAACGGATAAGGCGAGAGCTGAGTAATCACATGCTTTATTTTTGAAACGCCATTACAGGAAATTCACCAATTAACTAAGGGCAATAACTCTTCTCAACTTCCGAGTTATACAAGGGACTTAACTACTACAACAGTCCCTATTCAACCTAGTGAGAGAAAAAAATGTAAACATGGTTTGGTTTGTTTTGGTTTTACGGCGTATCAACCTCAATGGGTTATTTAAATGCCGACTAAATTTTTATTGTGAGTAATATATATTTTTTTAATCTATTTCTGGTAATATTTTTCCTTCAAATATGTATCGCTGGTAATATTTTTCTTTTTTTCAAACAATGTATAGCTGGTAAATATATATTTATCTTTTTCTTTTTTCCATAAATATATATAATATAATATTTGTTTTTCAAAAGTGCATTGCTGGCAACATTTGGTTTTCAAAAATGTATTGCTGGCAACATTTGGTTTTCAAAAATGTATTGCTGGCAACATTTGGTTTTCAAAAATGTATTGCTGGCAACATTTGGTTTTCAAAAATGTATTGCTGGCAACATTTGGTTTTCAAAAATGTATTGCTGGTAACATTTGGTTTTCAAAAATGCATTGCTGGAAACATTTGGTTTTCAAAAATGTATTGCTGGCAACATTTGGTTTTCAAAAATGTATTGCTGGCAACATTTGGTTTTCAAAAATGTATTGCTGGCAACATTTGTTTTTCAAAAGTGCATTGCTGGAAACATTTGGTTTTCAAAAATGTATTGCTGGCAACATTTGGTTTTCAAAAATGTATTGCTGGTAACATTTGGTTTTCAAAAATGTATTGCTGGCAACATTTGGTTTTCAAAAATGTATTGCTGGCAATAATTTTTTACAAAGTATTTCTGGTATTAAAAAAACCTATTTTAACACTTTCATAGTGTTTTGACCCCAGTTACAATTCCACTGAATACATTTTTGCCTCAACTCCTCCCTATTTTGGCCTTGTGTCCTAATTGTATTTTATATTGTTGCGGACACCCGGGAGGGGGGCGCGATGGCCCGAGCGCCCCCGTGTCGTAAATGAACGAAGTCACCGGTAGCCCGCCACATTTTTACTTTGTGATCTGACCAGGTGAAACAATATGGACAACAGATCGAAGATGTGTATGAATTATGCACGGTTTGTTACATGAAGGAGAATAGGATGTATATTGGTAATGCCGGCGGTTGGATGTTGCTGATGCGGATGCTCCAGTCGGGTCGACGGTTGATGAAGTGCGGTTGCTCTGGTCGTGTCGACGGGGTTGCAGGTGGTTGATGAGTGCTGTTGCTGCTCCGGTCGTGTCGACCGTTGGAAGTTGATGATAGCGTGGCTGCTCCGGTCGTGTCGACCGTTGGAAGTTGATGATAGCGTGGCTGCTCCGGTCGTGTCGACCGTTGGAAGTTGATGATAGCGTGGCTGCTCCGGTCGTGTCGACCGTTGGAAGTTGATGATAGTGTAGAGAGAGAGTGTGCGTGTGTGTGTGTGTGTGTGTGTGTGTGTGTGTGTGTGTGTGTGTGTGTGTGTGTGTGTGTGTGTTCCAACTCGCATCCAGTTGGCAGACGAAAAAAATGGGAGCGTAACTTAATACACAGAGCCGACCGGTCAGTACCGTGGATTTACTTGACCTCCCACAGGGCCAGGTTGTGACACAAGGGCGGTTTTTAATGTGGGAAGGGAGGGGGTGTGGACCCGAGTTTTCACCCGGGCCGCAGTGCTTTGGCTTTAGCTGGTCTTAGCTTGTCCAGGCTGGTCTTTAGCTGGTCATAGCTAGTCATAGCTGGTCTTTAGCTGGTCTTAGCTGGTCATAGCTTGTCAAAGCTGGTCATAGCTAGTCTTAGCTGGTCATAGCTAGACGTAGCTGCGATACTACCAGCGCAGGGACGAATCCCTGCGACCGGCCTGTATCAGATATCGAATCTCAGCCCCATAGGCGATCGTCCAGCGTGTAATCTGAGAACAGATACTACACCGTGATCTTAGCCTTTGGATTTACTTGACCTCCCACAGGGCCAGGTTGTGACACAAGGTCGGGGTTTAACGTGGGAAGGGAGGGGAAGTGGACCCGAGTTTTCGCGACGGGGCAGTACCGTGGATTTACTTGACCTCCCACAGGGCCAGGTTGTGACACAAGGTCGGTTTTTAATGTGGGAAGGGAGGGGGTGTGGACCCGAGTTTTCACCCGGGCCGCAGTGCTTTGGCTTTAGCTGGTCTTAGCTTGTCCAGGCTGGTCTTTAGCTGGTCATAATCGAATCTCCTGCCAATGCGCGGCGTAGGAAAGCCAACCTCGATGCGAGTTTGTGGCTCACTAAATGTGGCATTCCCAGTCCCCCATGACACAGACGTTGTGCACAGACTCGTCTATCGACCCGATTCCCGCGTCGCCTCCATAAAATGGAGGATAGCAAGCGTTCGAACGGCTTCCTATAGTCGTCACAGAGAGGAAGTACGGACAATCGATAAAGGACAATCGGGAAAACGTAAGTGGCACACGCCACTGCCATGCCCCTCACGGACAACCTCCTGACCGGCAGCGTCGACCTTTGCTCGTACTTCAGACCATTTTTTCTCCAGCTGGAGGTCGGGTCCAAACCACACGCCAAAAATGCGGACAGGACCATCCGTCCAACCGAAGGGCCCCGGAAGATCGACCCCCTTCCAGGCACCTAACCGCAAGCGGGACGACTTATCGCGATTAATCTTGGCCCCTGCCACCTTTTTGTACCGATCAAGCGCCTTCAGTACCACCTCAATGTCGCTGCGGGACGACACGAGAGCAGATACGTCATCGGCGTACGCGGAAACCCTGGCTCGAGATCCTCCAAGAACGGCGATTCCACGTAGTGCCTAGTGCCGGACTGCACGCCCTGTCCCTCATCCGGCGTAGAAGAGGCTCCAACGCCAACGCATAAAGTAGGGGCAACAATGGACAACCCCGACGGACCTACCTAGACAGCGCAAAAGTTCTCGACAGCTTTCCTTTCACCTGTACCACAGCACTGAAGGAGCGATACACGTATTTTCAATCCAGCGGCAGAAGTCGGGTGCGAAGCCGGCGGCCTGCAGGACAGCAGCAAGGTAGCGATGGTCAACCCTATCAAATTCTTTGGACTGATCTAAATTGATCAGCGCGGCCTTATCGTCGTCCTTTACACCCTCTATGATCGTGGGTATCTGATGCAGGTTGCTCTGAATTGTTCGTCCCCTCACAGAACAAGTCTGCTCCGGACCCAACAGAGACTCGGCAACTGACTGCAAACGCTACTGCAGGATCTTGGCCAAAATCTTTAAGCAGAGTTATGGGCCTATAATCATCTAAATCCCGCCCAACACCCTTGCCCTTTTTCAACAGCGTGATCACACCCCTGGAAATCCGGTTGGGGATAGACCCTGACCACAGTCAAAATCGGGACAAAGATGTGCGACAGCGTCAAGTACAATTCATAGAGCAAATCATCCAGACCGGGCGACTTGCCTCTGCCAACCTTCTCCAATGCCGCGTAGATTTCGCCTTCCGTGATCTCTCCCTCGCAGTTAGCTACTTCAGTCGTCGAAAGCCGAGGAAAATCAGCCAAATAGCTGCGAAACTCGTCCTAAAAAAACCGGGATCCTTGGTAAACCGGTTCTTGAAATGCCCCCGAAACGGCTCACACATGTCAGTGGCCCGCAGAGTATGCCCCTCCGAGGTTTTGACATCACGAATGTACCGATCGGAATCTCGACGGACCACTTCCTTGCGCAACTCTGCGCCCATGCTCACCGCTTCGGAAGACATCTTGCTTAACCTATGTCTAGTTACCTGGCCCATGTAGCGCTCGCTATTCGAACGCTCCACGGCCTTTCTAGCTAACGCTATTTCTAGGGGATACCCCCAGCCACCGCCCGGGAAAGATTAGCCTTAAGCGTCTTCACCTTCTCAGTTCTCTCTAGGACGAGCCGTTTGCTGAAATCCGTGATGAAATACTTAATCCTACACTTGTTTATCCCACCACTTATTTTCGATTACCGCTCTCACCAGCACCCGCTGCACTAAGCTAGTTAGCTGCTCTCGGAAGTCCCGCCTGTCCAGTAAAGACAGAATGAACTTCCAGTAACCAGCCATTCTAGGACTACAATCTAACGCCATCCGGGCACAAACGAGTTTGTGGTCCGTATAGCCTACCCAGTGGAACGTGTGACAATCTATCAAGTCTACGTCGGCTCCTCTGACTAACATTCTGTCCAGGTAGCTAACCACACTGTCAGAATGCCAACTAAGAGCCCACGTCCACATTTCCCCCCGGGGTGATCGACCCGGTATCTATCAACGAGACCAAATTCGTTGATCAGATCAACCAATCTACGATCGTCCCTTCTTCCGCTAGCACCCCGCACCCGATCTAACTTGGGGTCCAGAATGGCATTCCACTCCCCCATTAGAAGTAGACGCGTTGAATCCACTAGGAACGGCCCCAACTACCGAAAAAACGAAACCCGCTCCTCATGGTCGTTGGTCGCATAAACCGCAACGACCCGAAACGAACCACTTTTCACGGCAATATCGGCCACAATCAACCGGCCCTCAGCATCGGTATGCACAAGGTCCGCCTTCGCATCAAGAGTACGCTTCAGCAGCAAAGAGACTCCCCTGGCCTGTCGGTTCCCATATTTCTGAATAGACAACAAAGTCGCCAGACAGCACACGAGCATCGACGTTGCAAACAAAGTGGTCTCTTGATTCGTGGCGACATCCACGCCGAATGACAAGAGATCACGGAGCAGGCGGGCATCCTTACTCCGATCCTTCAAGCCATTCGCATTCAAACTGGCTATCTTGAGAGGCATCGAGTACGCCTCGCGTTCAGTCGTCGACCAGTTGCGCTCTGTCGGGCTAAAGGTGTGTGAGGCCACTGCTATGATTTTCTTTCGACCGTGTTCACCCTCTTGCATGAGTATAGCTCCGCATGCGATGTCGCTGGCATCAGTGGTGAGGGTAAAGAGTCCGGAGAAGTCGGGGAAGGAGATGATCGGAGGTGAAGCGAGGCGCTTCTTGATTTTTTCGAAAGCCTTGTCGGCCCTTTCCGTCCAGACGAATGTCCGTCCCGGCTTGTTTAGTTCGTTTATGGGGGCCATCAGGTTGGAAAACATGTCCGTTCGAATCCTCTCATATAGACGTGTCTCAAGGAATTGTCGAATCCATACGAGGCGTCCGATGAGACTTTGCAATTCTTTTCTTGTCGGGGGTTTCATGTCGATGATGGCGCGCGTATTCGGGATCGGCCTTGAACCCGTCGCTATTCACGATGCGGCCGAGAAATTTGGCTTCGGACGCAAGGAAGACGCATTTGTCTGGATTTAGTTTCAATCCGAATTTGCGAAGAGCAATGAATAATTGTTCCAGTGCGGTTATGTATTCCTCGAAGGTTTTGACATGGATGAGGTTGTCGTCAATATAGGACGATATGTTCGCGCGTGAGGCCACTGTGTCCAGAGCATCGGCTATGCACCGAGAAAAGATTTGTCCAGCGGAAGTTAAACCGAAAGCCAGACGGGTGTATTGGAAACAACGTCCTTTCCAGGTAAAGGCCGTTTTGTGGCGGTCAAGTTTGTCAATGACGATTTGCCAGTACCCGTTGCGGAGATCGAGGGTTGAAAAGTATTTGTTGCCCTCGCCAATATTGTTGAATGTGGGATCAATGGTAGGTATCGGATACGAGTCGAGATCGACCAGTACCTTGTTGAGGGTTCTATTGAAGTTAGCTACCACTCGGATGTTTCCGTTTTTCTTACGGATGGCGAAAACGGGGCTGTTGAATCCCTTAGGGTCATTGCAAGGTTCGATGATACCCTCGCTGGCCATGCGTGCAATTTCTGCATCCACGTCATCCTCCAGTGCTTGGGCTATTGGATGCTGCTTTTGGCTTCTGGACTGGCCATTGGTCGGTATGCGTATGTGTCTGATCAAGGTGCCCTTGTTATTGTCGTCGGTGCCGAGGATATCCGCATAGCCGATGAGCAGGTCGGCGGTAGCTTCTAGTTCACTACGGTTAGGGTGGTTTGGAAGCGATAGGCCTACGGTTTGTTTCAGCCAATCCAGTTTTCGGTTGAGGGTCCACCCGTCAAACGTTGATCTCGCTGTGACGCGTGGCTCCTCGTTGGAAATGGCTTGGGCGCCGTGTGCGAGATTATGGGTCGTTTTTTTTTTTAGATCGAAGGCTGGGGAGAGTGGGGTAGTATGAGTTAGCTTGCCGGATGTGAGTGCGCGTGTAAATTTGATAGAAACCTTCTGGTTGTCGATAGTATGAGAAGATAGCGTGAGGTGGCCGAGTATATTCTGTCCGATCAGAATAGGAATGTCCGATGTCGTGATCAGTGTGTCGATCTTGAGGAAGGCGGGGGAAGTATGGTCGCCTAAGGTGACGTCGCAAGTTAACTTGCCCAAAATAGAGACGTCCCTCCGATTCCCTTAATTCGGATGTCAGATTGGGTCATGAACTTTCTCGCTTCTTCGGGTAAGCGAGAAATAGGGACGATGCAAGTTGTGCACCCAGAATCCAACATGCCGACATCAGAGAACATAATGCCGTTGCTGCGGAGGTTGATCTGGACAAAGGGGGATCGGAGCTCGGGTAGGATCTGAAGGTTGAATATGTGATGATGGGGTTTGGATTCGGGGACCGGGGAACGATACATCACACCTCGTTCGGTCCCTGCTGAAAATCCATCTCGTTGAAGCATGTCGAGTGCTCGGCGTTGTGTGGATCACTGTCTGCTCCGGGTAAGGTGGTATCAGTGGTCGCTATGTGAACTTGAGCGTGGGGAGGGTGAAAATAGGGACATCTGTTACCCTTGAAGCATGTACGGCCTCGTAGATAGTTTCTGCATACTGCCGGTTGGCCGGATTGGCCAGTGCCTCTTTGCGTCCGGCTGTGCTTCATGTTTGAGGAGGGGCCGGTCTGATTGTTCCTGTTGATGGTGATTGGGTCGTGCCTGTGCACCTGCCGTAGTTGCTCGTTCAGGTCCAGCAATTGTCGCTTTACGTCGGCTAGTATTCTGTCACTTTCAAGGCTGTGAGGCTTGCCGGAGTTTGCCGGTTGGCTCGCAATCAATGCGGTTGTTTCAACGGAGGTGGTCATGTCTGTTTTGATGCCACGATCGAGAAAGCGTTGCGCGTCGCTGGCAATACCGCCCGCTGAGTAGTGTCTATCCATGGTTTTGACGAGGTGTGGATAAATGTTGGGTGCCCATGCCTTGATCCTTTCGCTCATGAGCATGGCCCCCATTAGGGAGAAAGCGGTGTCGGTCGTCATCTCGGCATTTCGTTTGTCCAATTTGAATCTCGCCTTGATGTGGACTGTGGCCTCTCGGATTGTGTTCTCAAGTCGGCCTGCAAAATCAGTGAATTTCTCCCCCTCACAGCGCTGGAGGTCCCATGCCCGGCTCAAATGTTGGAAATTTGTCATCAGGTTCCCGTGAGTGGAGACGAGGTAAGTTTTCAGTTCCTCGAACGTGGCTGTGGATTGTTTTGAGTCTTCCATCTGCTGGAAGATACCTTCGTTAAGGAGTTGTTTTGCCAGTTTGACGAATTCTTTCTCCATCTCGGGGTATTCGCTCAACTCTGGCTTAACGTGTATCGTGTAAGCTTTGCTGAGGTCGGTGATAAAGCGGTTGACGTCATTGCCTGGTTCGAAGGCCCGGATGGATTTCGTAGCGTCCCGAAGTGATTGCTGTCGCATTAATAGTTCGTAGTCTGAGGCGTATCGCGGTGTGTGTGAGCGATCATGTGTGGTAGTCTGCAGAGCGGCTAAAAGTTCGTGAAGGTCTGCTTTTAGTTCGTTAACGATCGATTGTGTTTGGGGGTTGTCAGCGCGTTCCATGTCGATTTTCGTTTGGAGAATCGCTGTTTTCTGTTGGTTGATGAGTTCCAGAATTTCTGGGCGAGAGAGGCCTGAATATTCTATTGTTTCGCTGTACGCTTGACACCAGTGTTATATTCCGTATTTAGATGCGTGGGCGAATACTGCGTCTGGTTGCAAAACAAATGAAATTCAGAATCGAAAGAACAAGAAAGACTGTAGATATATTTTATAGTCTCTTTTAGTGAGGAAAATAAGAACAAGTAGAAAGTTCGTATTTAAGAAGTTGAATGGCTATGGTAGTGGCAAGTAAAGTTCATGGAGTTAATTAACTTGATTTATGGAAGGGGAAGGGTACCCTTTGACAAGCGTCGGACAAGAGTTCATTAGCAGCAGCAGTCACATGCTTTGTTTCGTCGCCGGGCCAGTGTGTCAGGAGCAAGCGTCGTGACCCTTCTGCCTCGCCGTTGAATGGGACTAGCCTTTTTTGACTTTCCCGTGTTGAACTTATACCCGCCTATCGGCTCCAAATGGAAATTTTTATGAGTACGCGGGAGACGGTCCGATTGGTTGATTTAATTCTTTTCATTTTCTTTTTGGGTTTATCCCAAACGGAAGTATCTGCGTCGAGCCTATGCGTAGACGTGCAGTTTTCATTTCGAGTTGGGGACTCGTGATGGTAACTTCCGTTTATCGAAGCAGGGCAAGATCTCATCTTGTAACACGTGCGAAGCCGTTTCTTCCAGACCAAAGCCACACTGTTCACAATCTGGCAAATCCGACAAGCCCCATATGAAGGCCTTGTCATTGAGAGGCAGCCGATTCCGAGCCAATCGGAAGGGTTACTGAGGTAATCCGCCGCTGGCGCCCAAGATTAGTAAGAGCAAAACTCATCCTCCGACAAACAGAGCTGATCACGTCGGGAATCCTTCGCGACTCCCTCCACTAAAAGACGATAGAAGAACTTCCTAGGCCGAGAAAGGACACTGAACCGAGGAACAGCCAACAAGGTCGAACGACACTCACGAAGGAAATCCGATTGATCCCGAGGTTTACGATGGCGCTCAATCCGCGAGATGGGAAATGGGAGGAAAGGGAATGCGTCCCTAACAATACCCGCCACAATCGAATCTCCTTTCAACGCGCGTCGTAGGAAAGCCAACCACGAGGCGAGTTTGTGGCTCACCAAGTACGGCATTCCCAGCACCCCATGACACGGTCGTTGTGCACAGACTCATCTGTCGACCCGATTCCCGCGTCCCCTCCATAATATGGAGGAAGCGAGCGCTCGAGCGGCTTCCTATAGTCGTCACAAAGAGGAAGTACAGACAATTGATAGAGAACAAGAGGGAAAATGTAAGTGGCACACGCCTCCGACCTGCCCTTCACGGACAACCTCCGTCGACGCCAAGTCTGATCGGTAGCGTCGACCTTTGCTCGTACTTCAGACCAATTTTTCTCCAGCTGGAGGTCGGGTCCAAACCACACTCCAAGACCGTCCGTCCAAACGAAGGGTCTCGGAAGATCGACCCCCTTCCAGGCACCTAACCGCAAGTCGGACGAATTGTCGCGGTTAATCTTGGCCCTTGTCACTTTCTCGTACCGGTCTTCAGTACCGCCTCAATGTCGCTGCGGGACGACACGAAAGCAGATACGTCATCGGCGTACGCAGAGACCCTAGCTCGAGCCCCTCCAGGAACGGCGATTCCGCGTAAGGCCGGACTGCACGACCTGTCCCTCAGCCGGCGAAGGAGAGGCTCCAACGCCAAAGCATAAAGTCGTCTTTTACACCCTCTAATATCGTGTGGATTTATGCATGTTATGGCTATTACCGCTGGGTGATTCTTTCACCGAAACATCCAAGACTTGTTGCATTGGTTTCGTCGCTGAAATAAAGAGACGGAAAGATATGGAGACACTAGAGGGACAGTTTAGGACACTGACTTTATTTCTTCTCTTATCGGATTCAAACGACCTCTTGTTGGGGAATTTCTTTCCCGAGCAGTTGGCACGTTTTCACCAGTCAAGGTCCAACAGAGAAAGAGATAGATTCTTCTAGTTTATTTTTGGCGCCAGGAAGTCTCTCTTTTTGCACATGCTCTCTTTTGTCCTTCCTGTCCGAGGACTCCTGGGAGATTTTTATGTTTATTTTATTTTGTGCTTTTATTTAATTTTGTATTTTTATTTTATTTTGTATTTTTATTTGATCCCCACAACACATCCCTACCCAATGTAGCGGAGCTACAGTAAGGATGTATGTGTGTATGTTACTCTTTTCAATGTACATATAATTTTGTTTATGTGTGTATTTTATGTGTAGTAAAAATGGTCATTGTTTCTTGCAAACCGCACACGTCTACCCGAGCGGGTGACGATTGGTTCCTGTGATGAGTTTTGCTGCGTTTCAGGTGTTGGTGATGATGTGTTGTCTGTTAGGCTGTGTTTTTTGTTTTCATTCTTTTTTTGGGCATGGACGAATATTGCTGGCTTCAATCGCTCAATTGAAACCGTTTGCTTATCACCATGCCTCTATGATAATTTTTTTCTTTTTTTATTACTTTGTATGTCCCCGAATATGGAGCTTCCAGAGGTTTCCTAATCCTGTCAGTTCGCAGCCATACATGTGTTGCTGATTTTAGTTCTTTAGGTATAAAGGATTTTTGAGTTGTATGTAGCTGTCCTTCTGAAAGGAGGGTTATAGCCAACTCTTGCATCTCTTTGGCAATATTTTATGTCATGTTTAGTCAGGTCGGGATATTCCTAGTCGATTGTTGGTCTTGGAAGTAATAACTGGGTTCCTGTGACAGCAGTGGCCGGGGAGAAACCTTGCTCATTAGGCATATTCCTAATACCAAGCAATATAATTGGCAATGCATCCAACCAGCTCTGCTTTCTTGTAATGATTGCTGTTTTAAGAGTAAGGTGCAACCTTTAGATTATTCCATTGGTTTGATGGTGGTAAACCGTTGTACGAAGCCTGTGGAAACCTATTATGGCAGACAGGTCCCTAAACAGTTCACTTTCAAATTGACTTCCTCTATCTGTGACGACATGTAATGGCACTCCAAAGCGAGAGATCCAAGTATCCAGGAATGCTATGGTGGTGGCGGAGGTGTCTTGTAGAGGTGTAGCTTCTACCCATCTCGTTGCTCTATCTATGCACGTAAGTACATATCTAGCTGGAGATGTGTATACCCCGACATAGGTGGTGGTGGGTAACAGAGGACCAATGATGTTTATATGCACGGTTTCAAACCTTCCAGATGGTAGAGAGAAAGGTGTAGTTTCTGTTCTAGTGTGTCTGGAAATCTTGTACTGTTGGCACCATAGGCAGCTCTTGACCCAAGATCGCATGTTTTTCTCCATTTCTGGCCAGAAGTACCGAGCTTTAATAAGTTTTGTTGTTGGCGTAGGTCCTGGATGTGAGATGTCATGGAACATATCGAAGATTCTCCTACGAAGTGGTTCATGTATGTATGATCTAGGAGTAGATGTTGATAGGTCGCACCAGACGCATGACCCTTGCATCTCAAAGGCTTTAAGTCGGCACCTGTATGTGTCGATTTCCTCATCCTCTCTTTGTGATTCACTGATAGATGGTAGGTCACAGGGGTCTACGGTCACCGAAAATGTGGGTCGAGATAGACAATCAGCAACGATATTTTCATCTCCTCTTATATACTGTACATCTGTGACATAATTGTTGTTTTCTTTCTGAACGCCAGGGAAAGTGGTTTGTGGTCTGAAAACAAAGTGACATTTCTGCCTTCAATTTGTGGTTTGAAGTGCCTGATATGCTGCCAAAAGTTTCCTGTCAAAGGTGGAATATTTCCTCTGGTTTTCAGACAGTTTTCTTTTAATAAAACCCAATGGGGACTGGATCACCATTTATTATCTGATGTAACGCTGCACCCACTGCATGGTTGGAGCTATCCGTGACTAGATGGTATTGCGTGGCATCCGGATCAGGGTACGTCAAAGCAGATACTTTGGCAAGAATGTCTTTTATAGCAACAAATGACTCACTTTCGGTCGAGCTTAGTTTTAATACTTTTTCCGCTGGATTATGTTTAATGGCTTCAGTTAGTGTCAGTAACACATCTGAGGCTTGAGGGATTAATTTCCTGTAAAAGTTTACCATTCCCAGGAATCGACGCAGAGATTTGGAGTCTGTGGGTTCTGGAAAATGTTTGATGTCTTCGACTTTCTGTGTTGTTGGCTTTAATCCTTTCATGCTTACATTATAGCCCAAAAAGTCAATGGAGTCTTTGTAGAACTGACATTTTCCCACAGAGATTTGAAGGTTGTTTCTTTCGAGAATCGAAAGGACTTTCTTGAGATCTTTGTGGTGTTGTTCCTTAGATTCGAAGAAGACAAGTATATCGTCGATATATATGAAAACACAGTCTACATCCATAAATATGTTGTCCATAAATCTCTGGAATGTAGAGCTGCTGTTTCCTAGACCAAATGGCATCAATAGGTATTCAAAGAGACCAAATGGTGTTATCACAGCAGATTTTTCTATGTCTGCCTTATTCATGGGAATCTGGTGATATGCCTGTAGGAGATCAATTTTCGAAAATGCAGTCTTCTTGAAGAGTTTAGACCCGAGGCTGTTAATATTTGGTATTGGATATCTGTCTGGTTTTGTCAACTGGTTCAACTGTCTAAAATCGCCACATACTCGCCATTTTCCTGGGGTTGACTTCGGAACTAGATGTAGTGGCGAAGATCCTGCTACGTTCATCCTAGCGTCTTGTCAACTACCACATTCTCACGAGAAGAGAGACTAACGACAGAACTAAAGGAAAAATACTTAACACGGTGGTGGCGCTTCAACTGCGTACTACGTCGACAAAGTGAAAACAAGATCAACAATACTACTGGCAGATCTAATTGCAATGAGTGAACAAAGGAAACCAAAAAGTGACTTACCTGAGGTCCGCCGCTCCGTGTTTTGTTTCTTTTTCCTCCTTTTGCTTCATCCTCTTTTCCTCCTTATGTCCCCTTTTAGACCAATATAGTCCGAAGACTAGAGTCCTTTCTGGTCTTACTCGGTCCCGACTGGACAAAAAAAAAATGCAACTTTCTCTCCTCTTTCAGACGGCCGTGGCAGTTCCCACGAGTCTATCCTGGTCACGGCCACCAGTTTTAAACTTTCGCCCCTGCCCCTCAACCTCCGACGTCTTACTCTCTGGGTTGAGGTGTCTACTCGGTCCTAACCGAACTTAAGGGAGTGGCCGTAGGTCCCCTGAGCATCCGTAGATTATTCGGCCGGTTCATTGGTTTAATCCTGTCTCCTGCCCACGTTGTGATTTGTTTGAAGGAAAAAAATTTTTTAAGTGATTAAAATAAACTTTGTTCTTTCCTCTTAATAATAACATAAACATTTAGACGATAAAATTTTGTTTTCCTCAAGTTCGGCGTCTTTTTCATCATGCTATGCTCTTTTATTTAGCGATCTCGTGGTGGTACCTAGTCTAGGAAATATTAAATAGATTGGGTTTCATTTCCTTATTGTAGTCCGCCTGATGAGGTTTGAATTTGGATTCTCATCAGACATGTACGACTTTGTGGATGGATATAGTTCCTCTTATCAGATCTAGACATTCAGTGGAGTTGGGGCATGGAAGGTGGTTTCTAATGGATGAGAAAAGGAAATCTCTATTGATGTGGCCTTATGCTGCCAATATGGAAGAGGTATGCAATTTCCTGGCGCTGTTTGATGACATATAGGTCATTATTACATACCGTACCAGAATAAAAGCCAAATTGGGTTGTGAGGAACTAACTTTCATAGAACGATGATTGCCTAATTAATAATAATATTAATTACTACTTTCATTATAATGGATCTAATTGATAGACCTCTCTATGCGTAAGAATCTTGAGAAGTACATTTTTCTTTCCATAGTGAATTAGTACATGGTATACCCCACTGTTTTCGGGTGCACTTCTGAGTCTTGATTCCCTTCATAAAAGTGAGAAACTTGTATTTAAATCCATTGAAATGAAAAAAAAAACTTTTTGCAAGCAAAATCTCTACAGGTCAACGAATAAAGAACTAATTTGAAACCAATTATTCATGAATTCGCCAACAATAAAAATAGCTGGACTTGTGGAATAACTATAAAAATAGCAAACTTCACAATATCCTACTAACCATCAGTGAATGTCATCCAGGCTTTAGGAAGATAAGCGATGGTTTTGGATACGAGTGTCTCTTCCTGGGCCCTTCACTTGGACAGATGAGCCTTACAAAATATTCGGCCTTCAGCTGGAAAATATTGATCGGAAGTTCGGGAAAATGGACGAGGCTGCAGTTTGTATGTGGTATCGGAGGAAACATTCTTCCGAGACTACATACAAAGGGGAGGGAGGAATCAAGTTTGTGCACCCTACTTTATTGACTGTGCTTCCCCTGTCATGTGCAGAACTAATTAAATTAGTTAGTCTATTTCAGTCTTCCGTGTTTGCTATCAGCACTGTCATCTGCGTATCTTATGTTGTTAAGATTGTGGCTGCCAATGATGAATCCTGGTAGGATTTTCAGTTCTCTCAGAATTGCCTCACTGTATAGGTTGAATAAATCCACCGTACTTTGTCGAACGCCTTTGCGTAGTTAATAAATTATGTGCACGTCCTTCTGCATTTGTATTGTTCTTTCTGATAACATTCTGAGCATGAATATATGCGTTGAATGCGTTCGAAGAACAAACGCTACAGTGAGGACGCTTGATTCTCGAGATTCACGGAAGAAATTCGCCGGTAAACTTGTTATTATCTCCTACATTAATCTATCCCCCCTTTGTTTAGCCTTAATTCAATCAATATCAGAAAGACTTACATGTGTTATTTTAACGGTGGAGTAATGGATAGCGGCTCGGATTGAGGAATCGGAAAACCGAATTCCAGTCGAATCCATTACATTAATTTACGTGCTAATACACTTGCGAAAGGTATGAATCACCCTCCCCCCCACACACACACACCAGCTATGGGTAAATAGCAGGACAGACCGGATTCTATTGACTTGGATGGCATCTGGTCTACCGCAGGAAAAATCTGCCTCGTCAGTCATGTATCGAAAGATACATGATCGCCTAATCGTGTATCACGCATGACACATAACTGACTGTTTATGTAGAATTATAAACCAACATTTTAATCAAAATAGCCCTAGACATGACTTCCTTTTTCTGACTACCAGTTTTAGGTTAATCTAAATAAATTTAACGAAGATTAACTTTCAGCATCTGTTTTATTTTGTATTGTTTACTTTCGTTTCTTTTGTTACACCGTGACAATATTTATAAGGTAAAAGTCCATTGGTATATAATCCTAGTGGATCCTAGTAATATAAAAATTAGAACTGATTCACAAAGAAAGCTCCATGTATTTAATTCATACAGGGCAATATAATAAATGATCAAACAAAATATATGAGATAAAAGGATTTGTTTGAGATATATATATATATATATATATATATATATATATATATATATATATTAGTATTCCACAGTCGGAATGTCGGCAACTAAACCGGCTACTCCACTCAATGATCTAGCGAGTGAGGCGGTTTGTTAGCGAGCCAGTGAGACCAAAAATTAAGACCTAACAAACGGCGGAAGAACTTTCGATGAGTCAACGCCCAACTAACTATACAGTGAGGCAATTCTGAGAGAACTGGAAATCCTATCAGGATTCATCATTGGCAGCCACAATCTTAACAACATAAGATACGCAGATGACAGTGCTGATAGCAAACACGGAAAGGAAATTACAAAACCTCCTACAGAAGACAACAAAGGAGAGCGAGAAAGGACTAAGCATAAACTACAACAAGACAGAATGCATGGTCATCAGCAAAAAGATGAGCCTGAAATGCGATTTACAGGTCGAGGACATTAAAATCAAGCAGGTGCGGAAATTTAAAGTGTTCTGACAGAGGACGGTAAGTGTGACGCTGAGATCCGAAGATGTATCAGGATGGCCAAAGACGTATTCCAAAAGCTAAGCAGAGTGTTACTAGACAGAAATATTTCGTTGGTAACAAAGAAAAGTGCTGAACCGCAAAGTGATATCTGTCCTTAATGTGAATGTTGGACGGTCTCCTCAAAGATGAAGAAGAGAATCTAGGCAACGGAGGTATGGTTCTACAAAAGGATGCTAAGGATACTAAGGACCGAACATCTGAGGAACGATGAGGTTATAGAGAGGTTGAAAACAAGGGGTAAACTTAGCACCAGGAAGAGGCAGCTGAAATTTATGGGATACCTAATGAGAAAGAAAGGCTTGGAGAATCTGATACTTATAGGCCGGATAATGCGAAAGAGAGAGAAGGAAAAGGAATGCGTTACATACTTAGCGGGCTTAAGTGGATGGCAGAACAGTCTGGGAGAATTAGAAAAAGGACAAAACTTATTGAGAACTACAAGAGATAGGGGGAAGCGGAGAGCTGTAGCGAACCGTGCGGGTGAAGATGTGAAGAGATATCAGAAGGTTAAAATTTCCTGCTGGCCGGTCCAGCTACATGAGAATTTTGGACTTTAATTAAGTCCAAAGAAGACAAAGGAAACAAACAAGACCGATATACATGGGTAAAAAAATATATATTAATAACAAGTTACACAAAGACATGGACTGTTACATAGAGTTTGTATGGAGAAATTATGTGTGTGTGTTGTAGTGTTCGTATGTACGTGTATTGTTCTTGGCGTGCTCCCAGAATTTGGGAAACGCTGTAATTGAGAGAGGTCACATATTGGGCTAAGTAAAAAAGAGAGAGATTTTACCTCACTTCCGCACGAGGTAGCGGCCCAAGGCCTAAGTCTACAAAGAGAGAGAGAGAGAGAAGGGTCAGCCAGTATTTATAGCCAGGGGAGGGAGACCTCTGTTGAAGGATTAAGGAACTGAGGAGGAGCTAATTCTGACATACCTCGCCTCAGAATAAAAGTTGTAGAAAGCAAAATTATTATGTAAAAAGTTTTGAATATTGTTCTTGTGCACTGAAAAGAAAATGTGTCTGAGCGTGGCTGAGAGGCGTGATTCGACGAAATGTGCTTGTGTTGTCGTCAGGGTGTTGTGCATTTCTCTAGTGGGTCAGAGTCGGGGCACGTCCTGGAAAAAACGTCGGTAGTGTTCAGCTTTTGTTATCAAAAGTCATTTTTCCAATGCTCCACGTTGAGTTGGGTTTGTCGTCCCGTCAACCTGTTTGCTGGCCTGGTCGTAGTTTTGCTTGAAAGATGAGGTTGTTTGTTTGGGATGCGTGGATAAAATTGGCGTACAAGGTTTAATGGTAGCAGCGTTGTGGCGAAGTTGGTGGCTGCTGCTGCTAGGCTTGACTGCTTCTTGGGTCAGCGACGAAGGTCGGCCAACTGAAGGTGAGAGGTGGGAGCGCGCCGTTCTACCCCGGGGCCAAGTTGAGCTGATGTAGAATTTCTACCGAGTGTCGAATGCATTTGAGAAAATTTGATATTATTGACAATAGAATATCGTTCTCGCAAATTCTTAGATAATTCGAGTTGCATCATTGCAGGATGAAATAAAGGACGGTGAGTCGCCTTTGTTTGAGATGTGGTTCACACTTTATCTATTTCAGTCCAGAAAAAGAGAGTTGAATTTAGTTCAAAATGGCGTTGCGTTTTCCGTTTGGTAAGCCGGGTGAAATTAAGGTCAAACGTCGCCGAGAGAAAGAAAAGATCAGGCAAATATAGACCAGTGGGGAGAAAGAGTTGTAAAGCTAGTCTCATAGTAGTAATTGCAGTTTCCACGTGTTGTAGGAGTAATTCTTTTTGCCGTGTAGGAGCAAATTGTTTTGTAGACATGTTGTAGTGAATTACAAGTTCTTTCGTTAATAGTGTTCGGCGTGCGTAGGACAGAAAAGGAGTTTCCAATATTATGTTGTTTTGACTGGCTCTCATTTGGAAGGTCTGTATAAGAATTTGCTTGTACATATATATCGTCTTGTGTGTGTTAGCAGGAGTTGAAAATTTAATCACGTCGGGAAGTCACCATTTGTAGCGAACCGTACGGGTGAAGATGTGAAGAGATATCAGAAGGTTAAAATTTCCTGCTGGCCGGTCCAACTACATGAGAATTTTGGACTTTAATTAAGTCCAAAGAAGACAAAGGAAACAAATATATATTAATAACAAATATATATTAATAACAAGTTACACAAAGACATGGACTGTTACATAGAGTTTGTATGGAGAAATTATGTGTGTGTGTTGTAGTGTTCCTACGTACGTGTATTAGAGAGAGATTTTACCTCACCTCCGCACGAGGTAGCGGCCCAAGGCCTAAGTCGAAAAAGAGAGAGAGAGAGAGAGAGAGAGAGAGAGAGAGAGAGAGAGAGAGAGAGAAGGGTCAGCCACTATTTATAGCCAGGGGAGAGATACCCCTGTTGAATGATTAAGGAACTGAGGAGAAGCTAATTCCGACAGAGCTATGATCGCCTACGTACTGAAGGGACACGACACATAAAAGCAGAATAGACGGTACGACTCCTAAATCGAATATATTCGCTAAATGAGTGTAACGGCGGCTTCTGGAATGAAGACGCTAATAAATCTTTTTCAGCTTTGAGAAGTGTACACGGAGGATGAGAGAGGATGAAACAGAGAGAATGAGACACAGACCCACTGTTTATTCCGAGTCGAGTGCTGCTCCTTGCGTGAGTGTCGACATGCTCTAAAAGTTTTCCAACCTAGCTGTGGTTTCCGAAGGTATTATATCGTATGTTATTAATGGTGTGGGGGTCGAGATCATCTGATAGATGAACTCGGTTTTAAGGAGTTTCGATCTCTGTGGCCTTCGGTACCCGTGTTGATGTGTCTCAATAACGACGAGGCATCACTCATCTGGATGGTGTTTCCAAATTCCCTCTAGGTCAAGAAAAGCTCTCTGCAGCGAGGCTGGTATTCACGCCAGAATGCGTGTGCTGTGGCGATTTGGAGTACAGTGACCTACATCCTTAACTATAGCATCGTACGACTGTTGTGCAAGCTAGTTGAAGATTAGAGGGTTTCTTTTGCTAAACGAAAAGTTTTGTTTTTATCCTCGAGGTCAAATTCCATCTGTATTAATATTTGCTGCAGCTGAATAGGAATGCGTTTACTCTGCCTTATGCAAGGGTGATTTGGACGACACGACAAAAAGAATAATTTCATGGATGTGAGAAGTTTTCTCTTCTCAACTGACTTTGTGCTTTAAGCACTAGCTTACAGTCAAACTTGTGGACGGGAAGCGACTTTTTAGCGAAATTCGGCGAAAGATTTCGCGATTGGTTCGCTTGAGAGGAGCTAATTTAGTTAGAGTGATCTTTAAATGTGAGGTAGGAATAAGGATATTGACTGATTGGATATTAGACATCACAGTCCAGAGTTAAGGTAGCTTAGCTCGCTTTATTTCGGTTCAGTCTTTTGAGTTTAACTTTGCTATGTTATCGGCCCTTTTATTGTCTACCCTTTTTCTTTGGTTTAATTACAGTTCTCTGGTAATTGTGGGATGTCTTTCGTTTCGTGGGAGTGCGTTTTCGTAATTGTTATTGTCTAAATGTGTGAGAGTACCCATACACAACCTGAATTCTATTAGTATTTTCCGCCCAGTTTTAACTAATGTTTGTTATTTACTCCGAATTGTTATTTACTACAACAAATAATAATATTTTTTAAAATTTGCTGTTTTTCATTTGTTTAAATAATTCGGTACAGGCATTTTTCACAGAATCTAATTAAGTACATTATTTTGATTTATTTAGATAATTCTGTAGAACTTTTTCGGTCCCGCTTGACTTTACTGTAAGTGTAGTAATGCCAGACGAGAACAATTGTTATGAACACTAAGAAATAAGATCATTACGTTAACTAATGATGTCAGTCCTAAAATATGGAAACTTATAACAAAAATATTTCTAAATTATTTATACCTGCTTCTAAAAAAAGGAACTTATTTTTAGAAGCCAAAATTATATGTATCTTACATTTACTTTACGTAGATGACACTTTCATACTCTGGTCAACCCATGAAGAAGTCCAATTACTACTGAACCATGTGAACTCAATAAGTTCATCGAAACAGTTCCCAATGGACAGAGAAAACAACAAACTCGCAAACTACACTAATATCTCGAACAGAGCATAGCTTCAAGACATCCGTATACCGCAAGCCAACATTCACCGAACTATACCTAAACTTCAACTCCTAACACGCATACAGTGTAAAGAAATGGATTGTCCGCTGCTTACAACATCGAGCAAAAGTTGTAAGTGTAAAAATTTGCGACTTAAACATTTTGTCGAATAAAATTTAGTCATAAAAATATTGGTAGTTATTACAAAAAGAATAACATTTTATCAGATGTTTTAAAAATAAAATAAAAAAATTATAAAAGTAAATAATTAATGAATATTTACTGAAATTTTAATTCAAATTCGATAATTTCCTTACTTTCCGTAATTTAAATAAACGCTACCGCCCCCATACACACACACACCAAAAAAAAGTTTCTTTGTGGGTTTGTGGTCTCCAGGTTGGAAAACTTTGAAATCGACATGTAGTAGAGAGTGGGTCTGTACCAAAGTTTCGGGGGTGGGGGGCTCGAGATCCTAGCACCAGCCCTGATGAGAGTGTGCTGCCTTTTGGCTAGTAAGTCGTTCTTTGTCTTCGCAGATCCGGCGGGCAGATTGTGCGTGCTGTATGCTACCATGAAAGGGAAAGCGTTACGACTCATTGGAGTTTATGCGCCCAATCGTTCTAGGAAACAGGAAGCCTTTTTTCGGCACATCGATTTGTTTGTTCACACCACTGGAGAACCGGTTGGGAAGGGACCCCTGCCGGAACCAGTTGTTGAATACCACAGTCAAAATCGGGACAAAGTGCGACAGCCTTAAGTACAATTCATAGAGCAAACCATCCAGACCGAGCGACTTACATCTGCCTGCCTTCTTCAATGTCGCGTAGACTTCGTCTTCCGCGATCTCTCCCTCGCAGCTAGCCGCTTCAGTCGGCGAAAGCCGAGGAAAATCAGCCAAATAGCTGCGAAAATAGTCCCCACGAAGACCAGCCTCCTCGGTAAACCGGCTCTCGAAATGCCGCCAAAACACCTGGCACATGTCGTCAGTAGCCCGAAGAGTACGCCCCTCCGGGGTTTTGACTTCATGAATGTACCGACCGGAACCTCGACGGACCTCTTCCTTGCGCAAATCTGCGCCCATGTTCAGCGCTACTGAAGACATCTTGTTTAACCTATGGCCTACGTAGCGCTCGCTATTCGAACGCTCCACGGACTTCCTAGCTAAGGGGATCTCTAGGGGATCTCCCCCCGCCATCGCCCGGGACAACCTAACCTTAAGCGTCTTCACCTTCTCAGCTCTATCTAGGGCGTGCCGTTTGCTGAAATCCGTGGTGAAGGAGTTAATCCTATACTTAAGTCTATCCTACCACTTATTCCCGATAACTGCCCCCATTAGCTCCCGCTGCACTAAGCTAGTTACTGCTTCCAGGAGCAGTAACTAGCTTAGTGCAGTAAAGACAGATTGAACTTCCAGTAACCAGCCAATTTATGCCTAAAATCTAACGCCATCCGGGCATAAACGAGTTTGTGATCCGAATAGCCTACCCAGTGGAACGTGGGACAATGTAACAAGTCTACGTCGGCTTCTCTAACTAACATTCTGTCCAGGTAGCTAACCACCCTGTCAGAAGCCCACGTCCGCATTTTCCCCCCGGTGTGATCGACCCGGTATCTATCAACGAGACCAAATTCGTTGATCAGATCAACCAAGCTACGATCGCCCCTTCTCCATCTAGCGCCCCACACGCGATCTAACTTGGGGTCCATAGTGGTTCCAGTCCCACATTAAAACTAGATGCGTTGAATCCACCAGAAACGACCCAACTGCCGAAAAAACGAGACCGCTCCTCCCGGTCGTTGGGCGCATAAACCGGAACGACCCGAAACAAACCACTTTTCATGGCAATATCGGCCACAATCAACCGGCCCTTGGCATCGGTATGCACAAGGTCCACCTTCGCATCAAGAGTACGCTTCAAAAGCAAAGAGACTCCTCTGGCCTGTCGGTTCCCATATGCTGAATAGGCGACAAAGTAGTCAGACAGCACACAAACATCGAAGTTGCAAACAAAGTGGGTCTCTTGAATTGCGGCGACATCCACGCCGAACGACAAGAGATTACGGAGCAGGCGAGCAGCCTTACCACGATCCCTCAAGACATTCGCATTCAAACTGGCTATCTTGAAAGACATCGATTAGGCCTGAAAAAAGAAAAGAAAAAAAAGACCTACTCACATACGGGCTGGAAATCTGCGTCAGTCAGGACCCCGACGGATTGTCTTAGGCTCCCCACACCTAGTTCTGACGTCATTTTTCTTTCTAGGACAATACCGCCGACGTCCATGGCGTAGGTTAATTTAACCGCCCTATATAAGGAGGGATGGAGCATGACAGGGACCCTCTCAGCACAGAATTGTCTTAATTTATTTAAAATAAGTAGTGTTTACCTCGAACATCCTTATGTTCGGAAACGCCTCTTTAGCTTCATATAAATGGTTCCATACCCTCAGGTAGGACCCAGTGTCCCATACAAATGTGATGACCGTAGGGGCATCGGGGAAATTGCGGGGATCCTCTATGGACATGCCGTCCACTGTAGTTTGTTTTATGTGCATTCCCAACAAGCCCCTCATTTGTCTTGGTAGCTTCTTATCCAGTTCTTTCTTCTCTATCCTGCAAATAGCCTCAGGGCCGGAAAAATATTTCCCCTTCTTCGCCTGAAAAAAGAAAAAATAGAAAAGAAAAAGACCTACTCACAAACAGGTCGGAAATCTGCGCGAGTCATGACCCCGACGGATTGTCCTAGGCTCCCCGCACCTAGTTCTGACGTCATTTGTCCTTCCAGGACAATATCGCCGACGTCCATGGGGTAGATTAATTTAACCGCCCTATATAAGGAGGGATGGAGCATGACGGGGACCCTCCTAGCACAGAAATGTCTTAATTTTTTTAGGTAAGAAGGGTCTAACTCGAACATTATTATGTTTGGGAAAGAATCCTTAACTTCATAAAGATAGGTCCATACCCTCAGGTATGACCCCGTGTCCCTCACACATGTGATGACCGCAGGGGCACGGGGAAATTGCGGGGATACTCTATAGACTTGCCGTCCACTGTGGTCTTTTTAATGAGCATCCCCAATAAGGCCCTTCTTTGTTTTGATAGCCCCTTATCTAATTCTTTTTTCTCCACTTTGTAAATAGCCTCTGGTCCAGAAAAATATTTTCCCTTCTTCACCTTTTTCTGCTTTGTTAGGAGGGATGGGGAAGAAGTAAGACGCATGAGGGTGTGTGGAATCTGAATCGAGGGAAGAAGTGGAGGGAGACGACGATGGAACACGGGCAAGGGAGGTGGGGAGGTTCCTTACTTTTGGAACTGAGACAGTTTCCCTAGGGTATCCAGGGACAGAGTTGGACCTGGTCTTTTCCGTGAATTTGTCCATCCTACTTCTTGTGCTGTGTCTTTCTTTATGTGCATCATCCTCTCCCTACTCCTTTTTAAGGATGAGGCACGAGGTGGAGGCATTTCCTTCATCTCGGTATCTGTTGATTCGTTTCATCTTTGTTGCTGCTGCTGCTGTTTCGGGGGCTGTTATTCCTTTCTGGGCCCTCTGTTGATTTTCCTGCGGCTGCTTGACTAGTTTCCGGGGCTGCTGAACCTCCTTGGGTTTCACCTGTTTGTCCTGCTTGCCGGGACTTCGCTTTGTCTGCGCCTCCTTTGGCCGCTCCTCTTTTGGTGGGGGGGGGGGGTGGAAGCGTTTTTGCCTGCCCCTCGCCACTGTCCATTCCCCATTAGACGCCTTCTCAGATGCTGCTGGTGTCACTACTGCTGCTTACGCAGCTGATGCCACAGTTTTTGTTGCTGTGGTAATCGTTGCTTTGGTCGTCGCTGCCGTCGTTGTTGTTGGGTGGGGTGGAGGTTGTGAAACCTTGCCTGGGCACACTTTGGACATGTTTCCAGACACTCCGCAATTGCAACAGTACGGCTTACATCCCTCCACCTTCACCAACACATTTGGGATTTCCCCAAAAGCTTTTCTTGTTAATGTCACTTACCCAATGATATCTCCTGTGGCTATTCCAGTTTTGCTTGTAAGTGAAGTGACATCTTCTACGGGACCATAGCTTGCAAAAAAGGCCCCTATTCTGTCAGTAGAAATATCCACGGACCCCATGTACCGTGTATTTTGGTACGCCGGGTGCCCATGTACTCCGTCTGTAGACGTACGCTTCCAGTGGCCAGGGTACTTCCGGCCAACTGCTTGGCTTCCTGCTCAGTGGCTAGGATAATGTCCCAAATGGCATTGGTTCTCCTAGCCAAGACTTTAAGTGCAATGTTTCAACTTTTTAAAAGTTTCTTCCATCGTTTCCCTGCTGACTCCAATCAAGCTCCAGGTATATCCTGTGCACACTATATATATCTACTGATATAGTCAGTCCACAATAGGCGATAGGGAGAGTGGGACATTCCATTATAACACCTCCTCCTGAGCTAATTTTCCCATGAAATTTTGCTCAATACCTCTTCCTTTTGGGGTCAGGACATTTTTTCCTCTTCCTAGTACTTTTCCGTCTCACCAATTTTTGTGCGGGTGAGATCTGAGGCCTTAGCGGTTTTCGGGGAGCTGATACTTCCGGCACTGGTGGAGTTGGAGATACTTCCATCGGTACTGGTGGCGATATGGGAACTGGTATATCGAATGCGTCATATATTACCTCTATTGGTAATTCTTCACTAGGCGTGACATCTTTCGTATGTCTTGGCCTCAACTGATTTAAATGTCTCTTACATTCAAATCTTCCTTTGAGCATGTATATCACTCTGCCATGTCTTTTGGTGATAATTCCGTCTTCCCATAAGCTTTTTCTACCTCTGTAATTTCTGAAGAAAAAACTGTCGCCTGGTTTGTAAAATTTGGTCGCAAAGTTTTCTTTTTTTACCACTCTTTCCGTTAGACTAGGCAACAGCCTGTCAAATACTGACTGAATTTTTCTCGGGAGCATCAGTTCGGCTGGTGATAAGCCTGAATTTATGTTCGGATTAGGAGTAATTCTGTAAACCGCTAAAAACTTTTGTATACCCCTCTCATCAGAGTCCATGCCTTGATTCTTTCTTATCTCTCTTTAAAAGTGTCCACGAATATTTGAAATAGGATGGTAAACAGAGGTTGTAATGTGATCTATCGACAAAGATATGCAGAAATCCTTAAATTCTCTGCTGGTAAATTGTGTGCAGTTGTTAAAGCTAAAGTTCTTGGTACACCAAAATGACTAAAAAGCTCGTTTAGTACACTCATAGTATTTGCGGATGTCGGGTGTCTACACTTATATATATACGCCCACTTGGAAAAACTGTCCACGATTACAAGTTAGTAGTAACCATTTATAGGTCCAGCATAGTCAATGTATAACCTCGTCCACGGGACATCCGTTTTAGGTCATGGCTGAATTTTTATTGGTGGTGCTTTTGCCGCAAGTTGACAACCTCTGCACTCTTTTACCATTTTTTCAATATCTTGGTCCATCCCAGGCATTAATGATTTAATTCTTGACATGCCCGGATTACCTATATGAAATTCCTTCAGGATTTTCTTTTGCAGTGTATATGGCATTACCACTATCTGTACATAATAGCATTTGTTCGCAGATTGAAAAAGGTGATATGTTAGATCCTTTTTTTACATTTTTCTTTCAGCCATACCCGTTTCTTTTTTTTATAAATTCGTCCTTCTCAGCAGCTTTTTTATATCTTCTAGAGTCACAGGTAACTCCCGAATTGTATTGCATAGTAACACTGATAATTCTTTCTCATCCCTTAAAGCAGCTAGCACCTTGTCTTCTAACGCTTCTTCAAATTTCGGAATCAGCCTAGAAAAACCGACGGCGTGTCCTAGTTTTTTGGAAGGTAGGTATTCCACCTTAAAGTCGTAGTTCAATAATATTATTCCCCAGCACTGTAACCTGTTAGCAGTGTGCGTCTGTAATGTAAATTTTCTTACATGGATGAACCTGTGAAATTTTTTCATCGAGTAAATTATGGCCAGGCTTTCCTTCTCGATCTAGCTGTACCTTCTTTCTACAGGAAGCAGGTTTCTGGAAGCATGGGCTATGGGAGAATTACCGCTCCGGTCCCATAGTTGATAGCGTCAGATGCTACAATTATTTCTTTTTAGGGTCAAAATGCACTGACGATAAATCTGATACCAGTCAGCTTTTTGTTTTCTGGAAAGCATCTTCGCGTTCTTTAGACCAAATCAATTTTGCGCCCTTTTTCAATAAGTTATTCAGTGGGGCTCTAAGATCATACATTTTGGGAATGTAGATACTGTAGTAGTTGGCCCAAACTAAAAACGCATGAAGATTAGTCACGTTGTTTGGTGGTGGCATATTTTTAATAGCTTCGGACTTTTCCAGGTCCGGTCTTCTTCCATTTTCGTCGATTATTTGCCCCAAATATTTGATCTGCTTCATGAAGAACTCGCATTTATCTGAACTTAGCTTGAAGTCATATTCGTCAATCTTCTGGAACACTGCCTTGATATGTTTTTTGTACTCTTCGTTGTTTCTGTTTCTTCAGATTTTTCCTTTACTGACACGTCCACTATGTTGCAAAATGAATTTACGGATAATTCCCATAAATCGAAAAGCACGATTTAAACTGTACCAAATAAATTCGTCGTACCTGGAAGAACAAAGACTTTTGATTCGACAGTCCTCTCCATAAATGACACGTTGCAGCTAAATTCACCCCTAAAGTTTAGCTTTTTACCAGACACTCCTCTGGCTATTTTTGGTACTCCTCAATGATGGACAACCTATTTTCTTCCATGTTTGTTCATTTACAATAGAAATATCACTTCCAACAATAACTTCACTGTAATTTCGTAATTACGTATTTCCTTGTTTCATCATTTTTAATTTCGTTCTTGGATAAAACCACATTTACTTTTGATCTAAATTTTTGCTTCATTCTTTTCTGTTTGTACTAACAGTGGGAGCTTTTGTGACCAACATAGCCACACTCGAAGCAAGCTTTATCCTAAAAAAAAACAGTGCTTTTTTTTAAAATGAAAATCTCCACAGGCATCATCACACTGGGATGTTTTCACCTTATATTTTGTAAATTTTGGTTGTTTTATCGCTTGGACTCGAGAAATGTTCTTTTATCTCTTTTTACATTTATCAGTCACCTTCTGTAGGGTCTTTCTCCATAATTATTAGAATCCTTGATCTGATGTCTTTGTCCTTCGCCACTGTAAGTCCCTGGACGAAAATTAAACATTTAAACATGTCGACTGACAAGTCGCCTAATTTAAACAAGTCACATTGTGAATTTACATTGCCTGCATAGGTCACAAAGTCTTCATTCTCTTGTTTTATAATGTTTAAACACTTGTATCGAGTATGGAACAAACTGCCACTTTCATCGAAAATTCCTGACAAAATCTTTATTGTCTCCTCAAACCATTGTTCGCACCTTTTTTTAAAAAAAAATCGTCTACAAAATAGGCAAGGAAAATTACTCCATTGTCCGGATCATACTTGAATTCTGATAACGAATTCGATATTCCTTCAGGGTAAAATAATCTGTAGCCCCTTTCTTCTGTTGTTTTAGATATTACGGTTTCGCACAATAGCTTAGTGTCTTCCCCTTGTTGTTTTCATAATTGCATCAGTTCATCTTGAAAAGTTTTTTGTGATTTTTCAAATTTTTCTTGTTACTCTAGCAACTATTGCTGTAATTGTTGTTGTTGCTGTTGTGGTTACAATTGTAACTGAAAACTAGCGTGTAACACTTTAGTCAATTCAGCCACTTGTTCCATTTTTGTTGTGTAATTTCACTGAGTATTTCCAACGTAAGTTGTTCAAATCTGTAATTACTACTGTTGTACGTTTTACAGAGAGTGTTTTAGGATCTTTCTCGCTGTGAGTTTGAATTGAATCCTCGTCGCCGCTGTTGTATCCTTAAAGAAGGTTACAAACAGACAAAGGTGGTACTCGAGTGATAGAAACAGCAACACGGGCGTAGATGAAAGAAAGAGAGGTTTATTGGAAAAGTGAATACACTACTGAAAGACAGGGAATCGGTTAGACTATTTATTCCGTAACATACAAGGCCGGGGGAGAAAAGGGGGGAGAGCTGGTCTTCAATAAACTATCATAGTCCTAGTCAATCAGATTCACGACCCAATCTTTCATTAAAATTTGCTCATTCACCAAAAGAACTTATCCATCACTTCTCTATCCTGCATAAACAAAAATACCGCATATTCACAAGGAGAGCTACAAAAAACCCATGAGATAGAAATCTTTTTTTTTTCGCTTTTTTGTTTTGTTTTATCAAACATATATAAAACTTTCATGATTCATGAAATGATGGAGAGGGAAAAACCCAGTAAACAAACTAAAAAGTAACACAAAAATAAAATGAAAACAAATGTTAGTAGGAACCGTCCACCCCTCAAAATAATAAGAGAGGCCGCTGTATTCTGCCGCTAGACAGAATCAAGCAGCACACTCATTTATTTTTACTCTTCCCATGGAATGGGGAGAGTAAAAATAAATGACGGAATGGGAAAAATCAAAGGTTGACCCAGCCAAAATGAAATCAGGAGACAAAAACAAACTGGAGAGATTGGGAATCTCGATATGGATCATAATAAAAGTGTGAGCCAGGAACAACACGTTCATTTTAACAAAATAATGTCTAACTTAACCAAGGGAGGGTTCACGGGAAACCGTCCGTTGCACTAAAGGGGACTTTTGAGAAAAACCAGGCTAGCCACGTCCAGGCTCACCTAGCTGAAATCTGTCGAAATCAAACGCTTTCGGTCAGATCTGAATTTTACCCTAATCTGATGCTTAAAGAAAACAACGAGATCCTGATGCGAATAACATTGACCCCGCAAGATGCCCTCCGTTCGCGTCGTCCACACCACCATACTTGCTACGGCTAGCAACGTCAAAAACACCACCCGTTTTACCCCGGAGAACGGGGGCGACACATTGTCACACGCGTACCCGAGATCGATGGACACGAGCCGATCGGGAGTGATACGAACAGTCGACTCGCCGACATACTCCCAGAAAGCGCGCACCTGAAGAAATGGTAGAAGGCGTGCGAAGCCGTTTCCTCTAAGTCAAGGTCACACCGATGACAGTCTGACAAATCTGTCTCGTCCCATCTGAAGAGTACGTCATTGAGAGGTAGCACGTTCCGAATCAATCGCCAGCTAAGCGAAAACTCAGGGTTGCTGAGATAATTCGCCGCTGGCGCTGAAGACCAAAAAGAGCGCAATTGTGATGTTGATAAGCTGAGCCGGTCATACAGAGGATCCTTCGTGACCCCCTCCACTAATTCACGATACAATAGCCTCTAAGGCTGAGAAAGGTCACTGGACCGAGGAATGACCTTCAAGGCCGACCGACACTCGCTGAGGAAACTCGACAACCTTCCACAACCGCGACGGCGCTTACCCCAAGAAATGGGAGGAGTGATGATAAGGCGAAGGAAGGTGTCCCTAACACTCCGCGCCAAAATCGAGCCCTCCGTCAAAACGCAGCGTAGGAAAGCCAAACTTGAGGCATGGCAATGACTCGCCAGGTGTGGCAATCCTATCCCCACCCTTGACTCGGATGCTGGTAACAGGCTTCTTTACGCACCCAATGTTTGCGACCACTCCACAAGAGGTTGATCAACAAACGCTCGATCGCCTCCATATGAGTCTCGCAAAAAGAAAATACAGCCAAGCATGGGGGGGGGGCAATACGTAAGTGGCACACGCCTCATCCCTACCCTTTAAGGACAACCTCCTTCGGAGCCAAGTCAAGACCGACGCTCTGACCTTTGCCTGTACTTCTGACCAATTCTTCTCCAGCTGGAGTCCGGACCCGAACCACACTCCAAGAATGTGGTCGGGTCCATCGGTCCAACCAAAGGGCACCAAAAGCGCAACCCCCTTCCAGGCATCTAACTGGAAGCCGGAAGACTTGTTACGGTTAATCTTAGCCCCTGTCACCTTCTCGTACCGTTCAAGCACCTTCTGTACCACCTTAATGTCGCGACGGCACGACACAAAAATGGATACATCATCGGCGTACGCAGAAACCCTATCTCGCTCTACTGGGGAAAACAGCGATTCCGCGTAGGGACGAACTGCACGCCCTGTCCCACAGCCGACGAAAGAGGGGCTCCAACACCAAAGCGTAAAGTAAGGGCGACAGCGGACAACCCTGTCGCACCGACAGAGACAGCGCAAAAGCGCTTGACCGCTTCCCGTTCACCTGTACCACAGCACTGAGGGTGCTATACAGGAGGCTGATCCACTTTCAGAAGTCGGACAGCAGCCAGGTATTGATGGTCTTCTCTGTCAAATGCCTTTGACTGATCCAAACTTCGTCCGGCTTTTCTATCTTTCTTTATGCCCTTTGTGTCTTCTTTGTCTTCCTCATCCCTCCCTCTTTTCAATGAGGAAGACCGAGGTGGAGGCATTTTCTCTACTTCCATGCATAAATCCAGCTCTGGAAGTAACAGCTACTTGACCGAATTTGGAGAAGAAAGCCCACAAGCGCTTCTCCGTGATGTCCATAGGGACCCCATGAAGGGTGATCTTGGTACGCCTTGTACCCATATACTCCGTTTGGAGACCTACTGTTTTAGTAGTCAATATGCTCCCGGCCAATTTTTTGCCTCCTCTACGTTCGATGTCCCAGATAGTGTTTGACCTTTTCGCCAAAACTTTCGGTAATATTTGGAGGCTTTTCAAAGCCTCCTCCATGATATCCCTACTGACACCGATAAACCACCATGTTGATACGTCAGTCGTCAGCAGTGAAATTTTTTGAGGTGCAACAGCTTCGAACGTCTCTGGAATATTAATTAATTCATTCCTGTTTTATCAATTCGGCATACGTTTTTGTAGAGCCCCGTACTGTTCCGGTGTTTTTTCTTGGGTTTATTTGCAGCCCATGCCGAAGGTGCGGGTAGGGCTGAAGCAGTTTGCTTGGGGGGGACTCAGCCATCGTGCCCCCCCCCTCAAACCGAACGACGACGCCAATACAAATTCAGTAACAACGTAGAACAACCGAAAAACACAATAAATTAACAGCAACAAAAACAGTACAAATGAAAAACTTGCCTTACAGTATACTTTATATATTTTCAGTTAAAAAAATAATACAATAGATCCAAATAGTAATTCGGGTAGCAAGCTAGTAATTCTTAAAGCAAGTCACAGGTATATCCTGTGCACACTATATATATATCTACAGATATAGTCAGTTCAAAATAGACAATAGGAAGAGTGGGACATTCCATTATAACAAAATGCTTCACTAATGCTGACATAACAAAATGCTTCACCTAGCTGACAATTAGGAATGGGCTCTGGGTAGCCAAAAAGTCTTTCGAATTGGGACTTGTTGAATCGCAAGTATGAGTCTATCGAGCACACTGTCTTCTACACAAGATTATTGAAGGCTACATGGTTCGTATGCTGCATGACAATTCTGCTTGTAGCAATGTAAGCTCTTTGTTGGACAGGAGGAAGCACTATTATACACTGATATCCTCAAGGACACATGGCTCAGTGGATAAAAGCATTGGATGGATCCAGTGACTTGACCCAAAGTGTTGTGAGTTCAATACCTGGCACCTGCAGAGGTGAACAAAACTAGGAGAGTTGAGTTAAAAGGAGATAACTAATACATCCAGAAGTGGCATGGCACGTGGAGTTAGAACAATCTATCCCGATGGATGAAATAAAAGGTTCAGTTCAAAATTCTAATGACCTGAAGAAGGCTGGAGTGCACAATGTTCGAAACGTCTTGAATATGGCAACAAAGATGAGGTCAACAGTCTGAACAATGTAAATAAATGCTTATAATTTGTTTTCTTTGAATATCCATGTTCAGAAAATTATGTTATTAGCTAGGTTGACTAGCTAATTAGATAAATTTCTGAATGTGTATTTTAAAAACTTAATTTGCATAGCATTTTCAAGAAAAACAATTTGTTCAAAACTCAAGTTCTACTAAAATTGATTATGTTACAATAAAGAAATCTTCAATGTATAATATATTGAAATAATTTTTAAAAACAACAAATACTGAAAGATATAATTTTATTAAACAGAAAGTAATAACATGCCTTCAACCATGCAACAATGTTGAAACACTTGTATATTCATATTTTATTTGAAAGTTAACAATTTATGCATGTTTGATTATTGTGAAATATTTTCAATATACAATTTTTTCTGAAACTATAGAAACATTCATATGAACTGCAACTAAATGGAAATTTCACAAAAAATGAGGTAGTTTTATACATAGTTTGGGAAAAATTATACATACACACACATAAAAATAGAATCTTTGAAATAAATAAATCCAGAAGTGTTATTTATATTACCAGAATAATTAATACTGAGGTTATTTCCATCTTAATTTGATCAAGGCTAATTCCAGTTTTTGTATTATTGATGGAAATTGCAATTCTGTGCTGCCCAAGATACAGGATCACTTATGTAAGTTTATTAATATTATTTATGAAAAAACAGAAGAGACCTCATACTACTATCTACTCTAGTCAAAATCACTTTGTAATCTCAATTTAACTTTTCATCACTTTTCATAAGAATAAATTGATTAAGAAATGTTATAAATGTTTTTTAAAGACTGTCTCATAAAAAGAAACCTTATTTAATTCATAAGTAAACAATACTGAACAATAATAATACTTCCAATGGAAGAATAAGGGCAAGAAAACTTATGAAAATTAATTTTCTTTAGAATTTATGAAAAAAATCTAAAAAATATGAGAAATTGTTTTTACTTGTTAATTATTTTTTCACTTTCCGTAATAGGAAAATGCAAAATATAATTGAAAAGACAAGCTAATGGTATAATTATTCTCAGGTGAGAAGCTTACTTTATGTCTTACTTTACATCAAGTAATTATGAGGGTAACAAAATGTTGGCCAACCATTTTTGAAAATATTTGATAACTGACTGAAATAATACAATGAATTTGGATCATTAAAAAATTGTTATTAGGAGGCTGTCATAATGCACTGTTAAAAATATCTAATAATTGTGTCTAACTTGGGAACAGAGCAGTTATTTTATTTTTGACATGGTTGTATTAAAGAAAGCATGTAAGATTCTTAATTAGCAGAATGTTGCATTAGCATTATCCAAATGATCACTGATCCTAATCATTTTTCTACCATGCTTTGGGATCCAATTGTACCATAACAACAAGCATTCATACAATATAACAGACTGTAAACTAAATTTTCTCAAAATTCATAAAGAATTGAAGAAGCATGCAACTCAGTTCAAAATTTATTTGTTCTTGGGAACGTGCTATCATCAGACTATGTGCATATTATCATGTCTAAGTGAAAGTAGTTTGTACATTGTAACCAATTTAGGTATTATGCTGTTAGACAGTTTTTAATTATGAAAAAATGAGAACTTTGGTATTTATTGAGAATTAAGAAATTTTAAGTAATATTTTGCAAAAATGTTTTCACCAGTAAGCTGACAAATTATTGTTGAGAATTTTTGGAAAGAAAAACAGAATTACTTTATAATTTTCTATATTGAAGTATAAATATGAACAGACATGAGAGACAACTTTAAAGTTGATTTCAAAGAACAACAGTTCCTTGGGCTTGTTTTTATATTTTTAGATAATACAATGAAATCTCAAGCTGATTTGTTTAATGATAATATAAAAAAGTTTTCAAACCTTCCTGAGTATCTTGTTTTAATAAAAAAAAAACATAAGAATGAATTCCTTTACTAAAGTCTCAAAATGGTTTCTACTTTAGAAAATTTAAAAACAAAACCAAAAATGTTTCACAGATAAATTGAAGGATTTATAACAGGGAACACCTGAAGTTTATAAAGATGACTATTGTGATTATGGTTTAGACTTCACTTTGAATAAAGAGCATATAGTTAAAGATTAACAAAATGATAAGTAACCTTTCAACTTCCAGATTATTAACATGCATTTGAATAGATGAAGTTTATACAAGAGAGAAAATTAAAAAAAAAATTGTTCTCCATTTATTCATCCATCAAAACTGCTTTTCATAATCTTCTGGGGGTCAATTCATTGATTGTGAAAATAATAAAATATTACGTTAAAATGTTCAACTTACTTCCCCAAATCTGAACAAATGACCAAACATTAGAATTTGTTTTGGTATATCTTCTTGACAAAGAAATTTTCAGCACCCCAGCAATACTTATCACAAGAAAATTTGAATTTATATAAATAAAAAACCTTCAATCATGGTTTTTTAATATACTGTAAAAGAGGATTTATATAAACAGGCCTACAGATTATTGCATAATTCAAAGATAAAAACTAACCTGTTTTTTAAAATGTGCCTGAAAGGTATGAATCCATCTGTTCTCCTTCCAGCTATATATTAATTTGTAGGAATTGTATCATATCAAAAAAAATTCTTACAATTTTAAAATATGTTCAGTTTTTCATATGGGAATCAAATATAATGGATACTATATTTGGTGAAGAAATTCTAAATATAAAAACCTGTTTTTAATTTTTCATTTAAGCTGTTGTGTTGATTATAGTTTAGATTAGTAATTTTTTATCATAAGGGAAGAAGAAGATTCATAAGCAGTTTTCGTGAGTGATTTTTACCTTTGAAAAATATTTTTAGCTAATTCTGTTGAAAGTTTCCAGATGGGATACTAACCTGAAGAAGTGCACTGGTCAAATAAATCATACAAAATATTTGATATCTTTATTGAATTTATTAATGACTACCAATTAGTTTAAATATTAATTCAATTAATCATTTTCTTACAACTTATATTTATTTGTAAACATGGCACTAAAAAAACTGAAACTAAAAATGAAAGTTATCCCAAGAGGATATTTGCAGTGACCCTCTTCATAAAAGGGAGAAAGAAATAGCTTTATTCAAAGTAATTTAAAATGTGAATTGATTTTCCAAAATTATTTATAAATGAAGTAATAAAATACCAATTCATTTTCAACAAATAAACATTAATTTCTCTACATTAAATAACAATATTAGTTTTCTGTTATTGTTTTTAATATTCAGTGACTCTGCCATCAAAGAATGTAAAGAAAGTTTTTATAAATTTTATCTTTACAATAATTATTTATGAATTTGGTTATACTTTGACAAATATATTTCATTATAGTGAATAATACCACTAGAGTTGTCAAACACCAGATATTTTTAATTCAGAAATATAATAGAAGTCTTTTTGCAATATGTCATAGCCAAACATTGCTATGGTAGGGTTTATTGTTTAATGATAGATGTATTTCATAAATTTTTCCAACAAATTTGGGAACAAATCTCTGCTGACTGTAATTGCCTTTGCTGAGAAGTATGGGAAATAGATCTCTCGTTTCCGTAAGGCTCCACCTTTTATAATGGCCATTGCAGCATCCTCAGGAAGTGCTGGTTTCACAATATCCAATATATTCCCTCTTTCAAACTCTTTCAGTTTGCTCACTGCATTGTCAGTACCTGAAAGAAAAAAAATATCATCTATATTAAGTTTAGAATAAGGAATTTCATGAGAAAGTACAACTTCATCCTTGCTAACAAATATTCAAAACTTTCAAGTATATGTAACAAAACCCCTTCTTTCTAAATTCAAATTTTGAACACCACATCTATTTTGAAGTTCAAAAATATATGCATTATGTCTGTTACGTTTTGAGGAATAGTTAAACTTTTATAATTGTAAGATACTATACTGTAATATCTATAATTAGAAATTACTCTTTCACCTTCCCTTATCTATTTTATAAGCAAAACAAATATGAAACTTTTCAGCTTGAGTGGTAAAATTTCAAGAGCTGTTGAAAGGTATACAAAACCTGCTAGAAACAAATCAACAAGATTGGTCAGAAAAAGCACAAGGGAAGAAATTTAAAAATATTTATAACATATTTTTTAACATCAAACAAAAGAGATAAATTAACTTATTTCTGAACAAATAATAGGGTTATGAATAAAGTAGAGTAACTTTATAAATATCTTACATACTGCAAGAAAACCCAAATGAACTATATAAACAATAATTATATATAATATCAATATATATAAATATAATAGATATATAATATATATACATATATATATATATATATATATAAATACATACATATAAGTATATAACACATATGTATATATATATATATGACACATATGTGTATATATATATATATATGTATATATATATATATAACGTGTATATATATATATATATATATAACATATGTATATAGATATATATATAACACATGTATATAGATATATATATAACACATATGTATATATATATATATATAACACATATGTATAGATATATATATAACACATATGTATAGATATATATATAACACATATGTATATATATATAACACATATGTATGTATATATATATATATATATAACACATATGTATATATATATATATATATATATATATAACACATATGTATATATATATATATAACACATATGTATATATATATAACACATATATATATATATATATATATATAACACATATGTATGTATATATATATATATATATAACACATATGTATATATATATATATATATAACACATATGTATATATATATATATATATAACACATATGTATATATATATATAACACATATGTATATATATATATATATATATATACATATGTATATATATATATACATATGTATATATATATATAACACATATGTATATATATATATATATAACACATATGTATATGTATATATATATATATATAACAAATATGTATATGTATATATATATATATATAACAAATATGTATATGTATATATATATATATATAACACACACATATATATATATATATATATATATATATATATAACACATATGTATATATATATATATATATATATACATATGTATATATATATATACATATGTATATATATATATACATGTGTATATATATATATAACACATATGTATATATATATATATAACACATATGTATATGTATATATATAACACATATGTATATGTATATATATATATATAACACACATATATATATATATATATATATATATAACACATATGTATATATATATAACACATATGTATATATATAGATATATATAACACATGTGTATATATATATATATAACACATATGTGTATATATATATATATAACACATATGTGTATATATATATAACACACATATGTATATATATATAGATATATATATAACACATATGTATATATATATAACACATATGTATATATATATATATAACACATATGTACATATATATATATAACACATATGTATATATATATAACACATATGTATATATATATAACACATATGTATATATATATATAACACATATGTATATATATATATAACACATGTATATATATATATAACACATATGTATATATATATATAACACATGTATATATATATATAACACATATGTATATATATATATAACACATATGTATATATATATATAACACATGGATATATATATATATATATAACATATGTATATATATATATATATATATATATAACATATGTATATATATATATATATATATAACATATGTATATATTTATATATATATATAACATATGTATATATTTATATATATATATAACATATGTATATATTTATATATATATATATAACATATGTATATATTTATATATATATATAACATAAGTATATATATATATATATATATATAACATATGTATATATTTATATATATATATATATATAACATATGTATATATTTATATATATATATATATATAACATATGTATATATTTATATATATATATATATAACATATGTATATATTTATATATATATATATATATATATAACATATGTTTATATTTATATATATATATATATATATATAACATATGTATATATTTATATATATATATATATAACATATGTATATATTTATATATATATATATATATAACATATGTATATATTTATATATATATATATATATAACATATGTATATATTTATATATATATATATATATAACATATGTATTTATATATATATATATATAACATATGTATATATTTATATATATATATATATAACATATGTATATATTTATATATATATATATATATATATAACATATGTATATATTTATATATATATATATATATAACATATGTATATATTTATATATATATATATATATATATAACATATGTATATATTTATATATATATATATATATATAACATATGTATATATTTATATATATATATATATATATATAACATATGTATATATTTATATATATATATATATATATAACATATGTATATATTTATATATATATATATATATATAACATATGTATATATTTATATATATATATATATATATAACATATGTATATATTTATATATATATATATATATATAACATATGTATATATTTATATATATATATATATATAACATATGTATATATTTATATATATATATATATATAACATATGTATATATTTATATATATATATATATATATAACATATGTATATATTTATATATATATATATAACATATGTATATATTTATATATATATATATAACATATGTATATATTTATATATATATATATAACATATGTATATATTTATATATATATATATAACATATGTATATATTTATATATATATATATATATATAACATATGTATATATTTATATATATATATATATATATAACATATGTATATATTTATATATATATATATATAACATATGTATATATTTATATATATATATATATAAAATATGTATATATTTATATATATATATATATAAAATATGTATATATATATATATATAACATATGTATATATATATATATAACATATGTATATATATATATATATATATATATATATATATATATATATATATATAACATATGTATATATTTATATATATATATATATATATATAACATATGTATATATATATATATATATATAACATATGTATATATATATATATATAACATGTATATATATATATATATAACATGTATATATATATATATAACATGTATATATATATATATAACATGTATATATATATATATAACATGTATATATATATATATACATATAACGTATATATATATATATATATAACATGTATATATATATATATATATATAACATGTATATATATATATATATATATAACATGTATATATATATATATATATAACATGTATATATATATATATAACACATATGTATATATATATATAACACATATGTATATATATATATAACACATATGTATATATATATAACACATATGTATATATATATATATAACACATATGTATATATATATATAACACATGTATATATATATATAACATATGTATATATATATATATAACATATGTATATATATATATATATATATATATATATATAACATATGTATATATATATATATATATATATATAACATATGTATATATATATATATATATATATATAACATATGTATATATTTATATATATATATAACATAAGTATATATATATATATATATATATATATAACATATGTATATATTTATATATATATATATATATAACATATGTATATATTTATATATATATATATATAACATATGTATATATTTATATATATATATATATAACATATGTATATATTTATATATATATATATATATATATAACATATGTATATATTTATATATATATATATATATAACATATGTATATATTTATATATATATATATATATAACATATGTATATATTTATATATATATATATAACATATGTATATATTTATATATATATATATATATATATAACATATGTATATATTTATATATATATATATATATATATAACATATGTATATATTTATATATATATATATATAACATATGTATATATTTATATATATATATATATATATAACATAT
>CAXIWW010000441.1:2500-12500 GCA_964036315.1 Acanthosepion esculentum | reverse complement strand
AACATGCTTTGTCGAATCTTTTGTTGGTTCAGGTCCTTCCACAACAATCGTGGATTCTTCAATATCAGTTAGGGATCCCAATGCACTTGGGTCGGACGTAACTTGGTAAAGTGCACTAAATGGAATCCCTCCTTCACTCATGCACCCCCGTGCCAGTTTATTCTGCCCAGTTGACAATACCGCACAACCGCCACAAACCAACAAGGCCACGACTATCATTAGTATAATTCCCACAACAGTCGGCCAGGTTATTATAGCAACCAAATTCTCTTTCCAGCCCAAATTTGGCATACCTATCCTATCTAACTCCAACTTCAACCATCCAAGATCAATCTTATCGATTGGCTTTAATGACGCCAGCATCTTTTCTAGTGGCATCTTAGGAATCTCTCTTACAATGGGTTCCCACAATCCCGTCTATTCACTGGCATTCGTTCCTACCAGCTCTAACAAAGCCTCATTCTCTTCAGACTTCTCTTCTGCTTGGTAGTAGGGAGGTAAAGAGATAGATGGACCATGAGCTCCACAACCAATGGATATCTTTACAAAAAACAAAGAGCAGTAACTCTTATTGTAGTGGTGGGCTTCCCTTCACACACCTTAGATAATTTGATCTCTTCTTGTCTGCCACCACCCAAATTCCGTCAGAGACACTGGTTGCTTTAGGAAACATTACACTAGCCAACACCTCTACCTGACAATGATCTCTAATTCCCTTCTTATTTTTCTTAAATAAATCTGGTACACACAGATTATGACTACCTGTCACGTAAATTGGACTTACGGACCCACAGTACCTAAGGCATCATTGTTGCATTTTTCTGCTTATCCTTTTGTTAATAGCATAAACTATCCTGGCTAGGTTTAGGGCAACAAATTCCATCTCTACCTTGTAGAGCCACCACTCCTATCTTCAATGTTAGTTTTGGATAGGGAAGGGGAAGATTCATCACCTGATAAATTTCAAAGGTACTATCTCTGTCCAGTAATGGAACTGACACTAGCAATAGCAATTTGTCATCTTCCAACAAGGTAGTACATTCCAAACTCCATAACTACTGGGTGGGGTCTACAGGTAATCTAAGGTGATGGGGTAGTTTGGCTTGTATCTCCAGTAGTACTTCCCTTAATCATTCTAGAGTTATTATACAAAGAGACAGGTGTCCCAGTGACAGCATGTCTAATTGTGCTCTCACATGCTCTAACAACACCATTAAAGAGTGACTTGTTTTACGTACCTTACTCATTATAGCTCATAACTGAAAATACCTTTGCAAAAACCCCTCTAATTCCTGTAATTTGGTTGTTACAGGCGTTGTTACATTTATCACTTCTTTTCTAAAAACCTGTAGGTGAGAAATCAACCAATTGATACTCCCTCTATTCTTAGCCAATTCCAGCCTAGTAACATTGAGTATAGATACGCTTTCTCTAACCGACTGAGCCATTGCTTGTTGTCTCTGTTCTACCACCTTTAATTTCCTCTTAATTACTCTTACTTCACCTTCGGAGACTGTACCAAACAACATGCTTAATGCCTTTCACATTATAGGTAATACTGCCCTCTTTTGCCTGGTCCATAACAAATTTATTCCTTTCAAATAGTAACTCATATCCTTCCATTGTCTCTCAAGTATTAGGGATTCCTGAGCTAAGGGGTATAATATATGATGGTTTTCCGGAGTCTGTAAATATTCTCCGGCGACTTGTGTCCTGGCAATATCTAATTTCTCCACTTCGGTCTTCGACTAACCCAGTAACTTCTCATATGGCTGCAGGTCTATCACCAAAGTTATCAACCACTTTGATCTAGTTATAATCACTTCACTCGTCTTCTTAAATACAGTATTCTCACGGTGTTCCCAGGTATTAGCTACCACAACTAGCATCATCAGTACCACAAGACTCCTCTCGTCCATGTCTGCAAGGAGATGGAGAGAATAATTTGCCTTACTCAATCATTCTCTTATTGTTTTTATCGGGTGGTTACATCTAAGAGCGATACCTCAAGCACCGACCCAAACCACCATCAGTACCGTGCATGCATGGGGCCAGTCCACACAGTTCACCAGCACCGATGATAAATGCACAGTTAGTCCCAGGCCGTCACTCATTCACCACAGCTACTGTACTGGTTTCACTTAATCTTTGGGCTCAGGCTGCACTGCCCCCCTTAACTGCAGTTTTAGTGGTAATTCCTCATTAACACTAGGTGCATTTTCAGCTCGCAATTTACTCTGCTTTGAACTAACAGGATTTCATCCTCTTCTTCCCATTCACTCAGTTCTTCTTCCCTAAGGTTAGGCTCAATCCCTGCTTACTCAGAATGTCCCGCTGGGGACCGATTTACCTCCCTTAGCCTTCAAAGGGTAGTTGGGCTAATTTCAATCTCCTCACTCCCTTCACTTTCACTCGCAGTCTCTAACCCTTTCGGTTCTATCAACATAGTTTTCCTCAGCCTTTTCTGTTGAGTTTTTGTTTTCAGCTAGCTTTATATCATTCGCATGCACTCTGTTTACCTGTCTGGTCAATTGGTCCCAGATCACAAAGGAAACCGGACCAGTCTGCTCCACGATCCTATAGTATGGACTCTATCTCTGGTCCAATTTACCTTCACTCAGGTCTATTTTATAATACACTGGATCACCTATCGGGACGGAAACTTCTCTATTTTTATTTACTCTATCGTTTTGCATTTTCTGGGCTCTTTGAATCCTCCTCCTCATCTGTGTAAAAATTTTATGCTGTTGTTCTAAAACTATTTCGTGATGATCCTCTACTAAATACTTCCTCCTAGGTCATAACAGATTGCCTATAGGTAAGACTACATCCCTGCCATATATCAAGTAATAAGGGGAAAATTTTGTCGCCCTGTTCATCAAGAATCTCACAGCTGCTAACACTTGGATTACGAATAAATCCTAATTTTCCCTATTATCCTCTGTTATCTCAGCCAACACATCAGCGAGGGTCTTATGAAATCTCTCTACCTTAGCATTACTTTGGGTGTGATATGGAGAGGTGGTTATGTGCTGTATGTTTAATTCTCCCAATGTCTCTCTCATAATCTGATTCACATTCTCTGATCCATTATCAGTAACCAACTGTTCAGGGGCCCCATACCTAGGGAATATTTCGTTCAGTATTATATCTGACACCGTTCATGCCTTCTTATACGGTATGGCAAATGCCTCAGGCCATTTCGTCAGCCAGTCCACAAAACTCACTATGTAAAGATTACCTCTATGTGTTTCCCCATAGGGCCCGGAAATATCCATGCTTACTTTCTGAAATGGATAATTCGGAACATCCATTTCTAATACTGGGGCAACCCTACTCCATAAACTCTGTACTTGGCATGTTACACATTTTTTTACATGGTTCACAACATCATTAAACAACTTAGACCAGTAGTAATTTCTCATTATTAATCCATACGTCTTATCAATTCCAAGGTGTCATAACCTCCTATGCCATTGGTCTAGAATTTCAGCTCTCAACTTCTCAGGTATCACCATTTTTAAACTTACTTCCTCATCTCTTCCTGAAAGGTAATACAACACTCCATCATGCACCATATATTTGGAGGTATGCCCTGCCTCTACCCTGGCCCTGACAGTTGCTATCTCACTATCCTCTTAGCTTTGCCTAATAATATCTTTCCAGTGGGAGTCGGAAACAATCTCCGTTTCACTCGTTTCCTGATCTTCCCAACCAAGTCTCTCCTTCAACACCTGTGAATTGATCACATTAATTTGGAATGCTTTATTATCCACACCTGGCTCCAACCTGACAGATTCAGTCTCTAATTGCCTCGGAATCCTCGATAACAGGTCAGCACAGGTATTATCCTTCCCTGTCAAATATTCTATTCTGCAGTTCTACCCACTTAACTTCAATGCCCACTGTTGTATCTTCTTATTCGTCCACTCCACCTCTAACAAATATTTGAGGGGTTTGCGGTCTGTTTTAATGGTAAACACAGCCCCACTCAAATAATAATCTAATTTCTGCACAGCATACAGAATGGTGAACGCCTCTTTTTCTATTACTGGCCACCTTTGCTGAGTCTCAGAGAGCCGATGAGACAGAAAATAGATTGGCACTTCCTCAGGCACAACCGGTACAGGTCCATCCTTATTGGGACATGGTTGTGTAAGAATCGCCTTGATGCACTTATCGCTAGCATCTGTGTACAGCACCATGGACTTACTCAGGTCTGGGTAGGCCAACAGGGGTACAGCTGTCAGCTGGTCCTTTAGAGCCTCAAATGCATGCTGACAATCCTTGGTCCATTTAAACCTAGCATGCTTCTTAGTTTAGAGCTATTAGAGGGCCTGCTAGCCGACTAAATGTTGTTATGAACCTCCGATAATATCCGATGGCTCCAATTAATCCCCTAATCTCTCTTACAGTCTTCAGTGCGGGTATGGCTCTTATAACCTCTACTTTGTCTAAATCCGTTTGTCTCTTCTTTCATAAACTGACACTTTGATAATTTTAACTTTAATCCATGTTCTCTTAACCTATCGAACACCTTCTGCAGATGTTCAAAATGCTCCTCTGGTGATTTTGAGAACACCA
Source organism: Acanthosepion esculentum (assembly GCA_964036315.1). NCBI lineage: Eukaryota > Metazoa > Mollusca > Cephalopoda > Sepiida > Sepiidae > Acanthosepion > Acanthosepion esculentum. Next base: position 7,916 of record CAXIWW010000441.1, on the reverse strand, counting down.
TGATGTCCTCTAGATACGCCATGGCAAATGCCTCAGTGCCATTCAATACGATGGACATTAACTAACTAAATACACCTGGGGCATTTGCTAACCCAAACAGCATAACTCTAAAATTGAAGAGACCCATGTGGCAGGTAAAAGTGGTCTTTTCCTGATCCTTTTTGCTAAGTGCTACCTGCCAATATCCCGACCTCAAATCCAAGGTGGAAAAACATTTATTTTTTCCTAAAAGAGCTAGAATATCATCAATCAAGGGGAGGGACACTGTCAGCAGTTTCTTTATTGCATTTAATTGATGAAAATCCACACAAAACCTATGCCCTCCATCTTTCTTTTCAACAATCACTATTGGAAAACTCCAGGGAGATTTGGATCTTTTGATTATCCCTGATTCCATCATTTCACTCACTGCATCCTATACTAATTTTCTTTTGTGGATTGGGGTCCTATATGGTCTTAACTTAATAGGTGGGTGATTACCTGTGACTATCTTCATTTCAACTGTCTCTGTCTGTCCCAGTTCCTTATCCGTAATGGCTATTACCTCCCGATTACCGTTCAGCAACCCCCTCAATTTCCTCCTATAACGCTCAGGGGCTGTTATATCTTCATCCCTTATTTCATTGCTACCTGTCTTATTCCCAGGCCTATTCTCATCCCATACTCTCACCTGTTTGACTTCTCTCACTGGGCACGCCAATCGGTTGTGAACTGGAGCAAGAAATGGATGGTTAATTTTAACACCTCTAAAACAAAACTGCTCTCTATTAACGACCACAGGGATCCATCCCTGCATCCCATTAGAATGTCTGAAGACCAACTTCTCGAGAGCTCCTGCTTTATTTTAATAGTTTTATTGGCAGTATTGGTTAGCAATAAGGGAATAGTCCCTGACCTCTTCACCAATGAATCACACATGGTTATTTCCCCTTCACTATTATCATACCTATCAGTAGGGACCACTTGGTACAGGTCACTGTTCAGCACTCCTTCTGTTATAATCTTGCCCTTCCCAGATACAGTAGACATAGGGGGAAGCTTTATATCTGTCTAGGCCACCACTGGCAATTGTTCATAATTATCCTTTCCCAACAGTATCCCTAACCTGTCCAATGTTGGGGTGGCAGGGTCAAAAACGGATCTGTGCCTTATTCTGCCTAAGCCAGTCACTCCCCAAAATTAGCTCACCACACAAGTCAGGTGCCACATAAAACCTAAGTTTACCTCTTGTTCTTGCCAACTTGAAAGGTAGCCACGTCATACCCTCTATCCTCATCCTGCTACTATCAGCATGACTTATTAGTGGGATCAACTGGACTAAGCTTCATTTTCAGTCCCAAATGTCTAAAAACCTTGGAGCTAACCAGTGACACTGAAGCTCCAGTATCAACAAGGGCCTTTACCTTCTTGTCTCCCAGCAACACATTACAGGTGAAGTCTGGTAGATCACCACAAGGCTACTGGTGGTGACGGGATACCAGCCATTGTCCTGAAGAAATGCGTGCCTGAACTGGCACCTGCCCTCTCTAAATTATACAACCACTCCCTCAAGGAGTCTCGTTTTCCTGACTGCTGGAAGTCCTCAACCATTGTTCCTGTCTTTAAGAACTCTGGTGACCCCTCCGACCCTTCTAATTACCGTCCTATCAGTCTGCTATCCCTCTTCGGCAAAGTCTTCGAAGCCCTTATCAACACCGAAGTGATTAATCACCTGATATCCCATGATCTGTTCTCAGACAAGCAGTATGGTTTCCGCTTTGCCCGATCTACAGCCGATGTGCTTACGGCCATCACTGAATTTGTCTACCAAGCTATTCATAATAACGGTGAAGCTCGTGCCGTGGCCCTAGACATCTCCAAAGCATTTGATAGAGTTTGGCATGCTGGCCTTCTTCGCAAGCTCCAGGGTTATGGTATTACAGGTCGATTGTTTGACCTAATACAATCATTCCTGTCAAGCCGTGAATTGAAGGTCGTTCTCAATGGATTCATCTCCAGCTCCTATCCCACTAACGCAGGTGTTCCTCAAGGCTCCATCCTAGGCCCTACTCTGTTCCTCATATTCATAAACGACCTTCCTAACGCCATAGATTCCCAAGTCAGCATCTATGCGGACAACACCACAATTTACTCCTGCCTCAAACACAAATCTAATGATGCTGACAAAGTTAACCTGGCAGTTCAATTAGAAAAGGACCGCCAATCGGTTGTGAACTGGAGCAAGAAATGGATGGTTAATTTTAACACCTCTAAAACAAAACTGCTCTCTATTAACGACCCTGCATCCCATTAGAATGTCTGAAGACCAACTTCTCGAGAGCTCCTCTCTGCGGCTGCTCGGTCTCACGCTGTCCGCTGATCTGAGATGGAACAAATACATTGAGTCAATTGCATCATCCACCGCAAGGAAAGTTGGCTCCCTGTGCCGAGCCAGGAAATTTTTCTCCCCAGAATCGATCCTCCAAATCTATAAATCGACCATTCACCCTTGCATGGAGTATTGCTGCCATATATGGTCTGGAGCCCCCGCTGTTTGCCTCAGGGTTCTTGATAAGATCCAGAGACGGATATGCAAAGTAATTGGCCCTGATCTGTCATCTCTTCTGCAGTCACTCTCTCACAGACGTGACGTTGCCTCGCTCTGTCTTTTTTACAAAAACTTTCACGGTAATTGCTCTGATAAGCTGCTTTCGCTGGTTCCTAGGCCTCATGAATTTAAACGTCCTACGAGGCTGGCATCCCATTCCCACCTCTTCACCGTTGAAACTGTTAGATGTAGACGTCTCTTCTACTCCAATAGCTTCATGTCTCGCACATCTCACCTGTGGAACTCCCTTCCTTATTCCTGTTTCCCTGACAAATACAATCTCCAACTATTTAAGTGTAACGTCAATTGACATCTCCAGTTGCCTTGATCTATCCACTTCCCTTCTCCACATCCTTTCACCTTTCATTCCTATCTGCACTCGCTCCAAATCTTCTGTAACCCCCTTGCCTTGATCGATCCACTATTTTTCTTCACATCCTCTCCTTTACCACTCCTATCTGCTCTTCCTCCAAACCTTCTGTAACCCCTTGCGTGCTAGTAGCTTCCAGCCTTGCTTGGGGTGATAATCTTAAAAAAAAAAAAATATGTTCTCTACCTTCCTCCCGCTTTCTTGACAACCGAGACATGGGTGTTTGTGACAGGAGTTCACCTTTTACTAGGGGCTCCAATTTCTGTCTAGGGGCCCTCCTGGGTGGAGTAGAGCTCAGATGACTCTTCTCGGACTAGCAACCCATTTCTTCCCTCTATTTGAGTTAGGGTCCATCTTTCTCCTGCATGGACTGGTTCATCTCAGGTGACCAGCTCCTCAACTGCGCCAACACCTTCACTCCTTACAACTGGCAGAAAAGTGCCCAACCACACCACATGTCCAGCATCTCAGAGGTCTTACTTGCACTGGGGCCACCCTGCCACTTACTTTTTCACGGGTGAACCATCAGTGTTTCCCAGACCCTTTTCCTTCTCAGTAGGGGACACAAGTCGTGTAGTCTGGCCCCAAAGACCTTGGGTCGCCTCCATAGTTTGTCGGACAGTCGCGGGCCTGATGCTTACCATACTTGCAAGTCGAGCACACCAGCCCATATCGGCCCGGTGTAGGCTTGTGAAACCCATAGTGCAGATCCCAGGCTCTCTTATTGGGAACTGCCTCAGCTTTGCAGTCCTCTGCCACCTCTTCTTTTAGGTCCCATACTTGGATTCGCTCCCGGTCCTTCTTTTTCATCAATACTTTGGACCCCCCAGGGCTTCCTATCAACGCCCCCTCCTATTCTATCCCAGAGTCGTTCGCTGGTCCGAGCCACCTCTATGGCTGCAGCCAGACTGACTGGTCCCCCCTTCAGAACATCGCCCCTCAGGTCCCTGTCACTCAGCATGTCCACATACACATCGGCCAACAAGGCCTGAATAGGACCACTGTCCTGAGTCGGCAACTCCGGAAAAGCTAACGCCACTAGCTCCGCGATTCTTTCCCCCAATTCCTCATTAGTCTCTCCTTCTTGTAGCTGTAGCTTGAATAATTTCCTGACTGCCTCAACAGCTGTACGCTCACTTGCATATTGCTGCACCAGTGTGGATTTAAGCTTGGTCCACGTCACGGCCAAGTTTTCTTTGTACCACCACCGCTATGAATTTGGACACCTGCCTCACTGTGGCGTCATAAGCTAGGAGCACCATTTCTTGGTCCGAGAGGCCATAGATCACCTGCTTCTTCTGAATGGACAGAATCCATTTGTGCAGGTCTGCAGGGTTTCCTTTATAAGTAGGTAGCTTCATGCTGCCTATCAGCCTCCTGAAAAGCATCGATATTTCGGGGGACTCCCACGTCCCCAAGGTCTGTGGCATCTGATCCTGCTATGCTCATCCTAGCATCTTGTCAGCTACCACTTTCCCAAGAGAGACCAACGACAGAACGAAAGGAAAACTACTTCACACGGTGGTGGCACTTCAACTGTGTACAAAGTCGACAAGGTCAAAGCAAGATCACCAATATTACTGGCAGATGTAAGTGCAATGAGTGAACAAAGGAAACCAAAAAGTGACTTACCTGAGGTCTGCTGCTCTGTTTTGTTTCTTTTTCCTCCTTCTTTTGCTTCCTTCTCTCTTCCTCCTTATGTCCCTTTCAGACAATTATAGTCCGAAGACTATAATACATATAGTCCTTTCTGGTCTTACTTGGTCCCAACTGGACAAAACAAATGCTTCTCTCCTCTTTCAGACGGCCATGGCAATTCCTATGGGTCTATTGTGGTCACGGCGAACAGTCTAACACTTTTGCCCCAGCCCCTCAACCTCCGGCATCTTACTCTCTGGGTTGAGGTGTCTACTCGGTCCTAACCGAACTTAAGGGAGTGACAGTAGGTCCCCTGAGCATCCGTAGATTATTCGACCGGTCCGCTGGTTCAATCCCACATTGTGATTTGTTTGATCCAGAAAGCAGAAGTGATGTCCGTCTATTCATGGCCGACTGAAGATGTAGACATGGCTGAGGAGTCTGCGCTAAGAAATTTAGAATGCTGCAAAAAAATTAATATCTGCAGAAAGCCAAACAAACAACTATTCAATGGTTGAATTGTTAATTTCTTTTATATAGCAGAAAAGAATAGTGGAGAAAAGAAACGGGTTACAGAAAAGAAAAGTATTTAACGTAAAACTCATACACTGGATTCTAGACAGAGAGAGAGTGTGAGTGATTAACTTGCTGTTAAATTGTCTCAGAACGATATATGACTCTTGCGATGGAAGGATAAAGATTTCTGTGTGGGGCTTAAAGTTTATAGTGGTGTTCCTCCTCCCAACGCTTGCCCGGGCCAATTCTCTCTTCAAGAATTTTCTCCAGTCTCAATTTTTCAGCATAACTACACGTTTATATAG
>CAXIWW010000440.1:10000-35691 GCA_964036315.1 Acanthosepion esculentum | reverse complement strand
GTACCACATGTATAGATTTAATTTTCAGAGAAAGTTTATTTTTTGTTTAATATTACAATTAGCTTCAATAAAAACAAAAAGAATATTTCTGATTAACTAGACAATTTTTACTTTATGCAATAAAATATTTTCATCATGTTTTAGCCTATAGAAGTGAAGTAAAACATAACTTGAATTAATGTATCTATGTATATAAGTATTTATGCAATAATTATTCATGTATTGGAGGTAATCCTGAGCATGTGCACAGTTATAAATAAAATATAAAAGTATATATAAAAGATGTGTGTGTATGTATAGATGTACACACACACACATACACACACAGACAGACATTACTGGACAGTTATAAAAAGTCATAGAAAAACATATTTGCAGGTAATAATATGAAAAGACACTTGATGTGTTATAAAAATTTTCACATGAATAAAGACAATTTGACGACAGCATTTATAGACAAAAAAAAAAAAAAAATGGCTAAACAACAAATCTGAATACTCACAAACATGTTTTTCTCTCTCTCTCTACATTTAAAAATTATATTGCATTTTTTTCGATATACGTTTCTTCACACATAAAAGTACCAAAGTATAGAAATGCATTGCATTTTTTTCTCTCTTGGTTTACCTTATAACACACACACTGGCCAGTATATGTACCATTTACACATTAAAAAAAAAAAAAAAATACACAGGTAAAATTTATAGGATTGAGAGAGAGATACTGGAAGGGTTTTAAAAAAAAAAAAAAAACAAAAAAAAAAAACTTTTGTTCAACCACAATTTTTTTTTTTTTTTTAAATAATCACTATAACTTTTGTGCAGATCTTTTGTTTTATAATCTTTCTCGATTCTTTTATTTATTTTCTTAATGTAAAGACACTTTACTATGCACTTATATAAATATTTACCTAAATTAATTTTTCTTTGGCAGTGCCTTTTATAAATATAAAATCCCTTCTTTGAAATCTTATAATCAATTCTTTATTTTTATAATCTTTTTGAAAATATCTCCAAAACTGTATAGCTTGCTTCAATTTTACCATAAAGTTTTTAAAGTCATTTAATTTCTCATAAAATATTTTTTCAGATTTTTGAAAAATAAAGTTGTTAATTATAAAATTCCTTTCATTTTAATTTTTAAAGTTAAAATATTTCCTGCTTGTAGTTTTAAATTCAAGTTCTGAATTTTTGGTATCATTTTATTGCTTTATATAAAGATTTTAAATTATTAAAGTTTTTTTATAAAAATTAACATTTTCTTTTTAATTTTATAAATTTTATTTGTTTATTTTCACCTTGCTTTCAATATAAATGCAAAATTACAACTTTGTACCAAATAAAAGAAATTTTAATAACAATGCAAAATTTTAATTGTATCATTATTTGAAAAGATCATTTAAGAAGTAAATTCACGAGCTAAAGATTACATTTTTATTTTTTTATTTTAGAGTCTTAAAATATTTTTAAATGTCTTTCTTTAACACACTGTAGGCTGATTTAATTTGCTAAGTGAAAAAAATTGTTCTGTCAAAGGAAATGTCTTCCAATCACCAAACAGCAGTGTGTTTGAATTTTGTGGATGTGTTGCCATGTGCTGTTCTGGCAAGAAAAAATGACTGTGATTCAAATTGACATTGGGGATGATGTAGTTGAGGGGCCTTGAAAAAAAGAATTTAGTTAAATATGGTACTCACAAATAAAATACTAATTAAAAGTTAAATATCACCTATAATTTTATCACTTTAAATTATTTTCAATGAATAAACTTCAATCATTAATTTTCATGTAAATTCCTAAATATATAAACTGAAATGAAATTACAAAATTCCTAAACATTCCCAATTGTAAATAAGAAGCTTTAAATAAAATACAATCTAATTTTTGATATTTTTTCTAATATAAATCTTTAAATTTTTATTAAATACAATTTTTAAGTTTTAAGATTTCTTAAACTTTTTAGACCATGATTTTTTATTTTTTATTTTTATTTAAATCACTTACTTTTAACAAATCTTAAAAATTAAAAAAAAAATTAAAAAAATAAAGTTATTTTTTGTTACAAATATTTTTTATTACTGCAATCTTTCATTTTTTAAAAATTAAAACCAATTAAAAAAGAAATTTAATTTAACAAAGATTTTCAAATCATTTTCTTCAGTTAAGTAAGCTAGAAATATAATTTAAGAACAAAAAAAAAAAATAATTCACTATAGAGAAAAATAAAAGACCTGCTAATAGATTAAAAAAAAAAAAAAAATTATAGACGTAATTTTAATGACTAATTATTTTAAATTATTAGTATACATACTTTTTGTTACAAATAAAATAATATTTTATTCATTATATATTAAAAATATTATTTGTGAATTCCTAAAGTAACATTTTCATTATTAAATTGAATTAATTCCTCATTTTCTGCCCTTTTAAATTTTACCATTTTTTAATGAAAAGAAAAAGAAATCCCTATAAAGAAATCAAAGTTGGTGAGGATCCACCTCCAACACCACCACCACCACCACTACCACCATCTGCAGTGTAACCATAATAACCATCTCCATTTCCTTCTTGTTTAATCGCAGTTAGTGGCAACGCAGAAGCATTTCCACTGCATGAATTGACTAAATCACGTTCAGTCTTCACCTTAACGTCATGTAATGCACTTGCAGTGTCATGTAATGTATTCTTAGGGGCTGGAGCTTTGCATAGGGGCCGGTGTGCCTGAAGGATAAATTCAAGCTGGTCTTTCTGTTGACGCAATGTGTGGATTTCATCTTGCAGGGTTACGCGTTCCTCTTCAAGCTTTTCCGTCTCCTGCAAAGATAATTAAAAACAATAACAATTATAAAAAAGCAAATGTAGCATGGAATTGTCAGACAAAGAATCCATCTGATGCCCCATCAGACAAGGAATATAATAAATGTAAGTTTCCTCCACCCTGCCCAACAATGTAATTAATTCCAGATCTTTTTATAAACCTATAATAAATGCCAGATTTCTATAAATTTATAATTAATTATATTTGTAGGAGAGATTCTTGATAAAATAAAAAAGAAGTATCTGACCAGGCATCTTAGTTTCAGTCACTTTCCCACCGGCTTAATGTAAATGCCCTCTGTCTTTTCTATAAATAGTTTCATGGCAATTGTTCTGATGAACTTTCCTCTTTGGTACCTTGACTTTACGGATTTAAATGGTTAGATGTAACCAGAAGTTCTATGTGAACAATTTCTTCTCTTGCATTTCTCACTTGTGGAACTCTTCCAGCTTTTCAGTCAATTTTGATCTTTAAAAGTTGAAATGCAATGTCAATTGTTATCTTTTGTCTATTCAATTCCTATTCTTTTATTGTTCTCTCTCAATGTTTTTCTTTTTCTCAACACTTCCATTTTGGAGTAAAATGATTTAATAATAAAAAAAAAAAAAATAAAAAAAAAAAAAACTTTATTGAAAAAGTTATTTATCATTTTTTTCCTATTTTCAGGCATCTTCAGAATACTGCTAAACAGAACATTTTATCATTCTCAGCAAAGAATTACCATGACAGTCTTAGGAATCTTTTTTCACAAGCAAAATTTTCTAATAAAATGAATAAATGGTAATCTGAATAAAAGTTTTCCAACCAAACTGTAATAATCTTTGCCTTGTCACCAAAAACAGAAATACAGTCCAGTAGTATCAAGATGGAATATTATTGCCATCTTAAATCCTGCTTTTAATGGTCGCACTGAAAGCAGTATTTGTTTGAATCAATCGTTTGATTTTCCAGATACTTATCATAAAAGATGTTCAAAAACTTCAAAATACACAACATTATTTTCTTTGAATGAAGACCAGCTTTTGGTAATGGGTAACACTTCTTTTGTTATTGTAACATGTGCATTACAAACCACTTTTTACATGCTTGATTATTCACAATACCTTCTCCATAAAGTACATATTTCACAAAGAAGCTATCATTTTACTTTTCTTAAAGTAAAAAAAAAAAAAAAAAAAAAAAAAATACTATTCTATGAATATTGCTTATTTTTTCCATCTACAATATTAAAATTAATAAACAAATATAGGCCAATTTTGACAAATTATTTTTTTTTTTGAAAGCCACGCTGATATGGCATTTATAACAATACAATAAAAAAGAACTTTTGTAAAACCAAATGTTACTGAAGCCATTTAATAATTAGAAAAACTTGCTCAGCCCAATATTTTAAAGATTACATGTCAAGAAATATTTATGAAAAGACAAATTATGCTATTTAGTTAAAGAAAGTCTTTTTGCAAAAAAAAAAAAAAAAAAAAAAAAAAAATTGTTAGCCCTAAATATCAAGCCATTTTGAAAATCAAGACAAAATTGTGAAACTTTGATATAATTTTGCCACCAATCAGAAAGGACCTTACTGTGTATGTATAAAGAGGTTACTCATTGGGTCTGAAATATTGAATGAGCTTATATATGCAGTTTGGACTATTAGTGTTATAAACTAATAAGGACATAGTGCTATTTTCAAACAAGTGTAGATATATAGTAGCGTACAATACAATCTGTTTTGTGATTTATTTTTATTGTGTTGGAGGTATTGTTTACCTTAGTCTGTACTGTAGAGCATATTATTAAAACCTATTTAGTGATATCTGTAAGAAATTTATCGCCAGTAAATTTTAATTTTCTATTTTTTCCTAAGCCTAATGTTTGTTAAATTCTATTTTTTCCTCAGCATAATGCAGTTGTCAAATTCTTTTTTCTTTATTTGATTTTAAATAAAATGACATAATTATGTCAAACTTACTTGAATTAGTCGATTTGTGTGGTCCACTCGTCGCTGCCTACATTTTGCAGCTGCTATTTTATTGCGTTCACGTCTAATCCTGCGACGTTCTTCCTCTTCAGGGCAAAGCCGATTACGCATAAGAGATTGCATTATATCATCCTAAAAGATATCAAATTGAGTAAAAGTGAATAAAAATAACTATTATAATACAATTGAAAACGAAGAAAATATTTAATATAATTGCAATATAGAAGAAGAAAAAAATGAGAAAGAAAAAAAAAGGAATTTACAAAAAATGTCCATCTCTTTAAAAATTCTTTTATAAATTTCAGTCAAAATGTGTTTCTATATAAATAGAAATTCATAGAAATTTTACCATTTTACATATAAATTCATAGTAGTTTTACCATTTTACATATAAATTCATAGTAATTTTATTAAATGAGAAAAAATACTTTGTGTTTATACAAAATTATGCATATATTAAAAAGGCAAAACCTTTTGATAATATTATCAAAAACGTAATCCATAACATCAGGATTTACTAAACAAATATCAAAACTTAACATTTACCTTATATACTTATTTATGCCAATCTGAATTTAAACTGCTCTCTGTTATTTTATGTCCAAGAAATGGGCAAAGTTGAGGCAGATAATCAAACCAATCTTCAGAGGGCACAGTTTTATAAATTTCCATAAATGGAGGATATTTTTATGAAGTTTGAATATTTTTACATTTTTAAGTGCCATTTTGTTTATAATCTATGCTTCACAACTATTACACATTGATTTTTTTACCATTTTATAAAAGTTCCAACAAGTTTCTTGAATTTTTTTCACTTCCTTTTAACTGACAACAATAGAACCATTTTCCAAATGTTACAGGATTTTATTTAACATACAAATTTAATGAAATGCATACCATAGAAACTTAGAAACCACTTAACATCCTAAAAGTAAATCCATTTTTTCAGAGTTATTAAGGCCTTGTGTAGTGAATTTGATAATTATATATCGGGACATTCAATAAATAAAAATTAATTAGCTGTCTACTCACATATATAAATGTAAAAAAGATATATAAAAATAAAGACTGAATAATAAAAATATTCTGTAAATGCTTCTAAAATCTAAGTAAAACTGTTTCATTGTAAAGGAATTTACTCCAAATATTTTGTTGCCTTTTTCTTTTAAACATGGATGTTGAAGTTGGTAAAGATTGGCAAAATATTAACTTCAAATATAGGCCCATTTTATCATAGACTTTTTTGTCTCGTATTTCTTAGCTTATACGTGAGCATATAAAATATTAGGGTTACGACTTTTTGTAAAGTAATTGATTTCCTGTATCATAATTTGATGAAGTTTTGTTAACAAATAATGAAGAAGGGTTTAATTCAGTTTATTTTTTTTTTAAAACGACACACCCAACATGAAATTTCCAAAATCATATATAAGTAGAGTAGTACTATGACTTCCTGGAGCATTCTAGAACATTGTGGAGCCTTCTACAATTTGTTTTTGTTTATTTATAAATTTGTATGTTATGCTATAGCTATAAGCTATTAAATGCATTAAAATACATAAGTACTATCCTATTACATCATTAGCAATCTAAAAATTAAAGCTTCTGCAACTTTTGTTTAATTGTTAGGTTGCATGTTATGCTATAGCTATAAACTGCTAAATGCATTAAAATTCATAAGTACTATCCTATTACATCATTAGCAATCTAAAAATTAAAGCTTCTGCAACTTTTGTTTAATTGTTAGGTTGCATGTTATGCTATAGCTATAAACTGCTAAATGCATTAAAATTCATAAGTACTATCCTATTACATCATTAGCAATCTAAAAATTAAAGCTTCTGCAACTTTTGTTTAATTGTTAGGTTGCATGTTATGCTATAGCTATAAACTGCTAAATGCATTACAAATACATAAGTACTATCCAATTACATCATTAGCAAATTGAAAAATAAAGCTGCTAAAATATTAATTTTTTACCTTTATTATGTATATGGTAAAATCAAATTTTTGGTTTGGGTTGACCTTTTTCAAGAACTAAAACAAATTAATGCCTTTTTCATTACTTTTGAACAAAAGTCCATTGATTTATGATACAGGAAGATAAGGTTACAAAAAGTCATAATCCTAATAAGATATATATTAATGTATTGAAAGTAGAAAACCTTTTTTTAGTTTTTTCTTTCAGTATGCATTATTTTAGTGTTGACTGTATTTAAAATTAGTATATGTTGGTAAAGTGTTGTCTTTTTTCTTATCACTGAAGTGGGGATAGTCAAATGGTTACTGGAATGGACAATGAGATTGATATGTTTAATTCAAATTCTAACAGTTTGTTTTGTTCATTTCACACAACTGCTCTTGGAAAAAGAAATGAATTAACTGCTTAAAAATGTCATATCTAATTCCTGATATATTTTTTAACCTAATAGACATTTCAAGAAGCAGTTTCTGGCAAAAATGACAATTATAAATGATGATTATTACCATCATCATAATATTTAGCTTTTTTAAAGATATACTGACTTAAGGGGAAAAAAAAAAACAAATGTCCCACAAAGTCTTTCATTTTAATTACTTTGTCTACTCTCTTAAGCATAAAATTTTTTATACAAATTTATAATCTATGAAATATTTTGGCTAAAGCAAAACAATCAGGGATTACTTAGTGAAACTTGAAATACTAGATTTGATTAGCAAGGATAATTATAAAAATTAAAAGATTTGGTTAAGCTAGTGTGTGCATTTCTTTTAGGAAAATATATGGTGTACTTTTGTCTGTATTGCCTTCATTTCTTCGGGTCATATTAAATTTGAGAACAATCAAGTTTTAAAATAGAAACAAAATTGTTGAATATTGGGTATTCAATTTACAGTTTAAACTTAATACAATTTTTTTTTGTTTCCATCTTTATGAGAGGTTATATTGAATTTACAGTGCAAATATAGTGCTGAACTAGACGAATATTTTGTTAATTTTTATGCAAATGTGTGCAATTCTCAAGTACAGTAGCTTAAGATAAAAATATTTATTGCAATTGATCAGGCTTAAGTTAGTGATTAGAGTTTTCATAACACCATGGACAGAGATTTTAATTGCAGAGAAAAATATTGATTATAAAATCTGATTGTAAATTCTCTCGTCTTTGAAGAACAGACAAATATTACAAAATTCTTCACATTCTTACTTTTTCTTCTTTGATTTTAGCCCCCATTTTGTTAACCCTTGGTTCTGCTGATGAATCTTCATCACATGAATCATCGTATTGTGAAAAGGAGGGGTCCACAGAGTGACTTCCTGCATAAGAATGACTCGGATCAGTTGCTGAAGATGAAGGGACAGACTGAAGTTCTATAAAAGCCTGCTGAAGGCTTGTTGGAGTTAATGTGGTTGGTGTAGAAGTCGATGCATATGCCCCTCCACTTGATGTTGAAGAAGGAATAGAGTAATGCTGCAAAGATAGAAGACAAATTTATATAAATAAAATGGAAAGGTTAACATATATCATACTTCTTTGATTAGTATAATCATAAACTTTAATGCATATATATTTCCAAAGTTTGATTAAATAAAACTGACAAGAGGAGATGATTTAATTCTTTTCTTTATTGTATAGGTGTTGTATGTTGGGATTGAAATTGTAGATAAACTGTACAAATTTCATGTTTGTTCTGTTGTTTTGTTCAAGTATTCTTGACAGTCATTTTCAAGAACCATGTAGTGTCTGCAAGAAGCAAACAGAATCTTGGTTATCATAAAAAAAATATACAATGTAGGCATCTGTTCATATTGTAAGATAAAGAGAGTGCCCCTGCTTAGTCAAAATTCAATCCTTTGGTGAAGAGACTGGAGTGAGCTCTACAGGCACCCTTTAAGAAGCTTCCTGAATATTAAAAAAAAAACTTCTGTTAACTTTACATCTGATTAAGCTACAAACTCTATTAAACAATTAGAACTTGTCATATCTGGAAAAATTCAATAAAAAAAAAAAAAAAAAAAAAAAAAAAAAAAAAAAATTAAACAGACCTTGTCAATTGTATTTAATCAAATCTGTTTGAAATATACCCCCTTCTTCCTCAATATTAAGTATTGTAATAAAAATAAATTTAAAAACTCTCCCACTATCACTCACCACCCTCTATGTCAACTTATATAAGCTTAATACTGTCCATCATTTTTCGTTTCACCTTTGAAAGTGAAGTCTGAAGATCCAGAGAAAAATAAAATTCTCTGGTGAAATAAATTATTACGAATGGAGCCTTAAAGTGGTCTGTCTGTCTTTAAATTAAATTATTCGCTCTGACTTAACAGTCAGCTCTCAGGATTTCATCCTCCTTTGGATTATCCATATGGATTACCAAGATTTTTGTTACTTATATATATATATATATATATATGTGTGTGTGTGTGTGTGAAATGGTATATGGAGAGGTAATTTCGATTTAGATTATCCCTTAACATTCTAGAAAGAAGAAAATTCAAATGATTGATACAAGAATAAAATACTAGAAAAAAAATTAGGTTAAAAACAATAGGATCAATGGAAAACAAAAAAAAAATAATGGGGTGCCTACAATCATACACACCCCCTGGCAAAAATTATGGAATCACCACGCATAATGGATTATTCATACATTTTTTTTTTTTTTTTCACTTTTCAGAAAATAAATCAGAAATATGTCACAAAACAATTTTTGTTTTATAGTCGATTCATGAAATATACTCAAACGAATTATTTAAATTCTTGGCACAGATCAAGTAAAAGAAAAAAAAAAAAAAATGATGGAATCAACTTGTAAATTTACATTTCTAAAATAAATATCATCGTAAATATGCATATTCATCTGCATTTCAGAGAACGCTTGCAGAATAATGACATTTTGGACTTGGTTAATTGAAAGGAAATACGGCTTCAACAAGAGAGCTGTTAATGAAAAGTTTCTTTGAGAAGGCAATTCAATACAGAGAGTGTGCAACAAAAGAGGTTGGTTGTTGCATTATAAAGAAAATGGGGAGGTTACAAAAATGAAAACATAAGAGAGGGAGATTTTAAAATATTGGAATAAAAAACCCAAATGGCTTGAAAGTAATAAGAGCAAAATCAATAAAAACCAGAAAGAGTTAGTTTTGTGACAAATTGGCTGAATACATAAATAAAAACGTTAAATGAAAACTAACAATTAAACAGAAGAAATCAGATTAAGAAGGGATTATAGATTAAAAGCAATCACAAAGGGTAGATGAATGGATGAAAGCAGTAAGCATGAATCTAAATTGGCCATGGCAATGATAGTAAAACATTTGTCTGGTGTCATTCCAATGAAACATGTGAGTGAATACTGAAATGTACGAATGAAAGCAATAAGCATGAATCTTTATTAGATTAATTTTGTTATCACTTCAATCAATATTCTTAATAAATCTTCACTTTCTATTTATATTACCAACACCAGCTTCAAATATTTTGTGCTGGTCAATTCATTTTTCTTACATATTACCATTTTAATTTTTCCCAGATCTATTTTGGTGATATTCTTAATACCAGTTGTATTTTTCTTATTCTTGAAAATATTTTTAATTTCTTTTTTTAATGTTCCATGATCTTTGTTCAAACTTTGCAATTTCTAAAATTGTGTTCCATCATGAAATAACTTTATAATATCTTGTTTCTTTTTTAAGGTTATCTTTTCTTATGGTTATTGGTAATGTTTATATATCTGAAAATAAAAAATATATCACTAACCATACATTTATTTTCAATATGAAGAAAAAACCCTGAGGTTGTAGATTAAAAGAGAAAGTAAAACCATAAGTATATCTTTAAAGTTTTAATAACAATGGTAGGCTAATAACAGTTTTATTGTGAAAATATTGACATTCATAATAAAATCTGAAAGAGTGTAATGCCAGATCAGAATGATTTTTTTAATTTGTTTTTATGACTTATCAACCTTTTGTAGGTTATTTAAAGCCAGAAAATATTTTAGATGAGAATTTTTTTTGAGATAATGATTTTACTGATACAAGTCCTACTAATTAACCCATAGCTTGGGGGAGAAAAGACAGATTCATACCTTTTCCAAGGGTATTTATGCTTAAGTGAATATAACAAACCTGACTGGAATTAAAACCTTCCAATTCCAAGCCATTATCCACTAAACCACTCACACATCCCAAGATAACAGTACTTGATATTCCCAAGCGGTCACCCATCTGTGTACTAGGCTTGATATTGCTCAACTTTGGTGATCATATGAAAACTGATGTTTTAAGAACTGTAAGCCCAGATCAGTATATGGTTATTTGTTTGGATAAGTGATCTAACCATAAGGGGAATATTAAACACACAAAAATGAAGGTTTAAAAGATTTGCTTTTCATTCAAATTATTAAAATTAATTAAAAAAGGCAAGAAAAATAGGATACTTTACAAATAAAATTATGTAATCTACCATTTAAATAAGGAAAAAAATTCAAGGAATCAAGATAAAAGAATCATCTAAAAAACTAAATTCACACAAAGTCCACAGAGTTTGAGACAATTCATGAAAATAAAGTTCACAGAGGTGACAATTGATCATTGCTTTAAGGGAAATATCCAGTTGCTTTTATTTAAGGTACTTGGGTTTTCTTTTGTTTTGCCAGCAATAACATTTAATGAAAATGCTTCACTGACTTCATCATCCACTTCATACTACTTCATAACAACTGTCGACCACTTAATAGATTAAGTGTCTACTCTACTGTCATGGACAGCAACAGCCATTGTACTAATACTTTGTGATGATAACTTGATGCTGACCTAAGAATCTGCAATCATGAACAAAGCATCCTTCAGTGTGAAGGACTTGATAATTTGCGATAATCATTTTTGTTTTAAAGATTCTCTGATTGAGTGACAAAAGCAGTGAAGTGGTATTCACGTTATTTGGTAGGAAAAAAAAACAAACAAACACTTGATTCTGCTTGGTGATTTTAATTGGCTGTTTTTTCATACTATGTGATTTTACCATCAGCAAACAATACAGAACAGCGATTCCAACATTTACAAAATGTCATTTGATGGCAGGTTTGGATTTTTTTTATGGTTCATCAACCTTTTGTTGGTTATTTAAAACTGAAACATTTTGTGAGCGATTGTAAGAATATTTTTTTGGTTAGTGAAAATTGTATTATTTTTTTTAAGATAATTTTCTCAGATGAAATTCCTTCTATTTAACACATAACTGCAGGAGAAAGAGAGGCATTGGATGATATATACAAATTCTTAAAGAAACCAAAATTAAATTTAAAAAAAAAAAAAAAGAAAAAAAAAGAAAAAAAAAGAAAAAAAGTGGATATGTCATCCATACCATACTTTGTGAATTTTACTTCATCGAAGATGAGTTCTTGAAGTAACATGTTAGTTCATAATACCCAATATAGACAAATGGCAGTTTATAGATTCAGTATGGTTGACACACAAAAAAACAATCTAATATTATCAGTATTGTACAATTGTTCATATTTATAATTTTCTTTACCAGTGATAGATTGTTGTTTCTGTCTGAATTCTTCAATGATATTCTTAGACTTCTGTCTCCAAGAACATAAAAATGTCTGATGTCATGATACTCTTTGAAATGCTTTAACCAGGTCATTGCTATACACTGATCAAACTATTGTTGTATTTCATTGTGGATTAATTCATGGAAACTGGTGGCTTTTTCTGTTAACATTGGGCTGGAAACAGGAATTAATTTTTTAACACTCTTGTGAAAAACAACTTTGTGGATTGGATTTTAGTGTCATTTTGGTTGGTAAGTTTCTCAATTATTGTCCTTAACTTTCTTGATGTTAGACACTGTTGCTTTTGCAATGTTGTCCTCTTGTGAAATATTTGGTATCTTTTCATCATGATCCACTTGCTATATGTAAAATGTTGTTTTTTTAGTCTGATTTTCTATGGTGTTCACTTTCTCTTCACAATTATGGGAACAGCAATAAGCTCCATCACTTGAAAAAGATATGTAATCAGGACAAACTTGTAAAACAAACATATTCATAGGACCTTGAAATTTGTTTGGATAATCTAAAATCAAGGTTTGGATAACCAAAGTTCCACTGAATTATATATATATATATATATATATATGCGTGTGTGTGAATTTAAATTATATAAGTAACTTATTTATGCATTTCATGCATAGTTGTACATTGCATACACATATATAAATATAAATTGAATTATGCATATATGTAAATTAGTATGCATTTACATGTCATTTTTAGGAATATATGCATTCTTGTGTGTGTTTGTGTGTGTGTGTGTACATCTATATATTTTTACATAATTGTTTTTGCAATTTTGTCCTCTTGTGAAATATTTGGTTTCATCACAATCCAGTTGCTATATGTAAAATCTTGTTTTTTAATCTGATAGTTTACGAGTTTGGCAATGCACACGAAATCCATCCACTCTCACCAGCATCTTACAAATTGTTCAAGTTCATAATTTTCTTCATCAAAGATTGATTATAGTTTCTGTCTGGATCCTTCCATGATGCTATCATCCATGGACTTCTCTCCAAAGAACAAAGTTACTTAACATCAGGATCTTTCAAACTAGCTAGTGTGATGTGATCAAATTCTTGTGCTTCATGGAAGCTGATAGCAATAACATTCCATCACTTGGAATAAATAAATACTCAGTTGTAGAGTGAATGAAAACATTACTATAAATTGTGCTATGCTTTTATATCCTTTTTGTTTTTCATTCAATTTTTTTTCTTTAATGTTTTAAAACAATTTTAACAATGCTTCAAGTGACCGAGATCAAGCCAAGTGCCCAATTTCTCTTCATGGATGTGGAAACAGCAATAAAGTAATAAACTCTAACACTTAACAGATTTGTACTTGGGACAAAGTCTTAAAATTGAATATTCACAGAATCTTGAAATTTTCTTTGGATAATCCAAAATTCTTTCAGATAAATAACATTTCACTTACACACGAGTGTATTTGAAGTCTGCTTTAGCATGGCTATTAGTTAATACGATTAGCACTTGAAAAGTTTTAACATATTTCTGTAAATAAGTCAAAATCTCAATCTTACAAAACATTGTACTAAAATTTAAGATAACTACCACAGCTTTTGGACTAAGATCAAAGCATAGTATCTGTTCTCTTTAAACTGTGGAGAATCATGGTCTTAGGGTCCCCAACCCTGTGACAGCACCTTTCTCATTGTATAAAGAGGGTGGGATTACTTGATGTAAACATCAGCATAACAGTAGTCATACAGACTGGGTAATTTTTACCACCAAATTAAACTGATCTTGTGTCACATCCTATTACTGTGGGGAGGTAGATAAATTTTCCATCATTAAATTTTAGATTATATAGCTAATAATAATAACAATAGTATTAATAAGCAAAACAAATAAAAATGCAGCAAAAAAAATTTGGCTTAAAAAAACAAAAAAAAACACTGGGTGGTTGTGGGCGGTGTGGGGGGCTTACGACATTACACAGCAAAACCTATTCACAGCCAGTAATCCTGATGTTGATCAAACATTCAGTGGCTGGTAGACTGTTCTCAACTCAGAAACTGTAGTATTCATAATTAGTTCTCAGGAATAGTACCTTTCAAACAGGAACTGCCAATGTAATGTACTGAAACTTAACAGCAGCTCATTCTGCCATGTATGTACAGAATAAACAGAGACAATTGACTATGTAATATCCGGGTATGGCCAACTGGTGTCAAGAGAGTACTTTCAAAATGATAGAGCTGCCAAATATAGACATTGGGGAATATGCCATACATTCAATCTTTCATGAAAAAGAGAATTGATGTGAATGTAAGCCACCACAAATTGTATAGAAAAGAGGTTACCATCCCCTAGAATTTCAGCATTCAGAGAAAATCAAAATCAACCAGACATGATTTCAACCTGATTTTTCACAATTGTCTTCTGATAAATGTTGCTGCTCCAACTAGCAAAAACCATCTTTGAAAATGTTTGAGAATCTATATAACTCAAGAAATCAGTAGAATGTGGTATCCCAAGACAACAACATTACCTGTTGTTATTAGGTTTTTGGGAATTATATCAAAAATAGCAAACATGCACAATAAATTCCAAATTAACCATCAGATACAGATCTGATTCTCACTATTATCAGTTGGTCAAAGAATTGAATGGCCCAAGGAGAAACACCTGAAAACTATACCAGGAGTTGACTGAATCCTTGAATGATAATTGTGTAGACAAAACTGTTTGGATGCTGTCAATAGTTGTGGTGTCACAAATCATCATACCTGAAGGCATGAGCATAGTGGCATTGTTCAAGCAAGATTGCACACATTCTCAGACACTGTAATTAAGGTAACCTTATCATAGTTGTATAAATTGAAGATTGGCTTAGTTGGTGTAGAAGAGACAAAAGTGTACTTGAGCAGGAGTTTGCAACAGGGATTAGCTAGCCATCCTAGAAGACAGGGTATACTCAGGAATCAGCTTCCAATCATTAAATCTATTTCTCTATGACATTTCATATAATTCATAAAATACTTTATTTTTTCCTCTTCCCAACAAGAATGAAATGAAGGAATAAAGACAAGAAAAAAAAGTGAGAGAAAATTAGAAAGATAAAATAATTTTAGTTGTCAACACTCAAGGAATTTTTCAGAAGTCCTCAATCAGTCAGTTATGTGCCATGTGTGATACACGCTTAGGCAATCATGTATCTTTCGATATATGACTGACAAGGCAGATTTTTTCCCAGCAGTAGGTTGTCATTGCTTTCTGTGGTAGACCAGTTGCCACCTAAGGCTATAGAACCCGGTCTGGCCTGCTATTTACGCATAGCGGGGGGGGGGGTGAAGAAGAAGAGGATTCATACCTTTCCCAAGGGTATTAGCATGTAAGTGAATGTAATGGATTTGACTGGAATTCGAACTTGGTTCTCCGATTCTGCAATCCAAGCTGCTATCCATTACTCCACTGTGCCTTCTTACTAGTGTATATTGACAAAAGGTTCAAGAAATTTTCCTTTGTATGAGCTGTTGAAATCTCAATGGCACTTACATTGTAAAGCAAAGAGGTACGTATGTCTATAAATATTTGCCTTTCCCTTATTTTACATAAACTATGTCTCAGTCATACAATTTTTAATGACAAGATAACACAATGAACATCAATTAGTAAGCACCTTTTTATTTGCAGCAACTTTATTTTATCCTTAATTTGAGGGGGGTGATGAAAGATTTTTTACCTGTCCAATAATGTTTTGTCATTTAGCCAGATTTTGGGAAATGGGCTAAACTGAGAATTTTTCAGCACCCTTCTTTGTACAAAATAAAAATTAAGCTCTATAAAATTGATAATATGAATCTGAAAATATTTATAGGTTTATGTATTAACTTTTCAGTTTAAATTTATTTTGTTCTTAACATTAAAATAGTTAGAATTCATAACATACTTTATTAGTATGCAGACTATTGTCTGTATCTTTGTTGTTGTCATCACATTTTAGCCATTGTGCCCTCTGACCTTCACGTGCTTGTTCATCTGGCTAACCTTCAAGGAATTTAAAACTGAAAATTTCACCTAACCTACAGGAGTAGATTGTTCTCATTCCACTGACCATCTAGTTTTTATGTGGTACTTCTCATTTATTTCTGAAGGTTATTTAGGTCAACAAGCACCAAAGGTTAGAGGGCATAACAACCAAAATATTGTGAAAACAAAAGATGAGGACAAGAGTCTGCATGTAAATAATGAACACCACTTCATATCCCAGAAATTCAGACAGAAATTATACTTAGTTTCTTGCTAGGAGGAAAAAAATAAACAAAATAAGAAATAAAGTCATTTTTTGCTAAAGCAACAAGTCAAACAAGTCAATCAAGTGCCATATGTGATACAGACTTGGGTGACCCTGTTTCTTTCAATTCATTACTAAGCAGATTTCTCACACTAGGCTGGTTGATAACCAAGGCTTATAAGACCCAGTCTGTCTTGCTATTCAAACCATAGCTAAGGGGAGGAGAGATAGATTCCTACTTTTTCCAAGGGTATTTCTGTGTAAATGAACATAATGAAGTCAACTGGAATTTGCTCTCCATTTTCTCATTGTTCATTACATCACATTGCAATAAGATATTAAATAAAAATTTGTACATTATTTATAAAGTTTATAGAGAACAAAAAAAAATCAATGAAAAAGTATATTGAAACAATTATTTTCAAACAGAAATTAATTTTTTTTCTAATTTTAGTTTACATTCTTTAGAGAGTTCTTTAAAACTGGACAATGAAATGAATAAAGTAACTTATAGTTAAAAATCCGAATCTCTGTTTGGCTATAAAAAATAGCTTAAAATGCTCTATGTGCAGCAATATATATTTGTTATTTACCTAAGAAAAAAAAAAAAAAAAAAAAAAAAAAATAGGGAAGAAGTTTTGTAAAATCTTTTCAATAAACATCGATATGGTAAAAGTGCTGTCAAAATTTTTTAAAATTTTACCTATCAGAAAAAGTTCCCCGATGTCGTCAATATGCTACTTTAGAAAGGCAGCAGCAAAAAAGCAAAGACAAAATGTCTATGCTTATTTGATAAGATAATGACAATTCTTTGTGTTAGATTTGTTCAAGCCATACTCTCCTAATGTCTGTTTAAATTGACACATTCTTTTTTTCCATATACCTAAACAATAAAAATTTCACTGAAATATATCTGCAAACTTTCAAGTTGTCATGTGAAATCAAGAAAACACAGACTATAAGTAAAATGGTCACAATATCTAGTAAAAAGAAGGCATCAGTTTAAGTAGATGCCTATAGAATATAGATTAAACACTGAGGGGAGAAAGAAAACTGTCTTGCAAACAAGACATGTTGTGAAATCAGATGTAAGTTCTTACAATTATCATCAGCAAGATTTTTAAGATTTACAGCAATGGAAAACGCTTGCAACCTAACCAATCATTTATTGTACTCTTTTGCACTTCATATATTGGTTATTTTTCTATGTGTAAACAAATATTTAAAAAAGGATGGTTGTTAATTACATTGAAAAGAAAAATTAAATTCTATAAATACTTTTATTAACATAGGGGGGAAAAAAAAAGAGAAAAAAAGAAAGAAATTAATATTGCACAAACAATCTTTAAAAGTAAAAGTAGTTTTAACAAAATATTTCATTCCTTGGTTTTGCCAAGATAAATTTTAGGTCAGCTCAATTATTTGTAAATAAATCGGATAAAATAAAGGAGCAAGCATGTTATGGACAACAAACATCAGTTCAATTAAAGAGAAAAAACAAAAAAAAAGCATTTTGTATAATTTAAATGAGCATAAAGATTAAAAGTTGTTTGTTTTTAAGAACATTTTAAATGAAATTTAAAAATAAAGTTTAAAAAAACTGAAAAATGAAACTATTAGATTATTTTGGAAAAAGTGTGGCAGGCCCTTATGATTGCTGAAAACAAATAAAATTTAGAACAAATTTTACATATATGCTCAAACAAATCTGATTAAATTCCACTGACAAGATCTATATATTACCAACTTTTTATTATATCTTTCCAATTTCTGAATTTCATAAGGATTAAAGTTGTGAATAAATTGTTCAAAGTTGATGAATTTTGGTTATTATTTAACAAGAAAAAAGAAAAAAATACAATTCATAAATTCTATGCTATTATGCCTTACCAATTTCCGAATGAGGAAATTGGCACGACATAATCAGTTGAATAGACAGAAGGTTTCTGTAGAATTTAATAAAACTTGTTTGGTTGGATGAATTACTTGCTGCTTAATATATCACACACACAATATGTGGGTGAAGAAGCATTTATTCAATTTTTAATTTTTACATATCTTGTACCAATTGAATGCTTATGAATATAAGAATATTTTATTTTTGATTAAGTTAGAGAATTTTCTCTTTAAATGTGTAGGTCTTTCTGTTGTTCACAAAAAGTCACATTTTTTTCATGATCAACTAGGCAATGCCAATCATTTTCATGTTTTACAGATATTTGCAATCCAGAATTAGAGAGAAAAAGAAAAATAAGAAAAGAAAAAGAACTCCAGATCAAAGTATTTATATAAATTAATAATTTTGAAACTGTTACATTTTTTCAAGAAATATCAGTAACAATAATGAAAAATTATAATCATTTCATTTCTTATGCTTATTACAAAATTTCTTCAGTAGTTCAGTTATATTCCATCATGTGATACACGACTGATGAGGCAGATTTCTTTCTGCAGTAGACCAGTTGTCATCCAAGGCTATAGAACCCAGTCTGTCTTGCTATTTACCCATAGCTGGGGGAAGAGGAGGATTCATACCTTTCCCAAGGGTATTAACACGTAAGTGAATTTCAGTCAGTTATGTGCCATGCATGATACATGCTTAGGGGATCATGCATCTTTTGATACATGACTGATGAAGCAGATATTTTTTTCTGCAGTAGGTTGCCATTTCTTTTTGCAGTAGACCAGTTGTCATCCAAGGCTATAGAACACAGTGTCTTGCTATTTACCCATAGCTGGGGGAAGAGGAGGATTCATACCTCTCCCAAGGATATTAGCACATAAGTGAATGTAATGGATTTGACTGGAATTCAAACTCAGCTCTCCAATTTCTCAATCGAAGCCACTATCCATTACTCCACCATATTAATAAGTTGTTATTGTCAGTTTTTATTACACTTAGTTTAATGAAAATGTTTAAACCACAATTTGTATTTTTGCTTATAAGCCTTCACTCTCATTAAAATTTGTTTCAATTTCAAGTTTGACATTTTGCTTATTTATTCTAGAAGTGAAATTGTTTAAACACAATATTGTTTGATTCTGGGTAAAGAACAAAACTGCAAAATTACTTCCTCTCTTTTTGGTATTCTTCATTTAAAAATTGTAACTTTGAATAAAACATACTCGTACAAAAATATTGTGAGATTACAAAAATCAATATACATGAAATAAACAGCATTTAAATATAGGAATCAAAACTAATAGTTTAAAGCTATTACTATTGTTGGTAACACTAAAACTATCACCATTTTACTCAGCAAAAATGGACTTTTGAATCCTGAAACAAAAACTGATGAAAACCAAAGTATTTTATTCAAAACACATTGAAACATGTTTGGAATAATAACATTCTTTTCAATGAAAAAACAAATGCATTATAAAAATGGTACACACAAAATAAAAAATACAGAAAACACATAAAAGGAAAATTATATAATACTTTTAAAGTTTTCAATGATAAATATTTGAAAGTTTTCTCAAACACAATATTTGAATTCAAATATTACTGAAATGTTCTGTAATAGTGCATATAATAAAACCATCATCAGATATTCATAGGTTAGACTTGGTTAGGGTGTAAAAACATTTAAAACTTTGAACAAAACAGCAAATACAACAATCGGTTTTATTTGGATTTTTCCTTTACATGACTTAAAATGTGTTTGACACAATTTCTACCTAACTAGTAAGGTAAATAGAATTCTTTATCTTTAAACACTTTGAATTGAATCACTTATAATATTGCAATGGAGAGTACAATATAATATTGCAATGGAGAGTACAATATAATATTGCATTGGAGAGTACAATATAATATTGCATTGGAGAGTACAATATAATATTGCATTGGAGAGTACAATATAATATTGCATTGGAGAGTACAATATAATATTGCATTGGAGTGTATCTTATATTACAAATTATTTCCTTTTTCTTCAGATTTTAGGTCAGTTTTCTTTTCTTATTAGCTTATTTATATAGTTTAATTATATTGTTTTAGTTTAAAGGGAATTTATTATTACAATGCATTTTTAAAGAACATTGGAACAGTGGTGGCTTGAAATAAAATATATTTGAAAAAGATATTGTTGTTTGTAGTACCATAAAATAAAGTTTGTTTATATTTCTAACTAAAGATATTTTAAGAATTTCTGATCTAGGAAATACCACTTTAAATACAAATTTTCAAGGGAAATTTTCAATCAAGAGATACAGTAAATGTTTTGCTCTTATTCATAGTATGAATCTGATATCTATATTTGAATTTTACATATATACAGAGAGTAGGCTATACACAATATTTATGAGATAATATCTTTGAAGTTATTCTATATTTTAGAAATAGAAACTTGTTAATTTTCTATTAAATTTTATTTATTTTGAAAAAAATGTTTGCAACCAATGAGTTTTTTTCTTACATAAGATTTTCAAAACTGAAGATGTTATTAAAACAATTCACTTAAATAAGTTTGAAACAAATTCACAAATATCATCACTGCATAGCAGTAATAGTACAAGTATTTCACTTGTTACTTAATAGTACGCATATTTCTCTTGTTAAAGTTTTGTCTTTTGCTATAATAAAAACTAAATACCTTAATTATGAAAATTAATGTTAATTTTTTTTTTAAATAATTTCATCCCAAGCAAGGTGACAAAGCCACAAAGACACAAGGGGTTACTGGGTATGAAAGGATCTAAGAAAATCATTATATAGGAGAGAGGACATTTAAAGAACAGCATTCAAGGAGACAGAACATGACAATTGATGTTACAGTTAAAATTTTGAAGTTCAAAGTTGACTGAAAAGCAAGAAACTGGAAGAGCATTCCAAAAGCAAGAAGTGAGAAAGGGAATGCTATCATAGATATTATAATTACATTTGTAAAGTTAAGATACCAAAGATGAAAGCTGATCAGAACAATTACCATGAAAATATTTATAAAAATGGTACAGGGAAGCTACGTTACAGTGATGGGAAAGTGACTGAAGCTAAGATTGCAGATTCTTTGGATTTTGTCAAGAATCTTTAGATACATAGCAGAAGCACCAGACCAAATGTGGCACCAATATTGTTTGTATGTACGTATGTCTGTCTGTCTGGATAGATAGATATAGATTCTGGCAAGAAAAAAAATCCTAGAACAGTAAAGTTACTTTTTGAGCAGTAGAGCTAGTAATTGATTCAATATACTCTTTCCACTTCATGTCAGTGGAAACTATTAACCCAAGAAGGTGCAAGGACTCACTCTCCTGGAGGTTGCTGATGAAGTAAAAAAAAAAAAAAAAAAAATCTCACTTTGGAGGCATTAAAACAGAGCCATTTCTTGCCCCAGTTAACAATAGATTACAGGTCATTTTTTAGATCAACTGCCAGTTTGACCATATCAAATCTATCAGACTTACCATTAAGACAGGAATAAATATTTGTCTCATCAGCATAGATACAGAATTGAGAACCGATAACATTGGGAAGGATGTTGATGAAAATTAGGATCAAATGATAAAGCCCTGAGAGACATTTTATGAATATTAATGTTAATGCTATTTGCTAATATGAAAATTGTATAAATACTAGAAGGTATTTTTTTTTTTTTAAATTATTTCCTTTTTTCAGTATCATTTATTAGCATGAAGAAAAAAATCAAAATCTGAACAAAATAGAAAACTGTATCAATATAATTATCATAATATTACAAGGTGTAATGTTTTAATTTTAATGGAAATAAAACTAGCCGTTTTAAACTATTGGACTAGCATGCAGTATACAGTTTTATTATGAACAAAAATATATATGTACACATCAGTACAAACAGAAGTGGTTTCTGTCGTGTTTAAATGAAAAAGAATAACTTGAAATTATTTAGAGATTAAATTAATTCTAATTTACAATCAATGCAATTAGCAAGTAATTTGATTTTCATATGTAAATTATAACCATTTAGAATGTTGATATACCTACCATTTGATCATGTAAATTTAATTTTAGCAAAATTATTTTATAACCCTAAAAACAATAGTTGCAAATACTCATATTTGGATGATTTTTAACAGTTAGAAAAACAGTTTAAATTGTTAGACCAAGAAAACTGAATACATTCACAGCATATTTCAACTCCCAATAGCCTACACATTAATCAGACTAATTTTTATATTTAATCACAATTTCACTAATATATTTATTAGTATTACTTAAGTATATTTTTTATATGGTAGTTTTAAAGTATTATTTGGTACTTTTCATCTCAACAGGAATAATTTACAGATGTGAATCTCAAATTTTAAGTTACACTTCATTCAAAAGGCATAAATTTCTTTCTGCACAACAACCAAAATAACTATCTTTTTGTATACAGCTTAATTAAATATTTTTACAAATAAAATGTTGGTTTTAAAAAGCAATAAAAATTACAGCTCATAAGAAAAATAATTTATTGGAATATTGAATATAAATAAATTTAATACAATAGATTTTTTAATACTAAAAAATTACAAATGCACTTCTATTAAAGATAAACAGATTAAAAAGAAAACTGCAATATCATTGATAATATTTGTCTATATTTCAGAGATGAGGTATTGTAACTATTTACATCATTCAGACCATTGTCCTCATTTTAAAAAAAATTTTTTTTTTTTAATCATATCACCCCAAGCCAGGCTGGAGGCCACTATCACGCAAGGGGTTAAAGAAGGGTTGGAGGAAGAGCAGATAGAAGTGGCAAGGGAGGGGATGTGGAGAAAGAGAAAGACAGTGGGTCGATCAAGGCAAGGGGGCCACGAAAGATCCGGAGCGAGAGCAGATAGGAATTAAAAATGAAAGAATGTGGAGAAGGTGTATATATAAGTGTATAGATCAAGGCAACTGGAGATGTTGATTGACGCTACACTTAAACCGTTGGGGATTGTATTTGTCAGGGAAACAATAATAGGGAAGGGAGTTCCATAGGTGAGATGTGCGAGACATGAAGCTATTGGAGTAGAAGAGACGTCTACATCTAACGGTTTCCATGGTGTAGGGGTGGGAGCGGGAAGCCAGCCTGGTGGGGCGTTTAAATTCACGAGGCCTGGGGACAAGCGAATGCAACTCCTCAGAGCAATTACCGTGGAAGTACTTGTAAAAAAGGCAGAGCGAGGCAACATCGCATCTGTGAGAGAGCGACTGCAGACGTGATGACAGATCAGGGCCAATCACGTTGCCTATCTGTCTCTGGATCTTATCAAGAACCCCGAGGCAAACAGCAGGGGCTCCAGACCATATATGGCAGCAATACTCCATGCAAGGGCGAATGGTTGATTTATAGACTTGAAGGATCAATTCCGGGGTTGCCATATTCACATTTTGGCCATTAGAGGCTCTGACTTTTTCAGGAGACATATGTTGGAGACATATGTTGGAATCTTGAACTGAACCATTTATTTAGTCCAAGGACACATGGCTCAGTGGATAAAAAGCATTGGTTGAGTAATCTAAAAGAGTGACTTGACCCAAAGAGTTGTGAGTTCAGTTCCCATAGCGAAGGGAATTAGCTGATACTGAGATCAGCAAAAAAAGGCATGGTACATAGAATTAGAACAATCTAGACCTGTGGACTAAAAAAAGTTTCATTTGAAATTCCAATGTTTATCACCTGAAGAAGGTTGGAGTGTACAACAGCTGAAACATCATGAATATGGTAATAAAAATGAGGACAACAGTCCAAATGATATAGTGTATATCATTGGTAGAGTAATTATATAGTTAACATTTTTTTATAGGTCACTAATTTTCAAAATTTTAAGCAACATTTGATTTTAATTAAAAGGAAATGTTATGTTTTTAACAAGACCAAATTTATTGAATACAATAAAGGATATGACCTTCATGGCAAAGTTAGAGTAAGAAATATTTTTATTAATTCAATTGTTATTTTTTAGTGGATTTCCATATTTGAGTAGACACTGTTTATTTTAATTTACTGTCCTGTGCACTCAAGAAATGTATCCTTGTTTTACAGGAGAAACAACTCCCTGGTCTGATGTGCTTTGACTGTTCATGGTGGGGTGTTTCACCTGCAAAGTTTGAATCCTGCTGAAGGGCACATTTGTTTTGTTTTTTTTTTTATTTAAAATATTAGATTAAAAAATAAAGTCCATCAATTCTTCAGTAATATATATATATATATATGGTATAAAATGACAATTGGAAAAATCTTAGACGCTTCTGTCCAAGCCTTTTTTTCTGGTTAATCTAAATTACCTTTATAGTAAGAGATTTTTTTTTCCATGTCAACAATACAGTTAATCTGGGAATTTAACTGTAACTATATATATATATATATATATATATATATATATATATATATATATATAAAGATTTAGATTATACATTCATTAGTTATTGTTCTTAATCTGTATATCCAAGAGAAACCAGTTATAAAAATTCTAACTACAATAAATTTAAATAAATATAGACAAATGTGTAATAATAATAATGATAAAAACAAATACATATGAAAATTAAATGAAATTGGTCAGACACATCTAGAGAAAAAAAAAAAAAAAAAAAAAAAATTCTGGCATTTTTAGAATTTCCTATTGTTTCATAATTCTAACTGACTCCCTTCCCCCCACACATATATAATTCCATCAACAAAAACATTAAATCCAATAAAGTCCCCCTAGAGGACAAAATGTGTTACACAGATTTTTCCCCCCACTTTGTCATTCATTTGTTTAACATTGTTCTGATATATATCATGGTTTTTCAATATAAACAAAAATCTTACAATACAGTATACCCAATATGTTATACAGATAAAAATTTTTATATAAAATGACAATATATCCTTTATTCAAGCATCCTAAAATTTGTCAAAATTGAAATTCAATTGATATTTTAAAAACAAGAGGAAGACCAGCCAAAAATCTATATTCTTGAGAACAGATGATTTTATGCTTTTAGTAAGTGTCCATCTGATTGACTACAATCATCATTGGAGTAATAAAGTAACAAAGAAATTTATATCATAACAAAAAGACCACAAATTCTTTAAGTCTTGTTTAAAAAAGGTTTTCAAGCAAAGGATGAAAGTTATTCTAA
>CAXIWW010000440.1:0-2500 GCA_964036315.1 Acanthosepion esculentum | reverse complement strand
TAATTTTGAGTTAAAAAAATGCTTACTTTAATTGAAACAGAAAGCAATTTGCTAAGATGAAAATCTATAGAAAGTACTTTAATTACTAGATCATCCACAGTAAATAACATACAGATTCTTACATTTTACTTTTCTTGGCAGAGCTACTATTAAGGGATATTTAATAATATAAGTGATAACAAACAAAAAATAAAATAAAAGTAATTGAAATTGGCTGGATTATATACCCAAAACACACTAAAAAGTTGTTTTTTTTTAATTTTAAATTTCAGTATCTCCTCTCCTTCATGCACATATGTAATCACATCAATGTAAACACTTTAATATGATAAAGTTCTAAAAGGTTGAAAAAATAAAAATTGAGACAAGTATTCAGTGAATACTAGTCTCAACTTTTATTTAATTTTCTTTCTCTCCCCTCTTTCAATTAGCTTTCTTTCTTTCTCCATATGTAAATCCTTTTTATCTTTTCTGGAAAATTTTCCAAAGACGAAAGTGAGAGATGTGCTTCGTTAACTGTATTTCAGAATAAAATAATTTAGTATCATCGTGATTTCCTACCTGAAGCGTTGAAACAAGATGTACAGTTTTGTAATGGGTATGTGAAGGTTCTAATGTGCACAATAAATAAATATTTATTGCTCTGCTTTTGTATTTAGCCCTGTTTTAAATTAATGTTTTGAATGCAGAAATTTTACTCTTCGTTCTTTTACATTTGTATTGAGTTACACACACATACAAATATATATATATATATATTATAATATATATGTATGTGTGTGTGTGTGTGTGTGTGTGTGTGTGTGTGTGTGTGTGTATTTCAGGCCGTTGATATCTTTCTCGCTTTTTGTATCTATATACCTGTCTTTTTCATTTTTCTCATATCTATCTATTACAGCTTGAGCACTATCTATCTATCTATCTATCTATCTATCTATCTATCTATATATATATATATATATATATATATATATATATATATATATATATATATCCTTCTGTATTCATATTTATCTCAGTATGGGTCTTCTATATCTCTATCTATCTGTCTGTCTATCTAGATTAATTTTATTTAGACAAAGCTGATTTCATTTTTAACGATTAGGAATTTTCATTTGTATATACAAGGTGTAACAGCAAAATTGCCCAAATCGTGTAACAGCATAATTATCCATTCCATAAAATGTTTAATATCTACAAGAATCACTAAACTAATTGAGTTTCTTTTTCAGCTTTTCAGATAAGACGTTTAGCCATCTCGACACAATTTTTCTGAAAAATCATTGAAACATCCTTTTAGTTAGTCAACTAAATACAGACAACGTTAAAATTGTCTTCCAAACTGAGCAATGATGAAAAGAAAAATATGGTTCATGCCTTCAGTAATGGTACCAGCATTCATACTCGGCTTCCATTTTCAAAATTCATTCAAGAACCATCAAGAGATCAGTAAATAAGTTTAAAAAAGAGAGGAAGTAGAGAGGAAAGGAGGTCATAACAGTGATTATCATTTTAACTTAGTGCTAAAGATATCAATTAGAAGAGATCCAACTCAATCCACACGAAGTGTGGTATGTGGGAGAGGAGTTCCACCTATGACAGTCCAAAGAGAAGTGAAATAAGACTTGAAAATGACATCGTACGTGAAATGTGTGAGGCACCTTGTTACTCCAGGACAGAAAGTTAGAAAGTTGGAGAGGGCGAAGATCATCTTGAATGAGTTTGGAATTGATCCTGGAATTATATATATATATATATATATATATATATATATATATATATATATATATATATATATATATATGTATGTATTTGAACTTTCAATACTTCAAGAACTTCTGATCCTTAGATATGATTAATTATTGATGAACATGTCATGATCGATTTCATCACGAAACTTCTGTGAAGCTTAGAGTGTAATCATACATTTTTATTGCTCAGAGTCCAATAGTGTTATAAAAGCCTCGGAGAATTCCAGCAAGATATCTTTAATCATTTTAAACATACAACGATTCAGACTTAATCTAACAATTTTGCGGTTACACGATTTACACCCGGTATATATATATATATATATATATATATATATATATATATATATATATATATATATATGTGTGTGTGTGTGTGTGTGTGTGTGTGTGTGTGTGTGTGTATATATATATATATATATATATATATATATATATATATATATATATATATTTTAGAATACCTACGGATGATAATGGGTATATGTCCATTCACATAAATACAGTAGTTAATACTGTATGTTGGGATGCAGTTGGAGATTCGTCTCCAGCTGTGCCGGTCAAACTCTGGGCAGAGAGGATCTTCAGACAAGGAGTCGAACAGCAGAGTCTCGTCTCGGGAAACAGCTACCTGACACTGTTTTATACGGAGTCTACGGTGAATCTTTGGCCGAGGTTACGGGATCGAATACCCCCTCATTAAATTCGGCCTTGTGACACATGACGACGTGTGGCGGTTGGTAGATATC
>CAXIWW010000438.1:65000-70000 GCA_964036315.1 Acanthosepion esculentum | reverse complement strand
AGGATTTATAGCCACCATTTTGTCTTGTAGATCAACTTTGGTTTCAATGGAAGCTAACACATCAATATTAGCTTTGTCAATCTTCTCGACCACATGACTCTTACACAATAGATGGTTGGGCTTGTGATCAGATTTCAGTATCTCAGCAACTAAACTGACAACTTCCAAATTCTTACTGACACTATCGGTCATGTAGTGATCTGTCTTTTTCACAAGTAAATGAGTTCATACTAAATTTACTGAAATTTGGTGCATCTTTAATATGGAGAATCAGTATTTGATAATTTTCAAAATTTAACTAGTTTGGTAATTATTACAAGTGAGAGAATTGAGAAGCAAACCCTTCATCAGTAAATTATCGTTAGCTACCAGCGGAGATAAAGTATATATGCTATTTTATATCAGCTTCTGTGATTTGATATTCTTATGTTGATAAATTGGCTAAAAATGCAAAGAAATGGGACAAAATGGGCAAAATCTGGATTCTTAGCTGGCTACTGATGTGAAACAACTTTTTTCCCAAATGTTTTGCTTCTTTTGGTTTATTTGGGATACAAGCAAGTAAATAAACATAGAGCAAGATAAATCTGAGGGTAGGACCTCCATATATCCCACCTTTAACAAAGCCAAGTTACACAACCAAATAATCCATTCAACAATACAGAAAGTAGTACCAGTGTGGACACACTCCAGCTGGTTGCCAAAAATGCCTGGAAAATTTACTGGAAAATTACAATTTTTATTCCAGCAGTTTATGCGTTTGTGGGGACATTATTACTTTGTAACTTTTGGTTTTAATCATTATATCCTAAAGGCCAATATGGTATTTTTGCTGTTATTTTTTTCAATCATATTTTCAGTTTCCTCGAAGGTGTATAATGCTACTTTAAATTCACTGAATGGTATCATTTTATTATTCCGAGTAATAACAGTTGTGACTGGTTTAATTTCAGACAGGAGGCCTCTTACAACCATAACTATTACTAGGTTATTGCCAATCAATTCTCCTGATGCTTTTAATAAAATTGCTGCATTTTCAGCCCTAAAAAATCTGTAAAGCTTGTTTTCTGAAAGGAGGTTAATTCCGTATAGAGGGAAATTATTTTTAGTTCCCCGCTTTGGTAACTAATGCCCCCCTCCTTGATAAGTAATGCCCCCCCCCCCCACTCCTTGATAAGTAATGTTCTCTCAAGATTTGCAGTGCTTTACTGTCATTGTCAGGGGCTTCTCTTGTAATAAAGAAATTGAATTAACTCAGCAAACGCCTCAGCATTCTTTTCACGGCAATGGGAATGACGATGATGTAGTGCTGAAATAATTTCATGTAATTTTGGGATTCTCATATATCCTAAAAATTCTTATTTGGATTTGTTGCCATTAAAATCAAATCTCTGCCTGGGCTCATAGCCTGTTGAATAACCGGGCACTTTTAAACAGAATTGACAAAATTCCCATTAACAACAATAAGAAAAATAATAAGAAATGGGCCATGTCAAAAAATAAAACAAGAAATGGGCCATGTCAAAAAATAATACAAGGAGTGGTCCATGTCAAAAAAATAATACAAGGAGTGGTCCATGTCAAAAAAATAATACAAGGAGTGGTCCATGTCAAAAAAATAATACAAGGAGTGGTCCATGTCAAAAAAATAATACAAGGAGTGGTCCATGTCAAAAAAATAATACAAGGAGTGGTCCATGTCAAAAAAATAATACAAGGAGTGGTCCATGTCAAAAAAATAATACAGGAAATGGTCTATGTCAAAAAATAATACAAGAAGTGGCCCATGTCAAAAATAATACAAGAAATGAATAATGTCACAAAAGGCAAAGCAACAATAAGGCAATATCAAAGTAAAGCAATTATAAGACAGTAAAAAAGAAACAATGTTTATATGCTAATGGGATACAGTCAAGTGGTTATAGCTTTCTGATTTCAAGGAAAAAATAATATGTGGGTAAAACCAAGAGCTGACCATTTTTATTGGCTCAGAAGAAATCCCAGCATTTCTCTGTAGGTTTTGTCAATACATTTTGGGAGGGAAGATTTTTATCCTGGTTTATTTGTCAATAATTCTAAATTCATAAAAGCTAGCCCGCTTGGTTGGTGAGATAATTACATGCTTCCCAACAGTGAGTAGGCAGTGTTCAAGCCCATGTAAAAGCTGGTGTTTTGGATATTATCTTACATGGTTTCCTCCCACTCAAAAGACTAATACACACTTCCTTCCTACCCACATTTCTCCCCTATTTAGCATTGTGTCAGACTAAGCTAGGTTTACTAAATATCTATAAAAGCCAATTTGTCATACTTAGCCTGGATCAAGTGGGTCTGTTACTTAATGTACTTTGATAACGTACATAGATAAGCTTATAAAAATTAACTTGTTGCTTGTTCATATCTTTGCTGCATTATTTACTGTAAGTTAACCTTTGCTAATGAAGGTATACTTTTCCAATTTATTTCTTGGAACATTTCTCGATGCTGATAGAACTTGTAAGCAATAAGAGTAATCAACTTTTCTAAAATTATGCTCTAAGCAAACATTATAATGCTTATAAAATCTAATGTCAGTTATAACAATTTATGAAAAAAAAAAAAAAAAAAAAAGATGTATCTGATGTCACTAATGCTGATTGAAAGAATATGTTTGTTACTTTTTAATACGTCTTACTACCATATCACATTGAAATACCAGTTTTCATACAATTGCCAAAGTTTAACAACATTGAGCCTGGTCAGTACTTAAATGGGTAACCACTTGAGAGTACCAGACACTGTAAGATTGGATATGCAGGGATGTAATGGATAACAGCACAGAGTTGGAATTCAGAAAGAGAAGTTCCAATTCCAGTTGAGTTCATTATACTGATTTACGTACTTTGAAAAAATATTAATGCACCTCTTCTTCTCCCCCCCCTCTAGTAGGACTTGTATCAGTAAATCCAAAATGATTCTTTAAATAATCTGCAAAAAGTTAATATATAAAAAGCAAATAAATCAATTAAAAAGTTTTTTGTTTTTTTTCTTACGCCTTATCAACCCTTTGCAGGTTATTTAAAGCCAAAAATATTTTTGGATTTAAGAATTTTTTAGAAATAATAACGATTTACTAATATAAGTCCTGCTAATTAACTCTTAGCTGGTGGGGAGAAGCGGTGGATTCATGCCTTTCCCAAGGGCATTTGTGCATAAGGGTCTATCAGTCAGTTATGTGCCATGCATGATACATGCTTAGGCAATCATGTATCTTTCGATACATGACTGATGAGGCAGATTTTTCCCCCACAGTAGGTTGCCATTTTTTTCTACAGTAGACCAGAAGCCATCAAAGGCTATAGAAGCCAGTCTGTCCTGTTATTTACCCATAGCTGGGGGGAGAAGAAGAGGATTAATACCTTTCCCAAGGGTATTAGCACGTAAGTGAATGTAATGGATTCGATGGGATTTGAACTCGGCTCTCCAATTCCTCAATCCAAGCCCGATGAACCCAACTAGAATTGGGACTCAGCTCTCCAATTTCCAGTTCCAAGAATTTGAATAAACAAGGATGAGTTAGTAAGTTTGTAGCCTAACCCAGATATTAGCTGGATTTTGATCTCAAATGTTCACTGTATAATGTTTGATTTATGCAGTTAAGCACCGAGTTATGGGCTTTTGCTAAAAAATATTTGTTGTGTAAGATAAAAGTTTCTTTCAACATTAAGTTACAGACTCGGTAATGTACCTACACTCTTGCTTATTTCTTCTTACTTTAAACATTATATTTAGTTGCTACATGGGTTTCAGTAGACATCCTGGTTTTTTAAACCATGTAAATCTATGTCTAACGACCTGTGCATTTGAGAGTCTTAATATTTATTTATTACATTAATTATTATTATATATTTATTGCATATTTATTATGAGAATGTAATTGTCCCAACTAATTAAAACATGATATGATTCTTAACTGGTAAATTGTAAAGATGTTTTCAGCATTAACAAATTTCGGATAAAATATCCTCAAGAAAAATGTTAAAGAATGATACATACTAATAGGAGTATAAGTAATAGTGTTAATGATGTACATAATGTGTGTACATGTTATGTATGATAGATATCATTTATATTTCATTATGCATATTTAATCTCATATCCCTACAGATAACTTCAAATATGACTTTCAGATTAAATCTAAAAACCTGAACACTGCATTTGTACCTTGTACCGTAAGAGCAATGTAAGAACATGTCTGGTCTCACCAGACATGCACAGGTACATAATAATATCAATTATGAAGACACAGGCTAGGCAACTATCCAAAATAAACTTAAGCTGAGTAACAAAAGTTTTAAAAGTCGTTCTGGTTTTAAATAATTGCAGCACACGCGTAGTTATGGTGCTGGGATAGTTTTCCTCAAGTAGATAGCTTTGTGTGTGTGTGTGTACATATATATATAATATATATATATATATATATATACATACATGTGCGTGTGTGTATCAAATGTATCTCATCAAATATGTGTATCAA
The DNA here is from genome assembly GCA_964036315.1 of Acanthosepion esculentum. Taxonomy (NCBI): domain Eukaryota; kingdom Metazoa; phylum Mollusca; class Cephalopoda; order Sepiida; family Sepiidae; genus Acanthosepion; species Acanthosepion esculentum. The sequence goes on along the minus strand of CAXIWW010000438.1, from coordinate 65,484 downwards.
CTGCATCTCATTGCCTGATGAGATGCAGTTGATACACATCAAAGCACAACTCCAATTGTGTAGCGATTTTGACATGTTTTCGAGGTAATATCCTTATATACATATATGTATATATATATATATATATAGTGTTAGTTTGAGAGACTGTTTTTTGAGCTAAAATTGCTGATTTTCCAGTGGTTTGCTGATAGAAAGGCAAGCAGGTTTTATGGTAGATTGCTCAATATCAGAGATAGGCATAGAGCATTGATAGAATTAATATGAAAAAGTTTCTCCACTCTGAGCAGTATTTCCGTCATGCTGATTTTGGAGCTTCATGATCACATAGATATGTGACTACTCTTCAGAGCAGAGTGAGACTATCCTGCTGATATTTCTTGTTTTTTCTTTTCTTTTCTTTTTTCTGTTTTTTTCTTTTCTTTTTTCTGTTTTTTTCTTTTCTTTTTTCTGTTTGTTTCGTTTCTTTTTTCTGTTTTTTTTTTCT
>CAXIWW010000438.1:5000-50000 GCA_964036315.1 Acanthosepion esculentum | reverse complement strand
TTGTTATCGTAATCAGACAAACGGTAAAATTTGAGTAATTCCTAATGACGTCATATTTTATATTGATACACCATAGTTTCTCCAATTTATTTTCTTCAAAAAATTATGAAAGAAATGTACAAAAATTATAGGTTGCTATGAAAGACAGAGATTGGAGAATGAAAAAAAAAAAAAAAAAAAGGCAACATATCACCAAGTTATGGGGTTATATCTTCATTTTAAAAAAAAAATGGCATTTTAACACAAACTGATAGGATTTCTTATATTGGTTTTTGTATTGTGACTTTTTTGACTACACTGTAGAAAACGAAAAACCACTACTGCTTAGGTCTGTTTGTATTAAAGGCAATCCCTCTTCCTCAATACTATTTGCTTTTATTCTTCATTGTTTCTCGAATTTCCTGTTGTTTTTCCTGATATTCATTTGGTTTCAGTGCTCAATAAACCGCAGTACTAAAAGTAGACTCTGTCATAGCGGCAAAATCTAGGTTTCTTTTTGTTTATACATTTTTGCTGTCGTTGCTTGACAAGTGCTTATTTCCTAGTCCACTGATTTCATTTTGTGATCATCCTGGATAAGGTTTCCAAATTGTAATGAAAGGCTTTTTTTTTTTTTTTTTTTTTCAAAAACTTCCTTTTCACTTTGTTTGGAATGCCCACAACCATAAGTCCCACTCTACCTCCGACTTTCTTTCTTTCTTTCTTTCTTTTTTTCTCTTTGCACTTTATTGTTTCTCCTTTTCTCTGACTGACACATTTTAGTATCTAGACAAATTTTAACTGGGAATGGCAAGTCTTGTGATGATTTAAGAGCAGTCACAAAATGGGACAAAACATACACGCATATATAACGTGCACCTCTGAACTCTCATACATGTGGAAATTTTTAAAGTTTTTGTAGTAAATTTGTGGATCTTATAAATATATAGGTATGTAGTTAAAACCTGAAGTAAAATTAGAAGTAAATGACCATTCTAGAAAAGTTGATGTGCCATGAATCCAAATAACAAATAAGAATTATCCTCCCACCATTTTCCTTCTATTCTTAAACCAACTTTCTGTATGAACTGAGAAATGTTTGTGAAATCATCAAATTATAGTTAACGTTATAGGTTATTAAAATTACACCTTTAAGTGCCGACTCTAGGTGTGTCATCAGTGTTGTTGCTCCCATGTCACTAGAAGTTTTGGGTCTAAATAAATATCCTTATATATAAAAAAACAAATGAATCCATCAAAAAGATTTTTAATTGATTGATTTTATTTTTTTATGCCTTATCAATCTTTTGCAGGTTATTTAAGGCGAAACAATATTTTTGGATTGTAAGAATTTTTTAGAGATAATAAATAATGTATATATAAAATATAATTTCATGTATTTATAATGATTTTATATCATATTTTCAATGATTTCATGTATTTATAATGATTTCATATTTAAAATATATATCTATATATAAAATCATCAATTTGTTATAACTAGTGCTTATTTGTGTCTATATTTCTGAAACGAGGTATTGTAATTATTTACATTGTTCGGACTGTTGTCTTCATCTTTATTGTCATATTCATGATGTTTCAGATGTCGTATGCTTCAGCCTTCTTCACATTGTTAGTTGCCAAGGCTCTGTGTACTACTCTCTGAGTCACTTCCTTATAGATATAATGGACCCATTAATAGGAAAGTTGCCTTCATTTGTCCAAAACTCCACCCACTTCATGGAAATAATCAAAGATGCTCTCATCCAATACAACTACATAGTGAGCCTGGATGGGGTGAGTTTGTTCTCTAAGGTACCCACGAAGGAGGCATTATTGGTTGTCAGGGACAGACTGGCCTTGGATTCATCCTTAGGAAAACAGACCAGTATACCAGTAGATAACCTGATGGAGATGCTGACGTTCTGTACACAGACAACACACTTTGGAATGGGATCAGTTATATATCTTCAGGATAATGGCTTTGCAATGGACTTGCCATTATCACCAGCACTGGTAAATATATACATGGAATACTTTGAAGAAATGGCATTAGAATTCACATCACTAAAGCCAACCCTATGGCTGAGATACGTAGATGACACCTTCATGCTCTGGCCACACCAGGAAGAGGTTCAGCTAATATTGGACCATGTGAACTCAATAAGATCATCGATACAGTTCACAATGAAGAGAGAAAATGATAACAAACTCGCATTCCTGGATGTACTAATATCTCAAACAGTTCATGGGTTCAAGCAATCTGTATACCGCAAACCAACATTCACCGGACAATATCTCGACTTCAACTCCCATCACCTATAGTGTAAATAAAAAATTCATCCACTGCTTACAACATTGAGCAAAAGTCATAAGTGGTGAACTAGAGTCACATGAACAAGAAATGGCCAGTATAAGCAGTACCCTACAATGTAACAACTACCCTAGGTTCATGGCAGCAGCTCTGACAAACTGGGATAGAAGGGTACAAGAGGATAAGGATAACATCACAAAGAAAACAGCTTCAGTCTGCTTACCCTATGTGAAGGGATTATCGGAGAAAATACAAAAGATTTGTGGTCTATATAATATCAGGGCAATCTTCAAAAGTGCTTCAACACTTTGCAGACACCTCTTCTGAGTAAGAATCCACCTCCATAAAGGAGAACATTACTAAGGACTGTGTGTACACCATCCCATGCAGCTGTGGTAAGAAATATAAAGAAGAAACAGGCCACACCCTTAAGGTAATACTGCAAGTACATCGTAAAGCCGTAACACAAGGGGAAATAGAAAAATCAGGTGTAGCTGACCACATATGGAGGGAAAAGTGAGATTACCGTCCCCTGTGGGATGAGGTTAAAATAAGACAGAACATCACTGGAAAATCCTAAAACTTAAGGAATTGGCACATATGCCAGGCCACAAAAATCTCCTAAGCCAGTTAACCGTAGAAATGAATACAATAGGAGAACCACTAGTACAAAGTGCTAGAGAAAAACAATAATAACAACAAAATTGCAATATGAGCTCTGGTAAAAACAAGAGGTTACGAAGACATTAGGTTTATAAGTCCAAAACATTCATACACTGATCAAAGACATATGACCCAGTGGATAAAAGAATTGTGAGTTCAATACCTGGTGGTGAACTAAAACTTGGAGAGTTAAAGTGAGATAACCAAGACGAGGCATGGCATGCGAAACTAGAACAATCTACCCCAGTGGAAGAAATAAAAGTTTTAGTTTGAAATTCCAATTACCTGAAGAAGGCTGAAGTATACAACAGTTGAAATGTCATGAATATGACAATAAAGATGAAGACAACAGTCCGAAAATGTAAATAATGGCTTATTTGGTTGACAATAGATATGGATTTTAAAAACAAAACAACTGCACTTGTCAAAGTTTGCAGCATTTGGTAAGATATTCAATACAATTCTGATATCAATAATTAGACAGAACTTCTCAGAGAATAATGAATGACTTGTCTTCTATGGCTTATAACCCCTTTGCAAGTCAGTTAAAGCCAGAAAATTTTTTTTTTTTTTAGATAATAATGGTTTAGTGATACAAGTTTTACTGATTAACCCATAGCTGGAGGTAGAAGAGATGGTTTAATACCTTTACCAGTAAGTGAATATAACAAACCCAATGGGAATTGGAACTCGGCTCTGATTAAAAAAATTACAAGCTATTATCCATTACATCACCTGCACATTCAAGCTTACAGCACTTGGTGTTCCCAAGTAGTCACCCATCTAAGTACTGACCAAGCTTGACGTTGCTTAACTTCAGTGATATTTCAGAACTGGTGTTTCAATGTGATGTGGCTGTACATCTTCAGAGAATAAATTTTCAGCTTAAAATATAAAAATGGGCTTCAGAATTAGCCTTCCTTTTATCCAAAAAAAAAAAATCAATTGTACCAGCCTAAAGACATTTTCATTTTTTTTTTTGTCTGAATTTCTGGGATGAGGAGTTATCACAGTCATGGGCAAACTGTAGACAGTTTGGCTTTCTGAAAGACACACCTAATTTTGTGAGGAAAACGATATTTATTAAAATTTTATTCATTTTGTTCTAACCTGTTCACTCTCTCTCTCATACTTAGCCACATACAGAAACAATGTTTAAGTACAATGTTTACTGCATTTTGTAATTTTTCATTGAAGGTAACATGTTCATCATTTTAAACTATTGGCAATTTTCACTAAGGAAGATTATACATGTAAATATTGTTTGCTTTATAAATAGGAAACATCCATAATAATGTTTTATTTTTCCCTAGAGAATAAATATATTTTTTGTTTTAGACAATATTTTTGTCTCGTCAGATGAATAAATTAAAAACAAATTCATCAGTGTTCAATACAACTCTGATATCAATAATTAGACAGAACTTTTCAGAGAATAATGAATGGCTTGTTTTTTTATGGCTTATCAACCCTTTTATAAGTTAGTTCAAGCCAGAACATATATTAGATGAAACATTGTCAAATTACTATTCTTCTTTTCAATATACATTTCAACATATACATTTACATGGATTTTTTTTCTATAGAGGAGTTTTACAAATTTAGTAGCAATAGAAAATGTTGATGGATTTTTATGGTTGAATACATGTACAGTAATTTGTTTTTGTAATACAGAAACATTACATTTACTTCTTTTACGTTTAATGATAGATTTTTTTAACCTAGAAACATAAATCATTTATTGAACAAAGTAACTAATAATACCAAAACAAAAGTCATTGAAACAAAGCAAGTTCAGTCGACCAATGATGACAATTCCAGAACAACGTAACTATAAACAATTTTTTCTATCCTCTGCCAGCCGCTATGATGGAGAAAGCATTACCTCGAACCGTCGCCAGTGAGACACGCTGCAAGAGCCACTCCATTTCGCGAGGTTCGTTCCTTAATCGAGACGCAATTGCGCCAATCCTCCGAAGGAACGCCATCAAACGAGGGCCAATAACCCCAGAAGTCTCCACTGCCACAGGAGTAGAAAAAAATCTATCAGCAAGAGAAGAATATTTAACTATTTTTTCATCTCTGCGTCTCGGGCAACGAACCCCGGCTCAACCGCAGATCTGATGAAATTACCGGCCGAAAATGTATCCGCACAGGTTGAATCCCAAATCAACGACTTACCCATTTTAAAAGGTTTTCTCTAGATTAAAAAAATCTATCATTAAACGTAAAAGAAGTAAATGTAATGTTTCTGTATTACAAAAATAAATGAATAATTTGTTTTAATTCATAACTAATAATGAAATATATTAACAGTTATTGTCATTTACAGTTGGACTAATGTCCTTATCTTTGTTGTTTCACCATTTTTAGTTGCCTGTTGGTCCCAGTAAACTTAAAGGAATTTCAAACTGAATATGAAGCTAGATTATTCTTCACAGGGACAAAATAATACAATCAAATAAGTCACAATAATCAACAGATATCGCATATCGGCCAAACAATGAACACCAGATGATGGCCAATTGGTATTTGGCCAAAACACTATCTATACAACGTCTATAATAACCAAAATGCGAATAATAGTTCAAAATAAAGTATATTAACAGTTACTCATCTCAAAAATGAAATACAAATTTATTTAATAATTTTCATTTGGATTGCCATTCTACAGCTGTTAAGTCGAGATTCAATATAAAAAGAAATGAAGTCGAAAGAGGAATAGTAATTTCACAAGGATTCATCTAAGATTTCAGATTGTCATAAAGTATGTTTGGACAGTCATTGTTATAATGCTTAGTTTCCATCTCAAGATGCAAGGCATGTGTATTATTTACCAGCTATTTACTGTGTTTTTGTTTTTAAATTTCTTTCTTTCAGGTGTACGTTCGACTTACATGCAGCATGTTTATGATTTCTACAAACCTGACATGAACTCTGAGTATCCAGTAGTTGATGGTAAACTCTCAGTCCAGTGTTATTTACAAGCCCTCGATGAGTGTTACCAGCAGTTTAAAAAAAAAGCTCAACGTGAAGGAATTGCAGGTGAGGCATTTAAAAAAAAAAAAAGACTGAACATCATGTTGCCTAGTGTTGGTTGGGTAATTCCTGGCTGCTGCGTCTTGATAATTGGCTATTCTAACTCCATGAAAAGCATTCACAAGGTAAAGGGTAAAATGAGTTAGTTTGAGTTTCTTTAACAGTAAGAAATTTTTCATTGCTCTGTTTAGATATAGATTAGTCCATTACATCTTAACCTTTTTTTACCCAATGAACCCTTTTCACCATAAGTCAGAATGTCACCTGCCCCCATTCCAAGATTGTCTGAATCAAAAGGTCCATTCCAATTTTTTTTTTTTTTTCAAGTTAACTGCCTACACACACACACACACACACAACTGCATTGTAAACTCCATGATCATTTCAATAGCTGCATAGTATATGCTTCACCAGGGCTACATATGGTTTTTGAATTCAGAATTGTCGTTCTCCTAGACTGGTTGCCACCCAAGGCTGAAGAGCCCAGTCTGCCCTACTATTTACCTATATTTGGAGGTTTTTAATTCAAAGTTTTCCTTCTCCAAGACTGGTTTCTACCCTAGGCTATAGGACCCAATCTGTCCTGCTATTTACTCATAGCTGACGTGTGAGGAGATAGATTCATACCTTTCCCACGGGTATTTACACGTAAGTGAATGTAATGAAATTGACTACAATTTGAACTCTGTTCTCTGATTCCTCAATCTGAGCTGCTATCCATTACTCCACTGTCTCTCCAAATAAAATCATTCTTTTCCATATTACAACATATACATGTACATGGATTATTTTTATAAAGGATCTGTCGATATTTTTGAGATGAGGTATTATATACATTATTTACATTATTCAGACTATTGTCCTCATCTTTGTCGCCATATTTATTACAACATTTCGGCCCTTCAGTATCTGTCTATATTTCTGAGATGAGGTATTATGTACACTATTTACATTATTCGGACTATTGTCCTCATCTTTGTCACCATGTTTATCACAACATTTCGGCCGCTGTATATTCCGTCAAACTGAACCCTTTATTTCGCTCACTGGGGTAGACTGTTCTAGTTCCACGTGCCATGTTTTAATGGATGTCAGTTATCGGTCATCTCCTGTTAATTTCCCTCTGAAAGTTCTCCACTGCTTTAACCGGGTATTGAACTCACACTCTTTGGGTCCTGTCACTGGATCTAACCAACGCCTTTATCCACTGTGCCATGTGTCCAGGGTTCAGTTCGACATTCCAACCACCTGAAGAAGGCCGGAGCGTACAACAGCCGAAACGTTGTGATAAACATGGCGACAAAGATGAGGACAATAGTCTGAATAATGTAAATAATGTTTTATAGAGGAGTTTTACAAATTTTATAGCAATAGAAAATGTTGATGGATTTTTAAATTTGAATACATGTAAAATCATTTGTTTTTATTTATAACTAATTATTAAATAAATAAACTGCAGCATACTTTGATAAACAAGAAGTTCACTAGAATGCCAGGCTATTGTAATTCAATAAGTAAAAAAAGTACAATAAACCTCAGGGTATTTTAATCGATTTTGGTATTAATTAACCTATAGAGCTTGATATGCCGCCAATCAAAATCAACCAACCAACTACATTGTCTCAGAGTCCATTCAGTTTCCTTTCTGAGTTTGCCATTAACGCCGCCGCCTGTGTACCTTATGTCCACTGATAATAAATCTTGGTAGGTCTTCTAGTTCTCTTAGAATCATTAAACTCTGTAGACTGGACTTGAAGTTTGCATATTCTTATTTGGTTATACGTTTTCAGGCTTTTTATATTTTTGATAGATTTTTTTAAAAAGATAACCTCTACCTCTTACAATTAGGACTAAAACTAATTGACTATTTTCAATTGTAGATGTCCTCACATTTCATTATATCATTCCTATGGATTCTTGTAGATTTTTACTCTAACTGATTGTCTGCAGCAGTGGTTCTCAACCTATTTGGCTCAATGCACACATTTCACCATAAGTCACAATGTCACTCTCCCCACTTTCCAAGATTGCCCGACTCAAAAGATGCATTCCAAAGAATATGCATAGATTACTGAAAATCTTCATTCTTTTCCATTTTAGTATATATACATTTACATGGATTATTTTCACTGAAGAGTTTTACAAATTTAATAGAAATAGAAAATGTAGATGGATTTTTAAACTTGAATACATGTACAGTAATTTGTTTTAAGTCATAACTAATTATTAAATAAATAAACTTTGATAAAGAAAAACTTCAATAGAATGCCAAGATATTGTAATTCAATAAGTAAAAAAGTTCAATAAAATCTCAGGGTATTTAAATAGATATTATTTTGATGAAGATTACTGTCAATGAGAAACTTGTGAAGAAGTAAAAGATTTCTCTTCCCCACTCTGAAACCTTGGAATTTACCCTCAGTGTGGAGGTAGGGTATCCTCCCCCTGTTTGAGAACCCCTGGATTAGTCTAAAACCAGAGAGGGCACCTAAATAGAAAACCTATAACAAATTTTGCAGAGTGCCAAAAGAAACCTGGTTAAGTGGATAAGTTTATAAAAGGGGAACATTCTTTTTAATCTGGTGCTTCTGCTACGTATTCAGAGATTCTTGATAAAATCCAAAGAAAAATCTGCAATGTTATTGGTCTTAACCTGAAATCTCGACTTCAGTCACTTTCTCACCACCATAATGTAGCTTCCCTGTGCCTTTTCTATAAATATTTTCATGAAAACTTTTTTGACGAGCTTTCCTTTTTAGTACCTCAACTTCATGAATTTAAGTGTAATACTAGATTAGTATTTTGGTTTCATCATTGTACATTTGAAATTACTAAATGTAACTCTGTTAATTCTATGCAAACAGTTTCTTCCATTTTCTTACTTTCCAGTCAACTTTGAGCTTCAAAAATTTAAATGCAATGTCAATCGTTATCTTCTGTCTCCTTAATTCCTATTCTTTTATTGACCTTTCACCATAATCAAGTTTTTCCTTTCGTTTTTTTGTTGTTTTTTTTTTTCATCTTCTCGCACACTCGGTAACCCTTTGAAACTTAGTGGCTTTATTTCCTCACATGGGTGGGGAAATGCTAACAAAAAAGGTCTAAAGCCAAAGAATCCTCCAAGTGACCACCACATGGTTTAAGATTTTTCACTGAAAATTTAATGAGCTTTAACTGTTCTATTATCTCTGTAAAGTGCAGAAAACACTTTTGCATTTAAAATTATTCTATGCCATTGTGATAAATTGTGTTTTCTTCAAAACCAAAAACACAATTTCTGTTGCTTTTTTTTTTTTTTTTTTAAGCATATCACCCCAAGCAAGGCTGGAAGCCACTAGTACGCAGGGGGTTACAGAAGGTTTGGAGAAAGAGCAGATAGGAGTGGTAAAGGAGAGGATGTGGAGAAAGATAGTGGATCGATCAAGGCTAGGGGTTTACAGAAGATTTGGAGCGAGAGCAGATGGGAATGAAAGGTGAAAGGGTGTGGAGAAGGGAAGTGGATAGATGAAGGCAACTGGAGATGTCGATTGACGTTACACTTAAATAGTTGGAGATTGTATTTGTCAGGGAAGCAGGAATAAGGAAGGGAGTTCCACAGGCGAGATGTGCGAGACATGAAGCTATTGGAGTAGAAGAGACGTCTACATCTAACAGTTTCAACAGTGAAGGGGTGGGAACGGGATGCCAGCCTCGTGGGACGTTTAAATTCATGAGGCCTAGGAACCAGCGAAAACAAATGAAATAGAAAAAAAATGTCTTCATGAAAATTGATTTATTTCTTCTCAGGTTGTCTCAATTCAGTAGTTAGTAAGACCCCAAGAATCCAAATGAAAGATCATTGCTAGATAGAGGAAAAAAAAACTTCAACATTACAGCCTAAACTGAATCTGCTAACGGGAGTTGTCAGTTTTCAATAAAAAGAGACAACATAAATAGATTTTATTAAAATTCTAAAAATAGCTTTTTAGAACAATAAAAATTGCAGAGGGAGTATTCAGTAACAGCGGTGTCAAGAGGAAAAATAAGTATTATTTTAACACCCTTCTTTTTTTTCAGGTACAGATGTTAAACTTTGCCAAAAGTTCTTTGCGATTCAAAAAAACATTCTGTATTACAAATTGATGGTCATTCTGGGTATGATGATAAACTACACCCAGCAGCAAGGCCTCTGATTGGGAGATTGGAGATTTTGAGGAGCTTTAAACAACCTCTTAACTTCTGTTGTTCTCAGGGCCACCCTGATCCAAGGTGGTAGCACCTGTTAGGGTCCCAGCTATGGGCAAATAGTAAACTTCCTAAACAAAAATCAACAGTACATTTTTATAATAAAATAAGCAACAATACATTTTTATAGCAAAATTACCAACAATACATTTTAGGATCTACAAATTATGTATCTAAAAAAATATTCGTTTACCCTGAAAGTATAAAATTATGTACAAAATATCTGTAGTTGGAAGCATAAAATTACATACAAAATATTTAGATTTTGGCATTTAATAACCGATAGAGGTTGATTTACTGCTAAACAAAATCAACCAACCAACAAATTGCTGGAGCCTGTTATTGCACAACACTACATTAAGAAATTGGCTTTTTTTTAATTATATATGGGGTGGGGGGACACTTTTTTTCTCGGCAAAGAATTGAGCAGTGATTTTATTTAATGACAATTATCTGTGTTCATGTTTCAAGCTATGATGGAGCTGGGATAGAAAATTTTGCAAACTTGGACTTTCATGTCCACAAAAAACAGTGTCAAAAGGAAATTTTTTCCCTTGACACCACTATTATTTTAACTACCTTCACTCCTTGGCAATATTTATTTTTTTAAAGACCATGATTAGAATGTTAATAAAACCTAAACGTATGATGATAGTGAATTTATACATTGTCTTTGTTCTTGAGAACAGACAACGAAAATAATAAACACTATTTATTTATTAGATTTTTTATTTACAATATTTATTTATTATATTGTTTATTGGAAAGGTTGGCAAAACATTGGCTAATTGCCAATTGATTTGAACTTTATAAAATGTTAAATAAGGATTTGCTTATAGTTGGTTTGCATATTTTAATAATTTAGTAAATTTATAAAAAAAATAAAATAAATTTATGAATACAAAAATTGTTTTCATATTTTTCTCAAGTAAATGAAAAATATTGCATTGCAATGGTTTTTAGAATGTTGTGAATATAAAATTATTCTTGTTAAATAAACTATCTAACTTTCCCAGTGTTTGTTTCAAATAATATAAACCAAGCTTCAGGGGACCTTTTCTTCCCCCCCCCCCCCCAAGTGATAGCTTTCCTTTTTGAAAGGACTGGGTTCATTTCCCAGCACCTGAGGCAACCCTGAAAGGAAGTGCCAAGCGAGCTTAGGCAATCTTTTTACGATATTGCCATTAAATCCACTTTGAACATGGACCTAGTGTCTGTTGTGGTAGCAATGTGAATGCTAAACACATATGAAATCATATTTAGATAAATTTTAAAATAATATTATGTATAATATATATGATAAATCATCGAAAACAAAACAATTAGCATAATAATGTATGTTCAGTAGATGTTTTTATTTAAAATTCCTGCCGAAAGGCAGCATTCGTACATTGTTTTCTAATGCTAAGTGTAAGGCTATATCGCTGGAAGATAAGGTGGAAATTAATTATTTTGTTCAGAATACTGTACGTATATATCATAAATACTGCAATAGGCAATGGGAAGTGGTTATTTCAAATTAAGTCATTTTTTTTTTTTACCTACATCGTAACCTCTGCAACCAATTAACGACATAGGGTGATGTATACCTGTATATCAGAAAATATATTAAATCTTTTGTAAAAAAAAATAAAGTGAAATGTTGGAAACTTACATCCACTTAATATTCTGCATGGTTTTTGATTCATTTAAAAAAGGTACAGAATTTTTTTTTATGATTTTTAAAAAAGAATATTAATATTTATTTATTTGTTTTCAGTAAAACTTGATTTATTTACTTTTTTTGTTTTGTTTTGTTAATAGAACATTTCACTTTGACAAGTGCTGATGGTTTTGTCTTTCATTCGCCCTACTGCAAACTGGTGCAGAAATCCTTGGCTCGGTTGATGCTCAATGATTTTCTCCAAGACCCAAATCCAGATTTTCAAGGTTTATACAAAGGATTAGAAGGATTCAGGTAATTGGCTGATATTTTGGTTACATTGAATTTTCCGCGTTTGACAAATGAACAAAGACAATTATACTATTGACGTTCATCTTGACGAATTGAAATGTTCAAATCCAAGGGAGATAAATCCGTTGAGCTCTTTAAAATTGTGAAGCTGTTTTCAGTAATTAACTCCTTCCGTGTTTTGTCATGCAGCTTAATTTGCTCCTAATGTGAGACTTCTCAATAGTACCTTGATATAAGCAGACTTTTTCTTTTTACTTTACACAACATTTATGTAAATGGAAAATAATTATAAAATACACTTTTAGTCTAGGCAAATATTTTTTTTCTTGAGAAAGTTTAAAGAATGCATTAGTTAAAACAGTGTTTCCCAAACCATTCACCACAGTTTGCCCTAAGACAAATTTAAGTGCACTGCCAAAAAGCTAGATTTTATTTTTCACATTTTGGAATATAAACTAGAATTCATAATAAAATTTATCTATAATTGTCAGCTGCATCTAGAGACAAGGCCAGTGCCTACTACCAGCCAAAAGGGCCAAGACAGTCCCAAGTCTGATTGAGAGCCTCAGGCAGTTCTTTGTGACTATCTTATGAACAGTTGTTTTTTTGTTTTTTTTCTACCTACATTATGTTACAAATTAAACAATGCACAACTATCAAAGGATAAAAAAAACTTTTGTGCCTTTTGACGTCATTCTGAGGTCATTTTTTTTTTTTTTTTTTTTTTCATCCAAATCTGTGAACTTGTTTTGCTCATATGCTAATTCATGAAAAAACGCTATATAAATTCGCTATTTTTTTTATTTCATAATTTTAAGTATGTTACTTAAAATTATGGATAAAAAAAATTCATTTATTATTCAACTTTCAACAATAAAAATCTCAAGTTGATGTTAAAAATTACCACAAAACATTGTTGATTGAATGATCTATTATGACATTTATTTAAGATGGAATGATCTATTATGACATGTCTCAATGACTTGTCATAATAGATTATGGCTAATGAGTACATGAATATGGTCTGAGTTATGTTTCTACTGTGTAATAGGCCCACAGTTTTGTAATTGACCACACAAGGCGCTGTTGGCATCACTGGCTGTTTGTTTACACCACTGATTCCACTAGCAAATTCATAGTACTGTATTTGGCAATAACATATGGGACATATCAGTACTATAAAGAAACTATGATGTATAATTTATGACTATTATTGATATTGGAGCTGTTGAATGTGTTTGTCACTAAATCTGATAAATTGTGTATGTTTGCTATACCAGATATGATTTACAAATGTGATATGTGTTTAAAACCCATAAATTTCTTAATCATTTTCTTGACAGTATTATTTTCTATTTTAAAATTTTTTTAAATCAAACAAATAGATGATACCATGAAATATTGTAAAATAAACTTAAATATTGATCTCATTTCAACATTAAAATCATTAACAAAGGAATCGTCAAAGAATGGATCCTTTCTGATTGAAGGAATCATCAAAGAACAAATCATTTTCCAGTGGAAGGAATCGTCAAAGAATGGGTCTTTTCCAATGGAAGGAATCGTCAAAGAATGGGTCTTTTCCAATGGAAGGAATCGTCAAAGAATGGGTCTTTTCCAATGGAAGGAATCGTCAAAGAATGGATCTTTTCCAATTGAATAATCTTCAAAGAATGGATCTTTTCCAATCAAAGGAATCATCAAAGAATAAATCTTCCCCAACTGAAGTCTATTGTTTGGGCATAATGCATAATTCATTAATTCACCTCCATGTTTTATTAGCAATTTTCTGATTCAACCAACTTTTTAAAAACCATTGCAAAACTTTCACAACTGTTCTCTTCTTACATTATTATTTTTCATCATGTTTTTGTCTTGGTTAAATTTCACTGTTTTTTTTTTATTCTATTTTGTTTGCTGTATCCACTTCTAAGGCCTTGAAAATTTTACTTGAACATTGTCTATATTATAGCCCAGAGTGTAAGTTTTGGCCCTGATCCAAAGTTTTCATTTCAATAATGGATTTTGAAAAAAAAAATTCTGTTTGTTTCCTTTGATGTAATAGAATTTTATTCCCTTTAGTTGATTTTGAAAGATTCTCAAGCTAAAAGAAATGAAACTGAACAAAAGATTCTGAATGTGTCTTCACATCTGCAAACCATTCAGTTATTAAATATATGACAGGCTACTATTTGTCTCGGTTTGCTACTCGACTTTGTTAGCATAAATTGTGCTCTTTGTGTGGGATTAGGTCATATTGACTAAGTTAGCCTTAAAATAGACAGGTTTATCAAGAGGAAACATAAGTAATGATTGTGGATCTAATAGTGAATGGTTTGGTTTGTTGTGTTTTACGGCATATCAACCTCGATGGGTTATTTAATGCCGACAAAGTTTTTATTGCTGGTAATATTTTGTTTTGTCAAAAATCTATTTCTGGTACTAATTTTGTCCTTCAAAAATGTATTGCTGGTAATCAGTTTTTTTCAAAAAAGTACTGCTGGTATTATTTTTTTCCTCAAAAATATATAACTGGTAATATTTTTCCAAAAACGTATTGTTGGTAATATTTTTTTTTCAAAAATGTATTGCTGGTAAATTTTTTTTCTTCAAAAATTTATTGCCGAAAATATTTTTTTTACAAAGTATTTCTGGTATTAAAACCCATTTTTACCCCAGTTTCGGGGTTAACTATTTGCTCATAGCTGGGACCCTAACAGGTGCTACCACCCTGAGTCAGGGTGAACTTGTGAACACTAGTAATTAAGAAGTGGTTCCATGCTCCTCAAAACCTCCTGATCAGAGGCTTTGCCGATGGACGTAGTTTATCGTCTTACTCAGGACGCAGATGTAGTTTATTGTCATACCCAGGACGCTAACAGTGAATGTTTGTCCAAATCGACTAAGCCTAGTTGATAATAAAACAAAATCTCAACACAGTCATTACTAATGCAATAGCTATTTAAAGTGTCGGTTTCAGTGGTGGGCTGGAAACAGGCATGAACGTCTCTGTGTGTCATTTATGGTGAACGGATGTCTAATGATGTCATGGTACCCAACAAGTTAAAGAGACGTTATACAAACTAAACACTTGCACTTTAAACATCTGAATTATTTCCAAGGACTTTTAGAACAGCAATCCAAAAATTATATATTAGGAAAGAGTTTACAATTTTTGAAAATGCTCTGGTTGTGTCTGTCAATAGAACCAAAAATAATTCCACTAAGAATGAAATTGCATCTTTTAGCCGAGTCGATTTGCCTGCTTGCAGAAAGATGGTTGAAAACCGAACAAGAAATAAACAGAATTCTCTTTTTTCAAATAAAACAATCCATAAGAGAATTATGGATCGATCTGCGGATCTAAAGGAAAAAATGTACAGAGACAATTTCAAAACTCACAATCTACTTTACAAACTGATGAATCTTGTAACATTAATACCCACCCCAAAAAAACACATTTGCATTAATTTGCTTTATTGAGAGGAAACCAAATCATAAATCAGTTCTTTTGTTGCACTTATTGGATGTGCAGGCGGTGTAATGGATAGTGACTCAGAATGAGAAATCAGTGAACAGAGTTCAAATTCTAGTCAAGTTCATTACATTCACTTAAGTGCAAATACCATTGGAAAAGGTATGAAGCCATCTCCTCCTCCCAGCTATAGTAGGACTTGCATCTATTCACTCACAAAAAAATTCTCACAATCAATTATCGTGAGAAATGTATGAATCCATCTCTTCTACCTCCAGCTATGGGTTAAATAGTAGGATTTGTATTTGAAAAAATCATTGTTACTCCCCAAAAAATTGTTAATATAAATATATTCACTCACAAAAACAAAATGATTCTTACAATCCATCTTCTTTTGGCATTAAATAACCCAAAAAGGGTTGATAATCTGTAACAAAAAAAAACATGAAACTCCCCTGGCTATGGGTTAGGTAGTAAGACCTGTATCGGGAAGAATCATTTTTCTTTATGTACTGTATCCCTTCAGGACATATGCAGTCATGGCTCTCCACAATTTCCTGTTATTCATAGTTCTTAATAAGTTTTGCCGTTTTCTTATTTCTCCTAAATCTTGCTCTGCCATCCATTTATTCAAGCTCACTAAGTATGTTATGCTTTGTTTTCCTCTGTTCTTGCCTTCAATCTGTCCTGTGAGTATCAGATTTTCCAAACCCTCTTTTCTCATTATGTGCCCTAAAAATTTCACCTGTCTCTACCTGATGTTAAATATAAATTTCCTTTTTGTTTCTATTTTTTCTCAAACTTTATTGTTACTCACCTGTTTCATCCATGGTATCCTCAGCACCTTTCTCTAGAACCACGTTTCTGTTGCTTCACCTTTGAGGAAATTATCCAACACTCACTGACATATAGTACGACTGACGTCACGTCTGTACTGTTTCCTTTGTTTCGAACACATTTTTCTCTGTTTCTTAATACTCTTTTTAGCTTTGAAAAATCATTATTATTGCGCAAAAGTTGTTAATGCAATATTCACTTACAGAAGTGACTTTGCAGGCATCTATATAATGTATGTGTATGCTTGTCTTGTGCATGACTAACTTATACGTGCTTGTGACATTTAATTTGCATGCATACACACACAATTTCACTGTATTTAAAATAAGACATTGCAATAGTACATTCCCCATCCACTCAGTCTAGACAACCCTTACCTTGGCTGTGCAATAAAATTAAGAGGAGTAGAGAGATTTGCATATTATCCAGTTCAAGCTCCTCCCCAGTCTTTTGAACAGGAGTAGAAGTTTATCTCTTGTTTCCTGTTTAGAATTTGGTTTCTGATTCCTTTTTAACACCTCCAACTGAACTAATTAAATCTTGACCTCTTCAAGTCTAGAATTAGCTGTTATCTTTCTTGCAGAGACCCAAGAACTTCACTTCCTGCCCTTTCTTATGCTAATACAACGCCACACAGTAACCCTCTACCTTGAGTGGCTCTTGGGATTTGTATTGGATAAACACTAGTAAAAAAAAAAAAAAAAAAGCTGGAGATTTGAAAATTTAAAAAGTTAATCTTTTAAAACCTAAAATGATTTTATTGAGCCTTTTGGAAATTACTTAGTAATAAATAGAATTATTTTTAAAGCTTTTTTTTTTTTTGTTAAATTTTTTTACAAATATTTTTAGGTCTGTCATTGAATTAAAATATACATGAACACACCGTTTGTAAAAAAATAATAAATAATTTGTTTAGGAAGTAATCATGAACATTGGTCTAAAATAGAGAGACCACTTTGATTGACAGGCAAAAAAAAATGCAAAAACCCTAATTGAGAATGAAAGAGTTCAGTGTACAGAATTTCAGCAAAATTGTTTGAAAAAAAAAAATGATTACATGTTATAATAAAAGAAGCAAATATCTCACAAATTCCCTGACTCCAAAGTCTGGAGATTTGTAAAAAGATTCTTTTAAACATTGGATGAGTGTAAAATAAAAATGTTAATGGTTTTTAATTTGCCTTAAATTTTGTGGAATGTTGCATTTTATATTTTATTAGATTGATGCAAAGGTTCCCAACACCATGTTTGGCCTTGTGTTAAGAAAAGTATCTTGACTTTTATTCAGCTCTTTATTGTTTGTGCAATCATTAATGTCTTGTCATTGATTAATGGTTAAGCCTTACTCTTCTTACACAGAAGAGAAAAAAGTATCCTTTTTGGATAAGACAGGCACTGACAATGAAAAATGGATTTACTACAGACAGCCTTCAACATCTCAACCTGAAAGAAAATTTACTGGAATAAAGAATTCTCTGTTTGAGATTCAGATGGAATTTATTATGAATTACTGAAACCTAAACAAAATAATAAATGCACTACACTAGAATAAGTAATTGGCTTGTTTGAATGACACATTGGTAAAGAAAATAACTTTTTCTGAGCAAGGAAGTTAACTAGCAATTTCACTACATGACAATGCCTTTCCTTTTGTTGCAAATATGATAAACAATCATAAAGTTGGTATGGGAAGTTCTACTTACAACATATTCCCTAGACTCTTTAGTCTTAGATTAACACTTGTTTCACTCAATGCTGGTCATCAGTTTCAAGTTCAAGGTGTTGAAAAATTCTTTGATGGATTTTGGAGCAAAACCAAAATTGTACTTTTACTATACAATTTACCCGGGATGTGAAAAAACAGCCACAGAAGCCAAAGGAAAATGATGACTAAAATAATGATGTTATGAATTTAAAGACTTGATTATATGTGACACTAGCTTAAAAGCCGCCCTATCGAGTAGCAATTAAAGTAGGTCGTGTGGAAGACTCTTGATTGGGCCTTCATCACAAGAGTTAGGGAGAAGTAGAGGCGATAAACTGCAGAACTCAAAATTGATCGCTGCATTTAGGTATTGCATTAATATTTAAACTTAGCTTTTAAAAGTTCAACAATAATTCTTCTGCTGCCACTTAATTTAAAGACAATTTGATGTATGTAGGTCCTTACTTTCTGTACAAACAATTATTTTTATTTCATGGGTGACTTTTGCTGGATTTTACAATTAATTTTGATTATTCCCAAATTTATTTCCAAGTTATAAAAATTGTTATTGTATAAAAAAAATTTATTGCCAAAATTCACATTAAAAAAAATCACTGAAAACAATTGCAGTAATGAAAACTTGGGAATCCAAAATTTCAGGATTGTGGGTCTGGATCCAGCCCAGAATGTATTTAATTTGCTCATGGAGTTGGCCTGATTCCAAAATGGTATGATATGTTGGGCTATGGCTTCTAAGAGTAAAGTTGAAAAAGTGTGACACACTGACATTTGCATTTATTATATAGATTATGATTGGGACGTCCTTATAGAAAAGGAAAGTGTTTTTTTTTTTGTTTTTTTTTTTTTTTTGTTTCTCCATCCTGGGTATGACGATAAACTACATCCAACAGCAAGGTCTCTGATCAGGAGGTTTTGAGGAGCATGGAACCACCTCTTAATTGCTGGTGTTCCCAGGTCCACCCTGACCCGGGGCCGTAGCACCTGTTAGGGTCCCAGCTATGGGCAAATAGTTAACCCTGAAACTGAGGTAAAAAGTATTATAAAAGTGTAAAAATATTACCAGAAATAAATTTTTGAAGAAAAAAAATTATTACCAGCAATACGTTTTTGAAAAAAAATATTACCAGCAATACATGTTTTAAAATAATATTGCCAGCTATGCATTTTTGAGGAAAAATATTACCAGAAATAGATTTTTGGCAAAACAAAATATCACCAGGAAAAAAAAGTTGTTGGCATTAAATAACCCAGTGGGGTTGATATACCGTAAAACACAACAAACCAAACCATCAAGTGTTTCTATTTAATAGCCGCTGGATTGGGTCTTTGAAGTCTTGTAAGGGGCATCCAGTTTGACCAAAGGGGAACAGAAGGCTTCTGTCGACAAGTGACAACAAAACTGGATATAGAACATATCTAGTTTCTGGTCTACAGAGTCTGTCTGAAAAGTAATGGTATTGGGTGTGCCGTGTAAGCTATGAGCGAAAGACGGGTAAGGGTAGGTAACTTCATGAAAATAGATAACTCGACAAAAACGGCCTGAAAATTAATGAAAAAATTTTTCTGTGTGTTAAATGTATATTTCATTATTTAGAAGAAACACTAAAGTATTTTTGGAATATTTTTTGAAATTTTTTAATCATTCTTAGCATATCTTAAATTTTAGTTAAAAATCTTGTTTAAGAAATATTGAACAAAAACTCGATATCAGCCATTTTTTTTTAAATTTTGATTTTTGAAAAATAAGTTAAATTACTTGTTTAAAAATTGTTTAAAAATTATACGTTTTTCAAAATTTATTCAAAGAAAATTAGAAAATTTAAAGTTTATTTAAAATATTTTGAAAGAAACTTTTACTTACTTTCTTCGTAGAAAAATGTTGTTTAAAATAAAAGGGAGCCGATCTTAACATTCCCGAGATTGACAAGTGATGAAAGCTGACATTTATAAATTATTGACAGCTGACGTGAGATTCGAGTTCTCATACAGAAGGACAGAATGGACATATTTTTTTTAATTGGACTTGCTTAAGTAGTACCTTGTAATAATTAAAGTAAAAAAACTTTCAGCATTCCAATTTTTGGATTTTTTTTTTTGTGTTTTTAGTACTGTAGCTTTCACTATAAGTTTGTTGATACTATCTGGAGAAATTATAAATACTATAAAAAAAAATTAATTAAGATACAAGTGCTGCTCTGCTGTTTCAGGGCCCATATAGACCCTACTAAATAAAGTCAATTCAGATATATCATTAAAAAAAATTATATCTTCAGTAAAAATAATCAAACATAGTAAAAGTCACAGCCTATTTTCTCTGAAAATAAAAAAAAATGATTTTCATATTTTTATTGGGGTAAAAATAAAAAAATGATTTATCATCTGAAGAAAATATCAAGGAAAATTTATGTGAACCCCATGAAACTAGATATTTTCTGAAAGCAAACAATATGATCTTTCATTTAAAAATAAAATTGGTCAGTTTAAATGACTCAAGAAATTTTTTCAGGGGCCAAAATGAGAAAAAAAAATGTAAATTTTGCATTTTTTGTAGTTCTAAGCAAAAATTTTCCCCACACACGCATAAGATTGAGAACTTTGCATTCTATGATGGGTTTAATGTTGCTGACGAATGAGAATATTTACCTAATATTTTGTTGGATTTTCCTAAATGACAGAAACAAGCATTTTAATCAGCTGTGGCTGAGTGAGATAAAATTTAACAAGACATGTACATTAAATTATACTATAATTTAAAGTACACTTATGAAATTTCATTGTCTTTTTTATGCTCACTTTATTAAATTTTAAAAATATCTCATAGAAAAATATCATAACTGACATAATACAAAAATAATACTGTATAAATTTCATTGAATAGGTAGCTAATAAGTGACGTTCTTTTATTGCACGCATGATACTTCCGGTCTTCCGTAGATTTTATTGGCAGACATTATTGACACATGATTGAGACAAATTAAATTTTTTAATATACATCTGTTCATTAGTTTGTAAGATACTTTGGAATTTATAATCTGTAAATATATAGCTACTTAATAACAATATTCGTTAAGTTGTCCAAACTTTTCCCTAATTTTATAAGAATTAGCAACATAATGTAAAAATTTAGTAAAAATTAAAAAAATTATTTCAGAAACAAATAATTGTTTTAAAAATTTATTTTTTATCGAAATATATTTTTGCTTTCAGACAATATTGTCCATGTTCATCAAAATAAATAAAAGCAATTAAAAGCTTTTGAAATTAAATAATATTTTTGTTTTAATGAGTTTTGTATGTTACATTTCGGAGATGATTTTCAGGTAGAGGTGGTCCACCAAAAAAAAAATAAAAACATGATTTGGTTTCCTCAAAGCCTTGTGCTTTTAACTAATATAATCACTAAACTCCTCAAAATTGAAATTATAGAGTTTTTGTACAATTAGTTAGCGGGGGGAGGTGGGGTAATACATATGAAAAAAAAACATTCTGCCATGACTTTAATAAAAAAAAAACACATTTATAATAAGTTCCATCATTTGTGAATAGTTTCTGAAAGTTTCATTAAAATCCGACAATTATTTTTTATTTTTGCAACATTTTCAAAATTAATGTGTGTCATACAAAAAAAAAACGTGCTTAAAATTTTATGTTATGTTACTAGATCCGGTGATACAAAGAGAAACAAGGTTTTTTTTAATCAAAATTTAGAATGTTCGAAAAAGAAAGAAAAATTTTTTAAAATAATTAAAAAATACTTTGATCTTTCCTCTCAATAATAACATAAGTATTTAGACGCTAAAATTTTGTTTTCTTGAAGTTTGGCATATTTTTTTATCATGCTATGCCATTTTTTAGCGATTTCGTGGAGTGGCCTAGGTAATGGGATTGTGTTATCATCTAACATGATATCTTGGGAGTATATAATTGTAATCTTAGCTTAGCTTTCAGCAACCATTGCATTTTTTTTCACATGCTTTTGTGACAGGACAAATCATGGCTGCTTCACCATAATAATGTAATTGCTTACAACATCCTGGTCATCCGACAGTTCCTGGATAAGAAGAACATTACCATACTAGAACAACCACCCTATACACCTGATCTTGTTTCATGTTACTTTTTTCTTTCCTCCCAAGCTTAAGGGGATCATCAAGAGGACCCATCTTGAAGGCATGAAGCACAGTGGGCCTAGATGGGCTAACTTTGGAAATAGAGGTATGATGATGTATAACTTGGCCCAATCTGTATCTGATAAGTGATTAAGGTCTTTTTTGAAGTGTATGGCCAAGCTGAGTTCATAAAAAGTGAAATTTCTCAAAAATTGGGGGTTTGGTGTGGGATTTGCTTATTTGGGCATTGCTTTCCCAAAGTACAAAAATTGAATGATTAACTTGAAGGAGAAAAAGGTTTTGAAAATTCTGAAAGGGTTTAACCTTTGATATTGGTAACTTATGGTGCATGGATCTTAGCCATTTTTAGTGTATCTGATGAAATAGAGCAAGAAAATTGCTGCATTTTGAGTAAAATTGGACCATGTTTGGTCCAATTTTGGGTGAAAATCAGCAAAGATAATGTTTTTATCAATTTTGATGGTATTCTGAGAAAATTATAGCTAAATATCCTGTCTGTAGTAAAATAGTAATATACAACCGATTTCATTCATTTGGAGCCTAAATTTTAATTCTAGTGTCCATACAAAGTTTACCCATTAGATAAATTTATGGTCTCTGAAATAAACTTTGGTCTTGCATTAAAGAAGAAATGCATAGCAAACTGAAAAATTCTAAATGGGCTTAGCCTGAATTTTGGTGTGTGAATCTTAGCCGTTTTTGATTATTTGACGTTTTTGACCAAAAACAATAGTGCAGTTTCAGGGGAAATCGGACATATTCTTGACAAAATTTGTAGTAATTCTGATTTTACTTTGTCAAAATCTTAATGAATTCATCATGTATGAATGATTTTTCCAATCAGAATCCAATTATATGGCATTCAAAGTTAGAAAAATGATACTAGCTGTATTTCCTCAGCCAACCATAACAGATTTTAGCCCATTTATTTATCAGGGTGATGTAGCATTTAAAAATATGTGGTCAGGATATGGGGCTAAAAAAAATGAATAAGATTTTATTCAGATTTCCGTAACTTCAAATAAGATAAAATCAGTCCTAGATATGCTAGAGACTTTATATATATATATATATAATATATATATATATATATATATATATATATATTTTGTTTCAGAAATTTAATGTAAATTCGTTTTATAAACAAAGGTTTAAGTAAAAAAAAAATAACCTGATTTTTTGCCAATTTCCACCTCTGGATCCAGTCAAGAGGGCTGTAACAATGGAGAATCCTTCCAGTAGTGCATAGAAGCATGGCAGAGAAGGACAGAAAAGCGTATTAATTTCAAGGGAGATAACTTTGAAGGCGAAATCATGTAGTTTTGAATTTAAATAAATTGTTTGTGACACTAGTCCCATTACATTTCAGTCAGACCTGGTCCATTATCGTAATAATCAGAGTTGGGAACAGAGAAGTCAATTCTGGTTTACCCTTAGCAAGCAACCGACTGTCCCTAGGGTAGCTTTGATGCTACCTGTTCATATTGACAGCCACATGTAGATGAATGGTGGGTGGTAGGAGGAAAGAGCTGAGCTGATAGACTGACACGGCAGAAGTTCTCCCAAGTGCCACCTACATACCTACCTACCTACCCACCCAGACCGAGGCAAATGAAGCCCTGAATAAAACAACTAAATATATTGGAAACAGAATTCAAGTTCTTATTTCCCTCATGTGACATTTGTTTTCATTTTTTCTTGTGAACATGCAGTGGGCATTTTTCTGTTTTGGGTGCACACCAGCACGAATGAGTCAGAGTTGCAACATGGGGTGGTCATTGGACGGTCGGTGGAAAGCTGGGTGAACACCCTGTTGTATGTTTATATTTTGTCAAAAAAAAAAATGCTGGAATGTTTTTTTGTTTTTTTTGGTGGGTGGGGAATGTTGCAATTAAACTGAATGTTGTGATTGTTTATTTTGCAGGGAAGTGAAATTGAAGGATTCATATTTTGATAAGCAAGTAGAATCTGCCTTCATGAAATCAAGTGAACAATTTTTTATCCAGAAAACAAAGCCATCCCTTTTCATTGCCAGCCAAGTTGGGAATATGTATACACCATCTTTGTATAGTTGTTTAGTTTCTTTTATTATCAAGTAAGTTTTGTTGCTTTTCTTTCTTGTGTGAAATACTTGAACTTACAACAAATCAGAGTGTGAAGATGATGTGTGTGTGTGTGTGTGTATATATATATATAATATAGATAGGAGAAATAATGAAATGCAAATAAAGAAATGATCTTCAAACATGACTACAAATTTAAACATTTTATTATTGAGAATTTGTTTGTTTGTTTTTTGTTTTGTTTTTTTGTTTTGTTTTTTTTTTGTTAAAATATACTCACAAAACAAAATCCCACCAAAACATTTTTGTTTTCTACAACACAACAGAAATAATTATATTAGTATGATAGAAAAGCATAAAATAACGAGTCACATATTTACATACTTTTATGAATGTTATTTTTCAGCAGTCAGCAAATGAAAGCTGTGTTATTACTACCACTAATATTTTTGGTGACATAACTCTGTTCATATGTTTTTGTGTTGCTTGCTTTACTTTAAAATCATGAGGTTATTGCAAGAAGTTACTTGATAAAATATGTGGAAGGTTGAGTCATTATACAAAAGATGTGAGTAACCAGCTTGTGCACAACCACAACAAACCCTAGTCAAAGGTTTACAGAAAAACTGAAAACTAAACTTTGCAAATTTACATAATGAATTTTTATAGAAAATAGATAGGCTCAAGGAAGCTAAAATTTAGATTTACTAAACACAGAAGTTTATTGGTTAATAAATATTTTTTTCCAATTTATAAATATCTATTTTTAGGAGGGAAAATATTGTTGATCATTTTCTGGAATGATCTCTCAAATTTTGTAGCAGACAACAAATATAGTTGTATGATTTTTCAAGGCTTTAAGCATATTTGAAAAAACGTTGCTGATTGGTTAATAAATGCTGATGTGGACATCCAAATTGGAGACTGCTTTCTTCGCAAAAATAAGATTTTAGTGATAAAAGAATTTTTCTACCATTTTTAACTGGGTTCCATCCACACACACACACACACACACACACACACGTGTATATAAATATATATATATATATATATATATATATATATATATATTATTTTTATTTTTATTATTTGAATTACTACTTTCCCAAGACAACATTAATGACTATAAAAATGTTAAAATAAAATGGTTAAATTCATAACCTCATGTTATTTAAAATACATAACACAAATTCATCCTAAACTAAAATAAATTAAATATAAATTGTATGAAATAAAAAAAATTGAACATCATTTACTCACTTTCATTTATAAGATCTTAAATTACGTCACTTAGCATCTTCCATAATTTACCTTGACTTTCCAGTTAACCTGATGAATATTTATAAGCATCTCCTAGATTTAAAAAATTAAAAAAAAAAAAACTAACATTCTACCTTTGTTCATAAGTACTTGATGCAAAATAAAATCACACCTAGTCAGTACCTAGATGGGTGACTGTTTGGGAATACCAGTTGCTGTAAGCTTGGATGTGTGGGTGGTGCAATGGATAATGGCTCAGAATTGTTAATTGGAGAGCCAAGTTCCATTCCCCATAGAGTTTGTTATATTTTCACTTAGGCACAAATACCCTTCGTAAAAGTATGACTCCACTTCTTCTCTCCCTCCAGTTATGAGTTAATTAGTAAGACTTGTATGATTATTATCTTAAAAAGAAATAATTCGTACAATGTAAAAATATTTTCTTTAAATAATTTGCAAGCGGTTGATAAGCATAGAAAATCAATCAATACCTGTAAAATGCAATCTTCAAAAGAATAACTTTAAAATAAGTGGCATCTCCCTGTCATTCAAACACATACTGCCTCAAAGCTAAATCATTTTCTTTTTCTGGAACTACTTAAATATAGTGGTCCGCTCATAAAAAATTAAGGAAATTTTTTTCAGATATTAGCATTCATTAGACATTACTCAAAGGTACAATATTTGTCAGTACAAAAAAATATTTTATTTTTTTTATAATTTTATTTTAGAAATGTTTTGTCCTCTTTATTCAAACTTAGTATTTGTAAATAACAAACTAAAAAGTCAGGAATCAAGTTTGCATTGTATTGATATTATGAACAGGTCTTCTAAAGTTATTAAAAAAAAAATCAATATTTTTCTCTTCCAAGAAATGTCACACCTTTAGGAAAGTCTACTGATATTCTACCTACAAAAATAATTTCCAAAAAACGTCCCCCTTTTCTTTTTTTTTTTTTTACAAATGGACCACTCTATTTAAGTAGTGCATGTTTTCCAGATGACAGAGATTGGGAATTATGTTAAAAATTAATGTTAATTTGAAGTGATTTTCAAGACATGAAGCCATCCTTCAATAACAACTTCAATAACATCATTGAATTTTTAGCTAAAAGAAATTCCAAGGCAACCAGATTGGTCTTGAATATTTTGCTTTTTTTGAAGGGAAGAGTTATACTAATCATAATTTGAAAATCCGTTTATTTTTCTTTCAGTCATTCCTTTAATGAACTTCCAGGGAAACGGATTGTTCTCTTTTCTTATGGATCTGGCCTTGCTTCTTCGATGTTTACACTGGTGATTTCCGAAGACACTTCACAGCAGACTCAACTTGAAAAGATCCATCAATGTTTAAAAGAAGTCCGTGAACGGCTAAATTCTCGTGTGAAAATGACACCTGAACAGTTTGAGCAGACATTGAAATTGAGAGAAGAAACGCATCACAAGGGTGAGAATCACTTTGGTTAGAGATTATATTCAAGGGAGAGAACTAAAGCTAGTCTCCTAAAATTTATAACCGACATTAAAGGTGCACATTTTAGAGCTGATGAGCCAAGATATAAAATGAACCTGAATGGATTTCATCTACTGTAAGCATCATTATTTTTTGTTCTTTGTCGTCATCGCTAGATTAAGTGATTTGTTTGTAGTTCAACTAAGAACTTTGTTTTGTGCATTAAGTTTGCAAAGAAAATAAGTAAGGATGGTTATTTTGAAAAAAAAAAATTTTCTTAGGGAGGGTGTTCACAAAGTAATTGCTTTTTATTAGAAAGGATATAAAAACAAATGGGCAAACCTGATCTATTATGTCTGCAAAAAAAAAACTGTTGGAAAAGAACTTTTTTTTTTATTGAACATTATTTTAACTACCTTCACTCTTCTGCAATGTTTATTGTTTTAAAAAGCGGGGATTAGAATTGGAATGAAACCTGAACAGGTGATGAAAGTGAATTTATACATTTTCTTTGTTCAACAAGAAGCCAAATTTTCAATTCCATGTTTAAAAAGAAATCTTTATTGGGGGTGGGGGGTGTTGGGCGTGAACAACAAGGATGGGAGGAAACCTCATATCCTTTATTTTGCAAAATTTTGTACCTTTTCTATTGTCATGCTGGAGAATATAATGTATTTTCTGCTTACCTAAGCAGGACACTTTTCTGCATAATGTTCTGTTTACCTGATCAAAGTTGGTGACAATAAACATTTGCATTGATGGACCCTTCCTAAAAGATTATAATGGATGACACCTTTTTATATTTCCCTAGACACAATGCAAGGATTTCTGTCAATGGAGTCTCAGTTTTGCTGTTCATATTGGTTTCTCATTTTGTGATAACCACTGTCTTGGGGGGGGGGGGTTGTTTTCTGTCGACATGCAAAACCCATCTCCATCACCTGTAACAATGCAATTCAAACATAAAAGTTTGCTGGTTAAAACATTGCTGCAGTTGGTGGAACACTGTTTCAAGTTCTCAAGCAAAAGCTGATGAGGAACCCCATCTCCTCCTTTGTAAACTTTCCCAGTTAAACTCTGAAATGCGCTATAAATGGCAGACTGTCAAATGGTAGAAATGATAAACTAACTGTAGATGCTTTTTTTCTGTCATTCGACTTTGCTTCTGCTGTGGTTGGTTGAATCATAATCCGTAACCGTGAATTAAATGATTACTGTCTGAACCTCTTTATATTGTGTGTTGGGAGGGGGGGGTCATTTAGATTTTCTTTGAATTTTGCATATGAATGCAAGAATTTCTTAATGGATTTTTTTATCCGACCCTAAGAAGGCCACTAGTTCAGACAAAATGTCAGTGGTTGTCCTTAAGAATACAAACCCAGAGTTATCCCCAATGTTAGCAAAATTATTTAATCGTTGATTGAATTCTTGTTAGTGGCATAATTTTCTTTTTAGTAGGACTTCTTAATCTAGAACAGTTGTTATTAATTTCATTGTTCAAGAAAATACAAATACAAGGATAACAACTCAAGTACTTGGACCCACTAACAATAATCTTTCTAGAAATAAAGAATTATGAATACAATGTAAATATATTTCTATGAAGAAAATGATGAGAATTTTTAAAACTAGATTAAATAATTTGTGTTATATTTATTTCAAGACAATATTACTTAAATGATTCCTGGTTTATCCAAAAATTATTTTATCAAACCAAATATTTATTTGATATTCTAAAAAGATTATATTTATTTATTTTTTATCCTTGACTCTTAAAATTTGTATTTTGTTACAAATACAGTGTAACCCGGATATAAGAGAGTTGCCGGGACCGTAGAAGTCTCTTATATCCGGGTCTCTTATATCCGGGTTACACTGTACAAATGAAAACAGTTTAGCAACTTTATTTTGTATTAAATAAACTAAGTAATTCATCTTTCTCTGATGAATGCATTCTGTTCAAGTTTCATTGCATTCACTTTCCTTGGGGAAAGGATATGAATCCATGAATCGCCCAGCTATGGATTAAATATTAGGGCTCTTTAGCCTTAGGTGACAACGAGTGTAAGAGAAGGATGACTTTGAATTAAAGCTCTATATTGCCCTGGCAAAGCACATACTGTGCAGCTAATGAAAGCATTATAGAATTAACAATGAACCTGAAGGTCGAATGATTTTTGTCGGTGGGTGGCTTGGTAAATATTTGCTTTTGTTCACAAATATCCAACCTGAGTCTAAAGAACTAAATCTGTTCCACTTTAAAATTAATCAAGTGTCATCACAAGAAATTCTGTTTGTCTAAGAAATCGAATCTCTCCCAAATCTATAGTTTGTATTCTTCATCATTCTGTAAATGAAGAAAGAGCTAAAAGTATTTCATCAGAGCAAAGCTATTACAAATTTACATTGAGTATTTTTTTAAAATGGAATAAAATTTTGTTGAGACTTACATTGGAATTGGGAATCCAAATCCAAATATAATAATTCTTATCTAAAGCTCTCTGAAATTGTTAACGGCATTGTATTTTTTTTTTTTTTTTTTTTCCTATTCCAGCTCCATATACACCAGTTGGGTCTACTGAAAACTTTTTCCCTGGTACTTGGTATTTAACTGAAGTTGACAGTAAACACCGTCGACAGTATGAAATAATGTCCTCCTCAGCAGCCATGTCAAATTCCTCGGCACTTGACGAGCGCACACATGTGAGTGAAAAACTCGTAGCATTTAATAATTGCAACCTTTTTTTTTTTTTTTTTTTGTTGCAATTCTCAAAAGATGATTAATGAGTTTTTAAATGTGGAAAACAAGATTTGGTGAAATGGACAAAAATTTATGGTAGAGCAAACAGTTCCAATCTATGGCAAATTCTAAATGATATAATGTCTGGCTGCCTGTTTTCCTAGTACACCTGCCTACTAGGGTGGTTAGCTAATCCCTCCTCCCCTCCCACTCACTGTTACAGATGCCTGCTCAGGTATATTTAGTGTTTCAGCAGCACTCATAAAGTTAATCTTTCTTTTTTTTCCTTTTTTTTTTTTACTACTGTTCATCCAATAGAAGGCTCAAGTGCTCCTCAAGGTAGAGGGTTACTCAATGTGGATGCTGTATGGGTGTTTCCGGGGGGAGCAAGGTTTGCAAATTATGAGAATATGTAAGGTAGACCCTTGACTTGGGTAGGTTAAAATTGTAGTGATCAGAGAAGCATCCGTTCAGCAGTTCTAAGGAAGAACCTGTCTGAGTGCAGCTTCCTCCTTACCAATGGAATATGAAGGGAATGTGGATGTGGTATGGCAGATCCTAGTTTTGTGGGTGAAGACTGGTGAAACCAAAGAATGTTGTTCACCAGAAAACCAGCCATGAAAATAGCAGTAGAGCAGCAAGAGACTAGCAAGATTTCATCTGTGAAAAAGGGGTTGAAGGACAAAAAAGAATTCATCACCCACAAGGCCGTGCAAAAAGCGTTGAAACTCAGTCAAAATTGGAAAGTGAGAATTTACATTATTCAGACTATTGTCCTCATCTTTGTCGCTATATTTATTACCTGGTAGGATTTTTCAATTTGTCTCCATATTTTCGGTGTATCAGGTCTGTACCGATCCTTCAGTCGTTGTCTATATTTCTGCTATGAGGTATTATGTACATTATTTACATTATTCGGACTATTGTCCTCATCTTTGTTGCCATATTTATTACAACGTTTCGGCCCTTCAGTATCTGTCTATATTTCTGAGATGAGGTATTATGTACACTATTTACATTATTCGGACTATTGTCCTCATCTTTGTTGCCATATTTATTACAAGGTTTCGGCCCTTCAGTATCTGTCTATATTTCTGAGATGAGGTATTATGTACACTATTTACATTATTTGGACTATTCACCATAGCGGCAAAGATGAGGACAAATTGAAGAAGAAAAAAAAATCACCCTGCATGGTCCAGGGTTAAATGTTGAGGTGACTATTATCCTGAAGTGCCCCTTGCATGAATATTCCATATTCAAACACTAGTTTCTGATTTATAGGGAAAATTCCGTATGAGGCTTAATTGTAATACCCAGCCATGGCAAGAGACCATTAACATTAATCTCAATCAAAAGACTATGAGTCTCTTGGTTCACACTCTTCCCTGATCTTTTGAACAGGAGCAGTGGTTTATCCTTTGTTACCTGTTTAGGATTGGGTTTCCAGTTCCTTCTAGTCTTTTCGCTTTCACTTGCAGTAGCCCTTTGCGTCTAGGTGGCATTGTTGCCTTGCTTGTGGGTATTGATTAAAATAAATATGGCACAAAATCAATTTGATTTTATCTATAAAGTGATAATATTCATCCTGTTCTGGTGAATTTATATTTGAGCTAAAATTCCCTAAGCAATAAATTATCAATATATTTTATCAATGAAAAATATCATAAGCTGCAATCCTCAGCTGCATCAAGTTGGTGAGGTTTATTAAAATTAAATATTTTCTCATTCCTTGCAATTTCACAATTCTCCAAGAAGAACAAAAGGTCAACCATGAAACTGTAGGCATTTTGGGATTATATCAAAGAAAGGTTAAAGGAAAAAACATAGCTGTCTGTTTTTAACTTGACCTCCTTTTCATGATGGTTAATAAGCAAATCTTTTATTGCCAGCAAATGAAGAAGAAACCTTGTAATCTCTGACACTATATTACAATCTTGAATCAAGATGGATAATTCACAAAGGCATTTTATTTTGCAGCAGGTTTTCAAATGATCTGAATATGAATGTTAAGTGAGAGGAAAAGGAGAGAAAGAGTAAAGGAAGGAAGGAAGGAAAGGAAGGAAAAAGAAAAGAAAGAAAAAGTTCTTTTGCAAAATAGAGTTCCAAGTATTTTAAAAAATAAACTGAGCAAAAGATGAACAGACATCAGAAATTACTAAAATTTAAATTAAAATTGCCTTAAAGATTTCATTTTTTTATTTGCAGATATTTAAATGGTATAGGACAAAATATGAGATTTTTTTTAATAAAAATAGAAAAAAAAAATACACTAAAATATATATTATAATAATAATAGCTGACCACTTGTATTTGATGATACCCGTCTACTCGGGTGGCTAGCCAATCCCTATTGCAGACTCTTGCTCAGGCACATTTTGCCACAGAGCCCACCTGTGGTTTATACTGCAACTATGCTGAGCAGACCTTAGTTACAGTTTCTGGGAGAGAGCGTGTTATCTAGAATGATCAACAATCTGTACAACACCAGCACACTCAAACCCACAGTAAGTACAGCTATTGACGGCCCCCAAGTGTTCCGTCTACCCAGTTTCACTGACAAGGCTTGGGTCAACCCGTGGTGTGCTTTTCAGGCACTTTCCAAAGGTGCCGCATGCTGGGATTGTCCCTCCTCCAGCGACCTGTCGGTGGGGCATCAGAATACACCGACTGCCCCCCTGCAGAGGGTAAAAGTCCCTCAATGGGGCCACCTGTTGGCTGTGGGTGGCGACCCGTAATGTCTGGGGAGGGGATCCTGGTGGTTGAGCAGGTCATGACCCAGGTGTAAAGCGGTCACAATCCTGCAACACACCGCTTTGACCCTTACCTAGGCTAGACGGGCGGTCGGAGGGGCCCGATCCGATCAATCGGCTGGTCATGTCAAGCCCCAGCATATGTAATCCACCCCAAACCTATAACTTACACTCCTCTTCCCAACCAAAACTAACACCTACCCCTAAATATATGATGGAAGGCGGTGGCTGAGGGTCAATCAATTTGGGAGAAAAAAGGATCTGACACACCTGCTAAATCTACACAGCCGTAAAACTTGGATAACAGAAACAAAGGAACACGCGTGCTCAAAGACTCCTCCCAAAGAGAGTATACCTTTCACGTAGTCCCGACATGGCAAGGCGAATGGGTTTCCCCCTTGTCATGTCCCAATCCTGGACTCCGCGGTGGGTAGGGAGCGTGGGAGATGAATCAAAGTAAAAACAATCAATAGAAAAAAAGAAATCTTCCAAGAGACCACATGTGGATAATGACTCTGAAACAGAAAATGATAATGAAAACTTTCCACGATTTATTGTTCTAGAAGCAATAAGCAACAAAGCACTAGCTGAAATATCTCCTTTTAAAATCCAAAAAGCAATATCAAATATAATCACACCAAAAAATGTAAAAAAACTACAAAATGGAACATTACTAGTGGAAGTGGAAAAAAAGAAATATGCAGATATACTAATAAGACAAAAAAAATTACAAGAAATAGAAATAAAATCCTACCCACACCAAACCCTAAATTTCTCAAAGGGTGTAGTAAAAAGCAAGGAGCTCTCCCTGTGCACTCTAGAGAAGATAAAAATAGAACTCAAAACTCAAGGTGGTTATAAACGTCAAAAGAATCACAATAAAGAAAAATGAAGCAGAGATACGAACTAATACCTACATTCTAACTTTCAACTCCCCCCCAAATTCTGATAACAATTAAAATCGGATATGAAATTATAAGAGTGGAACAGTACATACCAAACCCTCTCCAATGTTACAGATGCCACAAATATGGGCATCACAGAGACTCCTGTCGAAACGAACAAACATGTGGAAAATGTAGTGAAAAAGAACCAAAACATAAAGAAGAGAACTGTCCAAATGAGAGTCCATGCTCAAACTGTTTGGGAAACCACTCTGCCCTCTTAAAACAATGTAGTATCTACAAACAGGGAAAAGAAATAATCATAATAAAACACACAAAAAATATATCTTTCTCAGAAGCACGAAAAGAAGTGAAAAATAATATAAAAGAAAACACCTACGCCTCCATGGTACAAAAAGCAAATAAAACAATGAAGATAAAATAAAAGATTCAACTGAAACAACAAATATGGTACAAAAAGCAAATAAAACAATGAAGATAAAATAAAAGATTCAACTGAAACAACAAATTTATATAAGGAATTAAAAGCTTTCCTTGAAGAATTAAAAACCTTCTTAACTGAACTCAAATCAGATCAAAATAAAACTCAACAACCCAAACCAAATGGAATTAACCCAGAAGAAGGCAAAAATCTCTGGAAAGAAAACATAGAACAAAACTCCAGTGAACCCTCATCTTCCCAAACCCAAACCAAGAAAACCGAAAAAGAAACAAAAAGGCAAAAAAGAAACAACAGAACAAGAAAACATTCGATCAAGATCTAACTCAAAATCAAGAACCAATATATCAAATGAAAATAAATTTGAACCTCTGGAATATATGGAAGTAGAAGAGAATGAAAATAAACAAATTCCAAAACAAAACCAAAAATCTGATCGAAGGACACCACAAGTAGTTTAAGATAAAAATTCAAAAAACTCAAGAGCTGGAAAAAAAACTGGAGAGGACAAGTGATATAAACCTAGAAGGTAACTCTACCCCCCAAAAATGAAAATATAACTATGGCACATAAGATCATGCAATGGAACTGTCGTGGAATAAAATCTAATTACAACGGCCTACTCATACTTACATCACTACTGTATCCAGCCGTCATCTGCTTACAGGAAACTTATTTACAAGAAAATGCTAACTTAAAAATGAAAAATTATAAACAATACCACTATAACCACAATACAGGACCCAGAGGTAATGGAGGAATGTCAATATTGATCGGAGATGACATACCGCAAAGTAAAGTAGATATTAAAACTAAATTACAAGCAATAGCAACACGAGTGACACTAGATAAAACCATCACAATTCTTTCCATTTATTTACCCCCACAAGAACCAATAAATACAACAGAAATAAACAACTTAATGGAACAACTTCCTAGACCCAAAATCTTACTAGGAAATTCAAAAAGACATTTCTAAAAATACAGACACAGATGAAATATACGACTTTCTCAAAGAAATCAAGATCCTCAACAAAATATAATACTTTCAAATAGTGTATATGTATGTGTATATGTGTGTATAGACATACATATGCACGCAAGGATGTAGATATGAAAATATACAATCAGAAACAATCACAAGAAAAAGCAATCCAAAAAAATACAGTAGATTATGAAACCCAACAGCCTCTCAACCTTTTATAGAATATAACCATCTTATATACATAAATAAACAAGGCTTTGGTATAAAATGACCCAAACAGGAGTTGACATGCCGTTAAATCCAATAACCAACCAACCCTCCTCCAGACAGATAGCATCAGAAAGTCTTATTACTGACAACCTGGGTTCCATGGTCAGAAAGCGAATGAATATATATATATATATATATATATATATATATATATATATATATATATATATATATATATGAAAATGTTCAGAACCCATTGATGTTTGTACTAACAGTCCTAAGTCATTGTGACTGAGAGGTTAAGTGCATTGACCTTGTTTAACTGCAATCATACTAGTTATGCACTCTCAACCAGAAACTAGGGTCTGCTTATTGCACTTGCAGTATAAACAACAATTCTCACTGGACCTAACTATACAGAACTAGTTTTAACTTTAACAGCAATCAATTAACCAAATTCTCTTTTCTTACTACAATCATTGAAGTTAAGCAATGTTGAGCCTGGTTAGTATTTAGATGGGTGACTGCTTGGCAATACCAGTTGCTGTAAGCTTGGATGTGCAGGTGGTGTAATGGATAATGGCTCGGAATTGTTAATTGGAGAGCTGCGTTTCAATTTCAGTTGGGTTTGTTATGTGCAAGTAACCTTGGGAAAAGGTAGGAATGCAACTATTCTCCTCACTACACTATGAGTTAATTAGTAAACTTGTATCTCGAAAAGAAACAAAAATGAAATCTTACAATCTAAGAATATTCTCTGGCTTTAAATGACATGCAAAGTGTTTTATTTGATCTCCAACTTCAGAAATGAAGCCAGAAAGCCGTCTAAAGAAAGACCTGATTTTAATTATCTGTATATTTTTGGTCATTAAGAATTTAGAACCAATAGAAATGCAATTAAAAAATAACACCATTTTGGCCTTGATTATTTTTATGCCTGATTTTGTTTTGTTTTTTTCCTTTTTTGTTGATGATTTTGATGATGCCTGTTGTCAGAAATATTTCAGCAACAAGAAATAACTTTCCAAATATGCAATTTAAAATGTTTTTATTATTTTTGCAGGTTGCTCATCCGATGACAGTAGAACAACCGACAACAGCCTGAAGTCCTAGAATTTTAATGCTCTGTCTGAACATCTTAAATTGCATCTCCTCAAAATTCCATAAATAGGATTATTGATTTATAATATTTATTTTCATGGACTTTTTTTTTTTTTTTTTTTTTTAACTTGGGCTTTTTTTTTTTTTTTTTTTTTTTTTTTTTAAACTTTGGTTAATTTTTTTTTTTTTTTTTCATCCGCATA
Organism: Acanthosepion esculentum; assembly: GCA_964036315.1. NCBI lineage: Eukaryota > Metazoa > Mollusca > Cephalopoda > Sepiida > Sepiidae > Acanthosepion > Acanthosepion esculentum. Next base: position 13,547 of record CAXIWW010000438.1, on the reverse strand, counting down.
TCCAAGCAATTGTTGTTTTTATTTATATTTCATTTTTTAAAAATCATGATTGTTTACATTTTATCAAGAACTGTTTATCAACATTGAGTTCATTTTAATTATGACAACTATGTTCTTCACATTTGAAGTTTTTGACTCTAAACCAGGTGGAGTCAGAATTTCATGGAATTCAAATCTTTATTAGACACATGCTGACTGCATCACAAGCCTTACATTATCAAATAGCTTATTGTCAATTATTAATCACCCTTTCATTTTTCAGATTTGTAACTATTTCCTTAAGTACCAAGGTAAAGTCTTGCTCTTATTTCTTGACTTACTATCCAACTAGTACCCTCGTCTTTGTTGTTTCAGTTACTGTGATTTAGCAAATATGATTACCAGCCTTTTCTAGGAGTAAATCTTCTGTTTAAAAAAAACCTGTCCTAATTACTGGCTGCTACATAACGTGAAGAAGGCTGTAAAACATGCCAGCTAAAATGTAGTAATCATAAAGATGAAGGTATTAATTCAAATAATTTAATCTTGTAATTTTTGTTACAAAGTTTCCTGGTTATTTCTGATCTTCATCTAGCTTACAATTGTCAAAAGGCTGTCAGATATTCTGTTGACTATTGTAAAAAAAAAAAAGAAAGAAAAATACAACTTTAAAGCTTTTTATGACTACTGAGCTGGTAATTTAACCTGTGATATCATTGCTAGGATTTATTAAACAAATACATCCTAATTATGTCTCAATAAGGAACAAGTTGGAAAACCTTTATAAATTTGACATGTTTCATTATTATTTAGCTTCATCAGAAGTTTTTGACAATGAGGCAGTACAGTTTGTTTGTTTTTTTTAATTCTGTGTTTGTTTCAGTAGTCATGGATGTGTTTTGGGAAGATGTCCTCCTGTTGGAACATGGAAACAGTAAAAAAAAAAAAAATATCCAACATTTAATTTACCAATGGAAAAAAAGAAAAATTCTCTTATGAGAAGAAGTAAAAATTTCCTGCTAAACTGTATTATGGAGAAAATCAGCCCTTGAAGCATATAGAAAATACTCAAGACATCGACAAATATCTTCCCAAAATACATCCACAACAGCCTCATAGTGTGTGTACCTGACCAATGAAAGCGAATAATGTAAAATTAAAAAAAAAAAAATCAAAAGCTCTCTACACCACCCCATTCCCAAAATGGTCTGATGAAGCTCGATAAATAGCAAAATATGTCAGATTTATCCTGGTTTTCATACTTTTTTCCCTATTCAATCCTTTTATTGGTTTTAATTCATTTTCTGGTACCTTCGTGCCCACAAAAAAAAGTGTCAAAAGGGTTGTTTTTTCCTTTGTCACCATTATTATTTTAACTACCTTCACAATGTTTTAAAAAGTGATGATTAGAATTTGAATGAAAATTTAGAATTTACAACAAAAATATAAAACACTATTAAATTGTAAAACTAAAAACTAATACAAATAAAACTAATGCAATATTTATCAATTACCAATTTATAAAGTAGTAAATATGAAAACAATTTTTTTTTCCAAAATTTATAAACAGTTACTAGATTATTAAAATATGTGAATCAAGTATAAGGAAATCCTTATTATTAACCCTTTTATAAAGTTTGAATCAGTTGGTAATTAGCCGATGTTTTGTCACCCATTCCAATAAATAAGTAAAAAAAATAGTGTTTAATATTTTTGTTGTCAATTGTTCAGAACAGAAAGAAAATGTATAAATTCACTTTCATCGTATGTTTAGGTTTTATTAAAATTCTAATCATTGTTTTTTAAAACAGTAAACATTGCCACGGAGTGAAGATATTTAAAATAATATTGATGTCAATGGAAAAAGTGTCTTTTTGTCGCTCCATTTTTTTGTGAACAGAAAAGGTCCAAGTTGCTCATTTTTGTATTGTAGTTTTTATTATTTTATTTGAACCTGGGATACATAAGTATCAATCCATATGAAAATGACACATTTGGGGAAAGGATTATCTGACCTTAGTCATTAAAGCAAATGTCTATATGTACATTATAAAAAGTGAAACAGGTTCATCATTATTTTTTTTTTTTTTTTTTTTTTTTTTACATATGTTGAAAACTTCTCAGAGGCATTTAGCGTAGACTTTTAGTTTGAGTTTTTCTTTTTTTCCTTTACGTGAAATATTTCTTAATCTATATAATAAAAAAGGAGCTGATTCTCTGTCTGCCACACATACTTTGCGTGTGACTTTGTATGTGCTTATATATAATGTATATGTGTGTATCTGTTGTGCATGAGTATACCCAAGTATATACACAATTTGGCTGTGTTTGAGATAATAGATTCCCCCCCCCCATTCAATCTAGATGATCCCACATGGGCTGAACAATAAAAATCAAAGTTTGAAATGGGGGAGGGTTAATATTTTTTTTACACCTTAAATAAAGAAGCACACAAAGATAAGACTTATTAGACTTTTCAGAAAATTTTGATAATAAATAGAATTTTTCAAATAACTATTTTTAGGTCAGTCATTGAATATACATGCACATACAATTTGGGTGAAATTGAAATGGACTTCTGTGTTATGAAGATTAATTTCCATTTCTGTGTGGCAACAGCCACTGGCTAACAGGAATGGTGTAATCTGGCCCTTTGAAGTCACTTTTTCAGCTCCTCCCGTGTTTAAACTGATTATATTTTGCAATAAATGGACAAATAATATAGATTTGAAATTTGACATCAGTAAAGCAACATATGCCAAAATAGTTAAGTTTCTTTTCTACTAAAAGATTTGGTTCCAAATTAAATTCTATATTTTAAAACAATAAATGTCCCTGCTTATTGAGTGTCTCTTGATGGTAAACTCTCATATTTTTGTTTGCTATTTTTGCAAATATCAGCCATTATCCCATTCACCAACTTCTTGTGAATTTTAGTCCAAGGTTTGTGTTAAGATCAGAAGTGAGTTCATTCTCATCTAGTTTTTATATACTTAATAATAACTGTAACTTATTGTTCCTGAGAAATGCTCAGTGACACGTGTGTATTTTGTTTTGTTTTTAATCACACTTTTTCTTATATGTATAAACCTGAACCTTATTTAGTAACAATTTAAAATAGAGATTTCTTTTCTTTTTTCTTTTCTTGAGGGCTGGGAAAAAAAAATTGAGAATTGTTACTTTGGTCGTATATATACATATATGTTTGTTTGTGTATATAAAATTTTGGGCAGAATGAAATTATTTATTGCCACGTTTGTAAAACGCGAACATATCAATCTGTATTGTTACAGCATTCTGGGAATGATAAGGCAGGGGAGGTAACTTTTATTGATAACTTCCAAAGACCAAGCTTATCATTCAGCTTTGTATGACACACAGCTGAATGACCAAGCACATTCCATATTGTGCTATTCTGGTTTTGAGGATAAGATATTATGATATTCAAGTTATTTGTGATTTTTGAAGACCAATTTATTTGGCACTAGTTTATGATACAATAGTTGACACTATGAGGTTCCCAAATTCACATTCAATCTGCCTATGAACAAAATCATGTTATGAAATTGATGAAATCCATTGTAATTGGTGACTGTAAATACTTGGTAGAATGAGACAGGGAACAATTCCAAGGTCTGATGATACTTCATGAGAAAATAACTAAGATTGTTTTCCTTCATTATTACCAATAAACACAGCGAGTAACCCATGCTTGCCTTCCCCACCACCCTTTAAATAGGCAAACAAAAATTGATTTAAAATATTAGCAAAGAAATTTAGCTCCTACTATAAATAAAATGTTAAAAACACAGCCATTGATCTATGATGCCTGCTTTGCAATTAATAACTGTGTGATTCTTAACAGCACCATTGGTTATTATTCAAATTCAGATAAAAAAAGTCAGGATTTTTAAGAGAGAAGCAGACCTCTGCCCCCCAATTGAAACCTGCAAACCCAACGTTCTTCTCTCTTTTTAACCTTGATCTAAAAGATCTATAAATTGGTTGCCAACTGCAGAGCTATGGTTAGCAAATAAGTCTGGAAGATTATTCCTGGTATAGTGAATTCCTACTATTTAAAGACTGGCTCATAGCTCAAATAGTGGTTTCTTTCTCAGTAGTGTTTCCATTTGAAAGATCGGAATACCCACTAACATTTGGCCTTGTGCCAGATTAAGTTGAGCTTAGTAAATATCTATATGACAATAAGTCCACTTTAAGGGAAGAGCATCAATACTGAACAGATGATGTTGGTTTTGATAATTTATAAGTGCTTATCTTAAATGAATGCCTATGATTTTGTGATAGTATTTTTGATTTATCTTTTCTAAGAGGGCAAACATGATTGATTCTCGAAAGTATATCTTATCAAATTCTCTTAAATAGACTGAATTCTGCAAGACTGTGACAAGTCATGTTCATTGTGTTTTTGACTCCAGGTATCTTTCAATATAGGTCAGTGGTTCCCAAACCTTTTTTTTTTTTTGTTCTCAGGGCCACATTTTCAGAATTAAAATTTGCTCACACCTCACCAAACTTTATGATAAAAAGTACATTTAAAAATAAGAGAGATAGGGTTAAAGGGAGATAACTTTGAATTCAAAGTCAGAACATTATCATTGATAACTCTCTCCTCCAATTTGCAGAGCCTACTTACTATATTCTTAATACTTGATATAATGCAAAAATATCTCGGTGATAAAAATCGGTCAATAACTATTTATATTCCGACTCATACATGTAATTACAAGTAATCCATAATAATATTTAAAACTATATTTGATTTTAGCATCTGAATATTTTGAAACTGTTTCTAAATCTTTGATTCTCTTTCAATCATTCCGCCTAACCTGCTATCCTCTTCTGCCACACCATTTGCGAACCACTGATATAGGTTGTAGTTAGAATATTGGAAAATGTTTGGCTCACTGTGAAAAACAATTTTTTATACACAAGAGGTTGCATAGAAAATGTCTTGTGTACAAACAAAGGACATAGCTTATGTAGAAATTGTGCAACTGATTGCTTGTTCGAAAGACTTTTGGCCAATCTGTTAACCAAAATCCTTGAAAATGGTTGTGCTATTGCGCAACTGACACACCGTCTGCAATAGCACAAGTCAAATCTTTGGAACAGGCAATCATTTTCTATGTACAAGAGATCAAAAACAAAAAATGGTTCACGTACAAGAAAAACACAAAAAAACTTAACATAAGCACCTTGATTAGAGAAGCACAGCTGGCCACACAATAGTGGCTCCTGAAAGATTAATTTCGGTTGAGCTCTGTGGGAATGAAGCGTGGGTTTGTAAACAGTGACTATTAAAGCTAATATGGCAAGACTCTTCGGCAGAATTGAGTCACTGTCAGTCACTGTGTGTTTATCTAAATCTAAAAATAAACACGCTAAAATTCACCTTCATCCCTGCTGTGCGCCGACGGCTTAGTGGGAGAAGTTCCGACTGACGCCAATTCAGTCGGGTTTCGATCTTAGCTAGAGGCAACTGGGCGTCTAGCCACACTGATGAGCTGTGATACAGCGAAACAGTCTGTCTGTGGATGACAATAATATATATATATATATATAATGTGTGTGGCAGCTGGCCACTGATATACAAGTATGCCATTCTGCTGCTGATGCCTGCTCAGGCACATTTGTGTTCAACAGACACAGAGGTTTATACTGCAACTATGCTGAGCAGATCTTTCTTACATTTTTGGGCGAGAGAGCACATTTATCTGGCTTGATCAACAGTCTGAACAAGTTCAGTATGCTCAAAAACCTCTGTCACGAAGATTTACAATTTCATGCTAGCACAACCAGTGATGACTCCTAAATAGTTCGATCTACCCAATTTCACTCACAAGGCCTTGGGTCAACCTGTGGTATGGTTTTCAGGCACTTTCTAAAAGTGCCACATGCTGGGATTGCCTCCCCAGGCTGATAACATTAAGAAACCTGATGAGATTCAAAAAGAGTAGTACAAAGCCAAACAGCCTCTCATCATTTTAGTCCAGCTTTGCTTTCTAAAGTCTTGAAAATCAGCATTTGATATCTTGGTTTTTATATGAGCTTGAACACTGACCTCAGATGCTAGCTGGAAGTTTCAAACAATTTGAATGTGAAAAAGAAATTTGAAGAACTGTAAACTGGTTAATTATGAAAATTATTTACATCTGTTTCTTGTAGATTTTCTTTATACAAATCTTTTATTTATTTATGTTATTTAAAAGATGGATTGGTTTTTTGAAAAACTGACAAGAAATGTTTAATTTGAATAAGAATAATTGAAGTAAATTGTGAGTTTTAATTTAACTTTTAACAGTCAAAAGTAGGATGTCATTGAAATACTAGAAATTGTCAAAGTCTGCGGTTCAATGTAAGAGATTTTTAAATTTAGTAAAATCTTATAAATCACATCCTGACAAGAATTTGTTGGGGGGTGGATGTAGTAAGTGTTTAGGTTGTCCCAGACGAAATGCAATTATGAGATTGAGAAAAGTAAATGCTACTGTATGTTAAAGGCCAGTTGAATTAAATTATGCATGACTGACATCCAAACACTTTTGTCAATGTAATGGTTAAAAAAAAAAAAAAAAATTTCTTTTCTTTTAATTATTCTGTTATCAGGAGAAATCCCTGAAGGCCTTTTTTGCAGCTGTTTAGTTATGAAATTTCTTTTTGTTGAAGATTACACGAGTTGGTAGTAGAAAGGTCTAGAGAATGTGACAGATGGTGCAAAAAAATTAAAAGAAAAATCTCAATATTTTTAGGAAAAAAAATTGTTTTTTCTAATTTTTGACAAAATCTCAACATTTTATTTTTTACCAAATGAAAAGAATTTGCTGAATTTGTTTTTGTTTGTGTGTTTTTTTTTTTTGCTTAAAACCATTGTATATAATTTATGAACTATTTTTTTTTCTCTCTCACACTGTTGAAATTATTTTTATATGTTTACAAAAATGGAAAAAAAAAAAAATAGAATCATGAGAGGAAAGGGTGTGCATCTGATTAGTAATCAAATGAAATTCTCAAAGAAAAAAAAATTAATCCTTAGTTATTCAGTGGAAAACTAAGTATTTAAATTTATTTTAAGATCATTTAAGTTATTTCAAATTATATCTGCTTTTCATTTTGGTCACTGTTAACCCATACGACTGCTATAATGGAAATTTTTGTCTCAACAAAGAAAACTTGAAAATTATCAAATGAAATCTGATTCCCAAATATTACAAAATAAATGAACTTTCCTATTTTGTTAACAGCACATTAAAAAATCATTTGTAGGAATGTAGATTTTGGACGTCTTTAAATGTTAAGGAATTAATTAATTGAAGAATTATTAAAAAATCAAGTGTCAGTGCTTTTACTTATTGGCATTTTGTCTTCCATTTCTACAAAGTGCTATCCAAAAATTTGGAGGACATGGCTTGAAATTGTTTCCTTCTTTTGTTCTTAGTGGATTGATTTTAGGAGATACAAGAAATGCTGGATAACTTGACATGAATGAATGAATCGATCAATTTGCTTACATTCCCCAATGTTTTGGATATCAGCGTAGATATGCTTCTGAAATGCAATCTTATATGAAACGTTCAAACCTGCAATTGTGTCATTTTGCAAGATATTTTTATGCATTTATTTTGCCATTATTTTCTTGCATTTATCAAATGATTTTCGTGCAGATAGATAAGCTTTTTCTTTCTTTTAGCTTATAAATAGAATTAAAAGTATTTTCAAGTGAAATTCATAGCTTCTGTTAAAGATGTTTGTTCCTTCCTTGAATAGGACATAATAGTTTTTAAGTAGTAATATGTGATTTTAAATATAATAAATTTATTGGAGGATCATGTACAGTACAATGTAACTATACTAGCTGTGGTAGTTAATGATTGCTCTTGGCCAAGCACCTACTATATACATAAATGTAGATAGCCAAGTAAGTTTTGTTTAGTATATTGTAAGTTGATCATTCTCAAATTACTCACTGCAATATTCTATGGCAGCTGGTCTAAAAGAATGTTTAGTCTCTTCACACACATTAATTGTCCATTTTGACAAAGACAATTTCAGTGCTGGTTGAAATATCAAAATCTGATTTAGAAAGATGAGTCTCATCATTCACATCAGCAACCACAGTTGTAGGAATGGAATAATTGTATATGACAGTTTTTCTTAACAGACTGTATGTCAGCTTTGAGGGGCAGGAAGGAATTTATGGTCCACAGATTTGGTTGATATGAAACATGAAAAAAAACCCATTTTGTTTATTAAGGAAAAGAAATTCACTCTTTACAAGTGAACTGCATGTCAAGAAAAGACAGAATTTACTTTATTCCATGTAATAATCCACTGAAATCATTATTGTTAATCATACTGTCTTCAAGTGTATCTGAGGCTTACATATGATCACCAAAGTTAAGCAACCTAAATTCTGATCAGTACCCAGATGGGTGACCACTTGGGAATACTTGTAAGCTTGGATGTGCAGGTGGTGTAATGGATAATGGCTTAGAATTGTTAATCGGAGAGCCGAGTTCCAATTACCATTGGGTTTGTTATATTCAC
>CAXIWW010000436.1:0-83539 GCA_964036315.1 Acanthosepion esculentum | reverse complement strand
AACGTTGAAAAACTAGCTTGAAATGCTAGCTTTTGCATTGAAATTCCAATATTTTTCAAAAGTTTGTAAAACTTAATATTTGCAATAAAACTTTGTGTAGACTGTTGGAAATTGTCAAAATCAACATTTTCTGATCGATACCATATCGATTTTCAATAATTTTATTGGTTTTCTAATGATTTCACACAGCATATTCAAATTTGAAATTACCGTGTTTAACGTTGAAAAACTAGCTTGAAATGCTAGCTTTTGCATTGAAATTCCAATATTTTTCAAAAGTTTGTAAAACTTAATATTTGCAATAAAACTTTGTGTAAACTGTTGGAAATTGTCAAAATCAACATTTTCTGATCGATACCATATCGATTTTCAATAATTTTATTGGTTTTCTAATGATTTCACACAGCATATTCAAATTTGAAATTACCGTGTTTAACGTTGAAAAACTAGCTTGAAATGCTAGCTTTTGCATTGAAATTCGAATATTTTTCAAAAGTTTGTAAAACTTAATATTTGCAATAAAACTTTGTGTAAACTGTTGGAAATTGTCAAAATCAACATTTTCTGATCGATACCATATCGATTTTCAATAATTTTATTGGTTTTCTAATGATTTCACACAGCATATTCAAATTTGAAATTACCGTGTTTAACGTTGAAAAACTAGCTTGAAATGCTTGCTTTTGCATTGAAATTCCAATATTTTTCAAAAGTTTGTAAAACTTAATATTTGCAATAAAACTTTGTGTAAACTGTTGGAAATTGTCAAAATCAACATTTTCTGATCGATACCATATCGATTTTCAATAATTTTATTGGTTTTCTAATGATTTCACACAGCATATTCAAATTTGAAATTACCGTGTTTAACGTTGAAAAACTAGCTTGAAATGCTAGCTTTTGCATTGAAATTCCAATATTTTTCAAAAGTTTGTAAAACTTAATATTTGCAATAAAACTTTGTGTAAACTGTTGGAAATTGTCAAAATCAACATTTTCTGATCGATACCATATCGATTTTCAATAATTTTATTGGTTTTCTAATGATTTCACACAGCATATTCAAATTTGAAATTACCGTGTTTAACGTTGAAAAACTAGCTTGAAATGCTAGCTTTTGCATTGAAATTCCAATATTTTTCAAAAGTTTGTAAAACTTAATATTTGCAATAAAACTTTGTGTAAACTGTTGGAAATTGTCAAAATCAACATTTTCTGATCGATACCATATCGATTTTCAATAATTTTATTGGTTTTCTAATGATTTCACACAGCATATTCAAATTTGAAATTACCGTGTTTAACGTTGAAAAACTAGCTTGAAATGCTAGCTTTTGCATTGAAATTCCAATATTTTTCAAAAGTTTGTAAAACTTAATATTTGCAATAAAACTCTGTGTAATCTGTTGGAAATTGTCAAAATCAACATTTTCTGGTCGATACCATATCGATTTTCAATAATTTTATTGGTTTTCTAATGATTTCACACAGCATATTCAAATTTGAAATTACCGTGTTTAACGTTGAAAAACTAGCTTGAAATGCTAGCTTTTGCATTGAAATTCCAATATTTTTCAAAAGTTTGTAAAACTTAATATTTGCAATAAAACTTTGTGTAAACTGTTGGAAATTGTCAAAATCAACATTTTCTGATCGATACCATATCGATTTTCAATAATTTTATTGGTTTTCTAATGATTTCACACAGCATATTCAAATTTGAAATTACCGTGTTTAACGTTGAAAAACTAGCTTGAAATGCTAGCTTTTGCATTGAAATTCCAATATTTTTCAAAAGTTTGTAAAACTTAATATTTGCAATAAAACTCTGTGTAATCTGTTGGAAATTGTCAAAATCAACATTTTCTGGTCGATACCATATCGATTTTCAATAATTTTATTGGTTTTCTAATGATTTCACACAGCATATTCAAATTTGAAATTACCGTGTTTAACGTTGAAAAACTAGCTTGAAATGCTAGCTTTTGCATTGAAATCCCAATATTTTTCAAAAGTTTGTAAAACTTAATATTTGCAATAAAACTTTGTGTAAACTGTTGGAAATTGTCAAAATCAACATTTTCTGATCGATACCATATCGATTTTCAATAATTTTATTGGTTTTCTAATGATTTCACACAGCATATTCAAATTTGAAATTACCGTGTTTAACGTTGGAAAACTAGCTTGAAATGCTAGCTTTTGCATTGAAATTCCAATATTTTTCAAAAGTTTGTAAAACTTAATATTTGCAATAAAACTTTGTGTAAACTGTTGGAAATTGTCAAAATCAACATTTTCTGATCGATACCATATCGATTTTCAATAATTTTATTGGTTTTCTAATGATTTCACACAGCATATTCAAATTTGAAATTACCGTGTTTAACGTTGAAAAACTAGCTTGAAATGCTTGCTTTTGCATTGAAATTCCAATATTTTTCAAAAGTTTGTAAAACTTAATATTTGCAATAAAACTTTGTGTAAACTGTTGGAAATTGTCAAAATCAACATTTTCTGATCGATACCATATCGATTTTCAATAATTTTATTGGTTTTCTAATGATTTCACACAGCATATTCAAATTTGAAATTACCGTGTTTAACGTTGAAAAACTAGCTTGAAATGCTAGCTTTTGCATTGAAATTCCAATATTTTTCAAAAGTTTGTAAAACTTAATATTTGCAATAAAACTTTGTGTAAACTGTTGGAAATTGTCAAAATCAACATTTTCTGATCGATACCATATCGATTTTCAATAATTTTATTGGTTTTCTAATGATTTCACACAGCATATTCAAATTTGAAATTACCGTGTTTAACGTTGGAAAACTAGCTTGAAATGCTAGCTTTTGCATTGAAATTCCAATATTTTTCAAAAGTTTGTAAAACTTAATATTTGCAATAAAACTTTGTGTAAACTGTTGGAAATTGTCAAAATCAACATTTTCTGATCGATACCATATCGATTTTCAATAATTTTATTGGTTTTCTAATGATTTCACACAGCATATTCAAATTTGAAATTACCGTGTTTAACGTTGAAAAACTAGCTTGAAATGCTAGCTTTTGCATTGAAATTCCAATATTTTTCAAAAGTTTGTAAAACTTAATATTTGCAATAAAACTTTGTGTAAACTGTTGGAAATTGTCAAAATCAACATTTTCTGATCGATACCATATCGATTTTCAATAATTTTATTGGTTTTCTAATGATTTCACACAGCATATTCAAATTGGAAATTACCGTGTTTAACGTTGAAAAACTAGCTTGAAATGCTAGCTTTTGCATTGAAATTCCAATATTTTTCAAAAAGTTTGTAAAACATAATATTTGCAATAAAACTCTGTGTAAACTGTTGGAAATTGTCAAAATCTACATTTTCTGGTCGATACCATATCGATTTTCAATAATTTTATTGGTTTTCTAATGATTTCACACAGCATATTCAAATTTGAAATTACCGTGTTTAACGTTGAAAAACTAGCTTGAAATGCTAGCTTTTGCATTGAAATTCCAATATTTTTCAAAAGTTTGTAAAACTTAATATTTGCAATAAAACTTTGTGTAAACTGTTGGAAATTGTCAAAATCAACATTTTCTGATCGATACCATATCGATTTTCAATAATTTTATTGGTTTTCTAATGATTTCACACAGCATATTCAAATTTGAAATTACCGTGTTTAACGTTGAAAAACTAGCTTGAAATGCTAGCTTTTGCATTGAAATTCCAATATTTTTCAAAAGTTTGTAAAACTTAATATTTGCAATAAAACTTTGTGTAAACTGTTGGAAATTGTCAAAATCAACATTTTCTGATCGATACCATATCGATTTTCAATAATTTTATTGGTTTTCTAATGATTTCACACAGCATATTCAAATTGGAAATTACCGTGTTTAACGTTGAAAATCTAGCTTGAAATGCTAGCTTTTGCATTGAAATTCCAATATTTTTCAAAAGTTTGTAAAACTTAATATTTGCAATAAAACTTTGTGTAAACTGTTGGAAATTGTCAAAATCAACATTTTCTGATCGATACCATATCGATTTTCAATAATTTTATTGGTTTTCTAATGATTTCACACAGCATATTCAAATTTGAAATTACCGTGTTTAACGTTGAAAAACTAGCTTGAAATGCTAGCTTTTGCATTGAAATTCCAATATTTTTCAAAAGTTTGTAAAACTTAATATTTGCAATAAAACTTTGTGTAAACTGTTGGAAATTGTCAAAATCAACATTTTCTGATCGATACCATATCGATTTTCAATAATTTTATTGGTTTTCTAATGATTTCACACAGCATATTCAAATTTGAAATTACCGTGTTTAACGTTGAAAAACTAGCTTGAAATGCTAGCTTTTGCATTGAAATTCCAATATTTTTCAAAAGTTTGTAAAACTTAATAGTTGCAATAAAACTTTGTGTAAACTGTTGGAAATTGTCAAAATCAACATTTTCTGATCGATACCATATCGATTTTCAATAATTTTATTGGTTTTCTAATGATTTCACACAGCATATTCAAATTGGAAATTACCGTGTTTAACGTTGAAAAACTAGCTTGAAATGCTAGCTTTTGCATTGAAATTCCAATATTTTTCAAAAGTTTGTAAAACTTAATATTTGCAATAAAACTTTGTGTAAACTGTTGGAAATTGTCAAAATCAACATTTTCTGATCGATACCATATCGATTTTCAATAATTTTATTGGTTTTCTAATGATTTCACACAGCATATTCAAATTTGAAATTACCGTGTTTAACGTTGAAAAACTAGCTTGAAATGCTAGCTTTTGCATTGAAATTCCAATATTTTTCAAAAGTTTGTAAAACTTAATATTTGCAATAAAACTCTGTGTAATCTGTTGGAAATTGTCAAAATCAACATTTTCTGGTCGATACCATATCGATTTTCAATAATTTTATTGGTTTTCTAATGATTTCACACAGCATATTCAAATTTGAAATTACCGTGTTTAACGTTGAAAAACTAGCTTGAAATGCTAGCTTTTGCATTGAAATTCCAATATTTTTCAAAAGTTTGTAAAACTTAATATTTGCAATAAAACTTTGTGTAAACTTTTGGAAATTGTCAAAATCAACATTTTCTGGTCGATACCATATCGATTTTCAATAATTTTATTGGTTTTCTAATGATTTCACACAGCATATTCAAATTTGAAATTACCGTGTTTAACGTTGAAAAACTAGCTTGAAATGCTAGCTTTTGCATTGAAATTCCAATATTTTTCAAAAGTTTGTAAAACTTAATATTTGCAATAAAACTCTGTGTAAACTGTTAAAAATTGTCAAAATCAACATTTTCTGATCGATACCATATCGATTTTCAATAATTTTATTGGTTTTCTAATGATTTCACACAGCATATTCAAATTTGAAATTACCGTGTTTAACGTTGAAAAACTAGCTTGAAATGCTAGCTTTTGCATTGAAATTCCAATATTTTTCAAAAGTTTGTAAAACTTAATATTTGCAATAAAACTTTGTGTAAACTGTTGGAAATTGTCAAAATCAACATTTTCTGATCGATACCATATCGATTTTCAATAATTTTATTGGTTTTCTAATGATTTCACACAGCATATTCAAATTTGAAATTACCGTGTTTAACGTTGAAAAACTAGCTTGAAATGCTAGCTTTTGCATTGAAATTCCAATATTTTTCAAAAGTTTGTAAAACTTAATATTTGCAATAAAACTTTGTGTAAACTGTTGGAAATTGTCAAAATCAACATTTTCTGATCGATACCATATCGATTTTCAATAATTTTATTGGTTTTCTAATGATTTCACACAGCATATTCAAATTTGAAATTACCGTGTTTAACGTTGAAAAACTAGCTTGAAATGGTAGCTTTTGCATTGGAATTCCAATATTTTTCAAAAGTTTGTAAAACTTAATATTTGAAATAAAACTCTGTGTAATCTGTTGGAAATTGTCAAAATCAACATTTTCTGGTCGATACCATATCGATTTTCAATAATTTTATTGGTTTTCTAATGATTTCACACAGCATATTCAAATTGGAAATTACCGTGTTTAACGTTGAAAAACTAGCTTGAAATGCTAGCTTTTGCATTGAAATTCCAATATTTTTCAAAAGTTTGTAAAACTTAATATTTGCAATAAAACTCTGTGTAAACTGTTAAAAATTGTCAAAATCAACATTTTCTGGTCGATACCATATCGATTTTCAATAATTTTATTGGTTTTCTAATGATTTCACACAGCATATTCAAATTTGAAATTACCGTGTTTAACGTTGAAAAACTAGCTTGAAATGCTAGCTTTTGCATTGAAATTCCAATATTTTTCAAAAGTTTGTAAAACTTAATATTTGCAATAAAACTTTGTGTAAACTGTTGGAAATTGTCAAAATCAACATTTTCTGATCGATACCATATCGATTTTCAATAATTTTATTGGTTTTCTAATGATTTCACACAGCATATTCAAATTTGAAATTACCGTGTTTAACGTTGAAAAACTAGCTTGAAATGCTAGCTTTTGCATTGAAATTCCAATATTTTTCAAAAGTTTGTAAAACTTAATATTTGCAATAAAACTTTGTGTAAA
This sequence comes from Acanthosepion esculentum, assembly GCA_964036315.1. Classification (NCBI taxonomy): domain Eukaryota; kingdom Metazoa; phylum Mollusca; class Cephalopoda; order Sepiida; family Sepiidae; genus Acanthosepion; species Acanthosepion esculentum. Next base: position 76,927 of record CAXIWW010000436.1, on the reverse strand, counting down.
CTGTTGGAAATTGTCAAAATCAACATTTTCTGATCGATACCATATCGATTTTCAATAATTTTATTGGTTTTCTAATGATTTCACACAGCATATTCAAATTTGAAATTACCGTGTTTAACGTTGAAAAACTAGCTTGAAATGGTAGCTTTTGCATTGGAATTCCAATATTTTTCAAAAGTTTGTAAAACTTAATATTTGAAATAAAACTCTGTGTAATCTGTTGGAAATTGTCAAAATCAACATTTTCTGGTCGATACCATATCGATTTTCAATAATTTTATTGGTTTTCTAATGATTTCACACAGCATATTCAAATTGGAAATTACCGTGTTTAACGTTGAAAAACTAGCTTGAAATGCTAGCTTTTGCATTGAAATTCCAATATTTTTCAAAAGTTTGTAAAACTTAATATTTGCAATAAAACTTTGTGTAAACTGTTGGAAATTGTCAAAATCAACATTTTCTGATCGATACCATATCGATTTTAAATAATTTTATTGGTTTTCTAATGATTTCACACAGCATATTCAAATTGGAAATTACCGTGTTTAACGTTGAAAAACTAGCTTGAAATGCTAGCTTTTGCATTGAAATTCCAATATTTTTCAAAAGTTTGTAAAACTTAATATTTGCAATAAAACTCTGTGTAAACTGTTGGAAATTGTCAAAATCAACATTTTCTGGTCGATACCATATCGATTTTCAATAATTTTATTGGTTTTCTAATGATTTCACACAGCATATTCAAATTTGAAATTACCGTGTTTAACGTTGAAAAACTAGCTTGAAATGCTAGCTTTTGCATTGAAATTCCAATATTTTTCAAAAGTTTGTAAAACTTAATATTTGCAATAAAACTCTGTGTAAACTGTTAAAAATTGTCAAAATCAACATTTTCTGGTCGATACCATATCGATTTTCAATAATTTTATTGGTTTTCTAATGATTTCACACAGCATATTCAAATTTGAAATTACCGTGTTTAACGTTGAAAAACTAGCTTGAAATGCTAGCTTTTGCATTGAAATTCCAATATTTTTCAAAAGTTTGTAAAACTTAATATTTGCAATAAAACTTTGTGTAAACTGTTGGAAATTGTCAAAATCAACATTTTCTGATCGATACCATATCGATTTTCAATAATTTTATTGGTTTTCTAATGATTTCACACAGCATATTCAAATTTGAAATTACCGTGTTTAACGTTGAAAAACTAGCTTGAAATGCTAGCTTTTGCATTGAAATTCCAATATTTTTCAAAAGTTTGTAAAACTTAATATTTGCAATAAAACTTTGTGTAAACTGTTGGAAATTGTCAAAATCAACATTTTCTGATCGATACCATATCGATTTTCAATAATTTTATTGGTTTTCTAATGATTTCACACAGCATATTCAAATTTGAAATTACCGTGTTTAACGTTGAAAAACTAGCTTGAAATGGTAGCTTTTGCATTGGAATTCCAATATTTTTCAAAAGTTTGTAAAACTTAATATTTGAAATAAAACTCTGTGTAATCTGTTGGAAATTGTCAAAATCAACATTTTCTGGTCGATACCATATCGATTTTCAATAATTTTATTGGTTTTCTAATGATTTCACACAGCATATTCAAATTGGAAATTACCGTGTTTAACGTTGAAAAACTAGCTTGAAATGCTAGCTTTTGCATTGAAATTCCAATATTTTTCAAAAGTTTGTAAAACTTAATATTTGCAATAAAACTTTGTGTAAACTGTTGGAAATTGTCAAAATCAACATTTTCTGATCGATACCATATCGATTTTAAATAATTTTATTGGTTTTCTAATGATTTCACACAGCATATTCAAATTGGAAATTACCGTGTTTAACGTTGAAAAACTAGCTTGAAATGCTAGCTTTTGCATTGAAATTCCAATATTTTTCAAAAGTTTGTAAAACTTAATATTTGCAATAAAACTCTGTGTAAACTGTTGGAAATTGTCAAAATCAACATTTTCTGGTCGATACCATATCGATTTTCAATAATTTTATTGGTTTTCTAATGATTTCACACAGCATATTCAAATTTGAAATTACCGTGTTTAACGTTGAAAAACTAGCTTGAAATGCTAGCTTTTGCATTGAAATTCCAATATTTTTCAAAAGTTTGTAAAACTTAATATTTGCAATAAAACTCTGTGTAAACTGTTAAAAATTGTCAAAATCAACATTTTCTGGTCGATACCATATCGATTTTCAATAATTTTATTGGTTTTCTAATGATTTCACACAGCATATTCAAATTTGAAATTACCGTGTTTAACGTTGAAAAACTAGCTTGAAATGCTAGCTTTTGCATTGAAATTCCAATATTTTTCAAAAGTTTGTAAAACTTAATATTTGCAATAAAACTTTGTGTAAACTGTTGGAAATTGTCAAAATCAACATTTTCTGATCGATACCATATCGATTTTCAATAATTTTATTGGTTTTCTAATGATTTCACACAGCATATTCAAATTTGAAATTACCGTGTTTAACGTTGAAAAACTAGCTTGAAATGGTAGCTTTTGCATTGGAATTCCAATATTTTTCAAAAGTTTGTAAAACTTAATATTTGAAATAAAACTCTGTGTAATCTGTTGGAAATTGTCAAAATCAACATTTTCTGGTCGATACCATATCGATTTTCAATAATTTTATTGGTTTTCTAATGATTTCACACAGCATATTCAAATTGGAAATTACCGTGTTTAACGTTGAAAAACTAGCTTGAAATGCTAGCTTTTGCATTGAAATTCCAATATTTTTCAAAAGTTTGTAAAACTTAATATTTGCAATAAAACTTTGTGTAAACTGTTGGAAATTGTCAAAATCAACATTTTCTGATCGATACCATATCGATTTTCAATAATTTTATTGGTTTTCTAATGATTTCACACAGCATATTCAAATTTGAAATTACCGTGTTTAACGTTGAAAAACTAGCTTGAAATGCTAGCTTTTGCATTGAAATTCCAATATTTTTCAAAAGTTTGTAAAACATAATATTTGCAATAAAACTTTGTGTAAACTGTTGGAAATTGTCAAAATCAACATTTTCTGATCGATACCATATCGATTTTCAATAATTTTATTGGTTTTCTAATGATTTCACACAGCATATTCAAATTTGAAATTACCGTGTTTAACGTTGGAAAACTTGCTTGAAATGCTAGCTTTTGCATTGAAATTCCAATATTTTTCAAAAGTTTGTAAAACTTAATATTTGCAATAAAACTTTGTGTAAACTGTTGGAAATTGTCAAAATCAACATTTTCTGATCGATACCATATCGATTTTCAATAATTTTATTGGTTTTCTAATGATTTCACACAGCATATTCAAATTGGAAATTACCGTGTTTAACGTTGAAAAACTAGCTTGAAATGCTAGCTTTTGCATTGAAATTCCAATATTTTTCAAAAGTTTGTAAAACTTAATATTTGCAATAAAACTCTGTGTAAACTGTTGGAAATTGTCAAAATCAACATTTTCTGGTCGATACCATATCGATTTTCAATAATTTTATTGGTTTTCTAATGATTTCACACAGCATATTCAAATTTGAAATTACCGTGTTTAACGTTGAAAAACTAGCTTGAAATGCTAGCTTTTGCATTGAAATCCCAATATTTTTCAAAAGTTTGTAAAACTTAATATTTGCAATAAAACTTTGTGTAAACTGTTGGAAATTGTCAAAATCAACATTTTCTGATCGATACCATATCGATTTTCAATAATTTTATTGGTTTTCTAATGATTTCACACAGCATATTCAAATTTGAAATTACCGTGTTTAACGTTGAAAAACTACCTTGAAATGCTAGCTTTTGCATTGAAATTCCAATATTTTTCAAAAGTTTGTAAAACTTAATATTTGCAATAAAACTTTGTGTAAACTGTTGGAAATTGTCAAAATCAACATTTTCTGATCGATACCATATCGATTTTCAATAATTTTATTGGTTTTCTAATGATTTCACACAGCATATTCAAATTTGAAATTACCGTGTTTAACGTTGAAAAACTAGCTTGAAATGCTAGCTTTTGCATTGAAATTCCAATATTTTTCAAAAGTTTGTAAAACTTAATATTTGCAATAAAACTTTGTGTAAACTGTTGGAAATTGTCAAAATCAACATTTTCTGATCGATACCATATCGATTTTCAATAATTTTATTGGTTTTCTAATGATTTCACACAGCATATTCAAATTGGAAATTACCGTGTTTAACGTTGAAAAACTAGCTTGAAATGCTAGCTTTTGCATTGAAATTCCAATATTTTTCAAAAGTTTGTAAAACTTAATATTTGCAATAAAACTCTGTGTAAACTGTTGGAAATTGTCAAAATCAACATTTTCTGGTCGATACCATATCGATTTTCAATAATTTTATTGGTTTTCTAATGATTTCACACAGCATATTCAAATTTGAAATTACCGTGTTTAACGTTGAAAAACTAGCTTGAAATGCTAGCTTTTGCATTGAAATTCCAATATTTTTCAAAAGTTTGTAAAACTTAATATTTGCAATAAAACTCTGTGTAAACTGTTAAAAATTGTCAAAATCAACATTTTCTGGTCGATACCATATCGATTTTCAATAATTTTATTGGTTTTCTAATGATTTCACACAGCATATTCAAATTTGAAATTACCGTGTTTAACGTTGAAAAACTAGCTTGAAATGCTAGCTTTTGCATTGAAATTCCAATATTTTTCAAAAGTTTGTAAAACTTAATATTTGCAATAAAACTTTGTGTAAACTGTTGGAAATTGTCAAAATCAACATTTTCTGATCGATACCATATCGATTTTCAATAATTTTATTGGTTTTCTAATGATTTCACACAGCATATTCAAATTTGAAATTACCGTGTTTAACGTTGAAAAACTAGCTTGAAATGCTAGCTTTTGCATTGAAATTCCAATATTTTTCAAAAGTTTGTAAAACTTAATATTTGCAATAAAACTTTGTGTAAACTGTTGGAAATTGTCAAAATCAACATTTTCTGATCGATACCATATCGATTTTCAATAATTTTATTGGTTTTCTAATGATTTCACACAGCATATTCAAATTTGAAATTACCGTGTTTAACGTTGAAAAACTAGCTTGAAATGGTAGCTTTTGCATTGGAATTCCAATATTTTTCAAAAGTTTGTAAAACTTAATATTTGAAATAAAACTCTGTGTAATCTGTTGGAAATTGTCAAAATCAACATTTTCTGGTCGATACCATATCGATTTTCAATAATTTTATTGGTTTTCTAATGATTTCACACAGCATATTCAAATTGGAAATTACCGTGTTTAACGTTGAAAAACTAGCTTGAAATGCTAGCTTTTGCATTGAAATTCCAATATTTTTCAAAAGTTTGTAAAACTTAATATTTGCAATAAAACTTTGTGTAAACTGTTGGAAATTGTCAAAATCAACATTTTCTGATCGATACCATATCGATTTTCAATAATTTTATTGGTTTTCTAATGATTTCACACAGCATATTCAAATTTGAAATTACCGTGTTTAACGTTGAAAAACTAGCTTGAAATGCTAGCTTTTGCATTGAAATTCCAATATTTTTCAAAAGTTTGTAAAACATAATATTTGCAATAAAACTTTGTGTAAACTGTTGGAAATTGTCAAAATCAACATTTTCTGATCGATACCATATCGATTTTCAATAATTTTATTGGTTTTCTAATGATTTCACACAGCATATTCAAATTTGAAATTACCGTGTTTAACGTTGGAAAACTTGCTTGAAATGCTAGCTTTTGCATTGAAATTCCAATATTTTTCAAAAGTTTGTAAAACTTAATATTTGCAATAAAACTTTGTGTAAACTGTTGGAAATTGTCAAAATCAACATTTTCTGATCGATACCATATCGATTTTCAATAATTTTATTGGTTTTCTAATGATTTCACACAGCATATTCAAATTGGAAATTACCGTGTTTAACGTTGAAAAACTAGCTTGAAATGCTAGCTTTTGCATTGAAATTCCAATATTTTTCAAAAGTTTGTAAAACTTAATATTTGCAATAAAACTTTGTGTAAACTTTTGGAAATTGTCAAAATCAACATTTTCTGATCGATACCATATCGATTTTCAATAATTTTATTGGTTTTCTAATGATTTCACACAGCATATTCAAATTTGAAATTACCGTGTTTAACGTTGAAAAACTAGCTTGAAATGCTAGCTTTTGCATTGAAATTCCAATATTTTTCAAAAGTTTGTAAAACTTAATATTTGCAATAAAACTTTGTGTAAACTGTTGGAAATTGTCAAAATCAACATTTTCTGATCGATACCATATCGATTTTCAATAATTTTATTGGTTTTCTAATGATTTCACACAGCATATTCAAATTTGAAATTACCGTGTTTAACGTTGAAAAACTAGCTTGAAATGCTAGCTTTTGCATTGAAATTCCAATATTTTTCAAAAGTTTGTAAAACTTAATATTTGCAATAAAACTCTGTGTAAACTGTTGGAAATTGTCAAAATCAACATTTTCTGGTCGATACCATATCGATTTTCAATAATTTTATTGGTTTTCTAATGATTTCACACAGCATATTCAAATTTGAAATTACCGTGTTTAACGTTGAAAAACTAGCTTGAAATGCTAGCTTTTGCATTGAAATTCCAATATTTTTCAAAAGTTTGTAAAACTTAATATTTGCAATAAAACTTTGTGTAAACTGTTGGAAATTGTCAAAATCAACATTTTCTGATCGATACCATATCGATTTTCAATAATTTTATTGGTTTTCTAATGATTTCACACAGCATATTCAAATTTGAAATTACCGTGTTTAACGTTGAAAAACTAGCTTGAAATGCTAGCTTTTGCATTGAAAATCCAATATTTTTCAAAAGTTTGTAAAACTTAATATTTGCAATAAAACTTTGTGTAAACTGTTGGAAATTGTCAAAATCAACATTTTCTGATCGATACCATATCGATTTTCAATAATTTTATTGGTTTTCTAATGATTTCACACAGCATATTCAAATTTGAAATTACCGTGTTTAACGTTGAAAAACTAGCTTGAAATGCTAGCTTTTGCATTGAAATTCCAATATTTTTCAAAAGTTTGTAAAACTTAATATTTGCAATAAAACTTTGTGTAAACTTTTGGAAATTGTCAAAATCAACATTTTCTGATCGATACCATATCAATTTTCAATAATTTTATTGGTTTTCTAATGATTTCACACAGCATATTCAAATTTGAAATTACCGTGTTTAACGTTGAAAAACTAGCTTGAAATGCTAGCTTTTGCATTGAAATTCCAATATTTTTCAAAAGTTTGTAAAACTTAATATTTGCAATAAAACTTTGTGTAAACTGTTGGAAATTGTCAAAATCAACATTTTCTGATCGATACCATATCGATTTTCAATAATTTTATTGGTTTTCTAATGATTTCACACAGCATATTCAAATTTGAAATTACCGTGTTTAACGTTGAAAAACTAGCTTGAAATGCTAGCTTTTGCATTGAAATTCCAATATTTTTCAAAAGTTTGTAAAACTTAATATTTGCAATAAAACTCTGTGTAAACTGTTGGAAATTGTCAAAATCAACATTTTCTGGTCGATACCATATCGATTTTCAATAATTTTATTGGTTTTCTAATGATTTCACACAGCATATTCAAATTTGAAATTACCGTGTTTAACGTTGAAAAACTAGCTTGAAATGCTAGCTTTTGCATTGAAATTCCAATATTTTTCAAAAGTTTGTAAAACTTAATATTTGCAATAAAACTTTGTGTAAACTGTTGGAAATTGTCAAAATCAACATTTTCTGATCGATACCATATCGATTTTCAATAATTTTATTGGTTTTCTAATGATTTCACACAGCATATTCAAATTTGAAATTACCGTGTTTAACGTTGAAAAACTAGCTTGAAATGCTAGCTTTTGCATTGAAAATCCAATATTTTTCAAAAGTTTGTAAAACTTAATATTTGCAATAAAACTTTGTGTAAACTGTTGGAAATTGTCAAAATCAACATTTTCTGATCGATACCATATCGATTTTCAATAATTTTATTGGTTTTCTAATGATTTCACACAGCATATTCAAATTTGAAATTACCGTGTTTAACGTTGAAAAACTAGCTTGAAATGCTAGCTTTTGCATTGAAATTCCAATATTTTTCAAAAGTTTGTAAAACTTAATATTTGCAATAAAACTTTGTGTAAACTTTTGGAAATTGTCAAAATCAACATTTTCTGATCGATACCATATCAATTTTCAATAATTTTATTGGTTTTCTAATGATTTCACACAGCATATTCAAATTTGAAATTACCGTGTTTAACGTTGAAAAACTAGCTTGAAATGCTAGCTTTTGCATTGAAATTCCAATATTTTTCAAAAGTTTGTAAAACTTAATATTTGCAATAAAACTTTGTGTAAACTGTTGGAAATTGTCAAAATCAACATTTTCTGATCGATACCATATCGATTTTCAATAATTTTATTGGTTTTCTAATGATTTCACACAGCATATTCAAATTTGAAATTACCGTGTTTAACGTTGAAAAACTAGCTTGAAATGCTAGCTTTTGCATTGAAATTCCAATATTTTTCAAAAGTTTGTAAAACTTAATATTTGCAATAAAACTCTGTGTAAACTGTTGGAAATTGTCAAAATCAACATTTTCTGGTCGATACCATATCGATTTTCAATAATTTTATTGGTTTTCTAATGATTTCACACAGCATATTCAAATTTGAAATTATCGTGTTTAACGTTGAAAAACTAGCTTGAAATGCTAGCTTTTGCATTGAAATTCCAATATTTTTCAAAAGTTTGTAAAACTTAATATTTGCAATAAAACTTTGTGTAAACTGTTGGAAATTGTCAAAATCAACATTTTCTGATCGATACCATATCGATTTTCAATAATTTTATTGGTTTTCTAATGATTTCACACAGCATATTCAAATTTGAAATTACCGTGTTTAACGTTGAAAAACTAGCTTGAAATGCTAGCTTTTGCATTGAAATTCCAATATTTTTCAAAAGTTTGTAAAACTTAATATTTGCAATAAAACTCTGTGTAAACTGTTGGAAATTGTCAAAATCAACATTTTCTGGTCGATACCATATCGATTTTCAATAATTTTATTGGTTTTCTAATGATTTCACACAGCATATTCAAATTTGAAATTACCGTGTTTAACGTTGAAAAACTAGCTTGAAATGCTAGCTTTTGCATTGAAATTCCAATATTTTTCAAAAGTTTGTAAAACTTAATATTTGCAATAAAACTTTGTGTAAACTGTTGGAAATTGTCAAAATCAACATTTTCTGATCGATACCATATCGATTTTCAATAATTTTATTGGTTTTCTAATGATTTCACACAGCATAATCAAATTTGAAATTACCGTGTTTAACGTTGAAAAACTAGCTTGAAATGCTAGCTTTTGCATTGAAAATCCAATATTTTTCAAAAGTTTGTAAAACTTAATATTTGCAATAAAACTTTGTGTAAACTGTTGGAAATTGTCAAAATCAACATTTTCTGATCGATACCATATCGATTTTCAATAATTTTATTGGTTTTCTAATGATTTCACACAGCATATTCAAATTTGAAATTACCGTGTTTAACGTTGAAAAACTAGCTTGAAATGCTAGCTTTTGCATTGAAATTCCAATATTTTTCAAAAGTTTGTAAAACTTAATATTTGCAATAAAACTTTGTGTAAACTTTTGGAAATTGTCAAAATCAACATTTTCTGATCGATACCATATCAATTTTCAATAATTTTATTGGTTTTCTAATGATTTCACACAGCATATTCAAATTTGAAATTACCGTGTTTAACGTTGAAAAACTAGCTTGAAATGCTAGCTTTTGCATTGAAATTCCAATATTTTTCAAAAGTTTGTAAAACTTAATATTTGCAATAAAACTTTGTGTAAACTGTTGGAAATTGTCAAAATCAACATTTTCTGATCGATACCATATCGATTTTCAATAATTTTATTGGTTTTCTAATGATTTCACACAGCATATTCAAATTTGAAATTACCGTGTTTAACGTTGAAAAACTAGCTTGAAATGCTAGCTTTTGCATTGAAATTCCAATATTTTTCAAAAGTTTGTAAAACTTAATATTTGCAATAAAACTTTGTGTAAACTGTTGGAAATTGTCAAAATCAACATTTTCTGATCGATACCATATCGATTTTCAATAATTTTATTGGTTTTCTAATGATTTCACACAGCATATTCAAATTTGAAATTACCGTGTTTAACGTTGGAAAACTAGCTTGAAATGCTAGCTTTTGCATTGAAATTCCAATATTTTTCAAAAGTTTGTAAAACTTAATATTTGCAATAAAACTTTGTGTAAACTGTTGGAAATTGTCAAAATCAACATTTTCTGATCGATACCATATCGATTTTCAATAATTTTATTGGTTTTCTAATGATTTCACACAGCATATTCAAATTTGAAATTACCGTGTTTAACGTTGAAAAACTAGCTTGAAATGCTAGCTTTTGCATTGAAATTCCAATATTTTTCAAAAGTTTGTAAAACTTAATATTTGCAATAAAACTTTGTGTAAACTGTTGGAAATTGTCAAAATCAACATTTTCTGATCGATACCATATCGATTTTCAATAATTTTATTGGTTTTCTAATGATTTCACACAGCATATTCAAATTTGAAATTACCGTGTTTAACGTTGAAAAACTAGCTTGAAATGCTAGCTTTTGCATTGAAATTCCAATATTTTTCAAAAGTTTGTAAAACTTAATATTTGCAATAAAACTTTGTGTAAACTGTTGGAAATTGTCAAAATCAACATTTTCTGATCGATACCATATCGATTTTCAATAATTTTATTGGTTTTCTAATGATTTCACACAGCATATTCAAATTTGAAATTACCGTGTTTAACGTTGGAAAACTTGCTTGAAATGCTAGCTTTTGCATTGAAATTCCAATATTTTTCAAAAGTTTGTAAAACTTAATATTTGCAATAAAACTTTGTGTAAACTGTTGGAAATTGTCAAAATCAACATTTTCTGATCGATACCATATCGATTTTCAATAATTTTATTGGTTTTCTAATGATTTCACACAGCATATTCAAATTTGAAATTACCGTGTTTAACGTTGAAAAACTAGCTTGAAATGCTAGCTTTTGCATTGAAATTCCAATATTTTTCAAAAGTTTGTAAAACTTAATATTTGCAATAAAACTTTGTGTAAACTTTTGGAAATTGTCAAAATCAACATTTTCTGATCGATACCATATCGATTTTCAATAATTTTATTGGTTTTCTAATGATTTCACACAGCATATTCAAATTTGAAATTACCGTGTTTAACGTTGAAAAACTAGCTTGAAATGCTAGCTTTTGCATTGAAATTCCAATATTTTTCAAAAGTTTGTAAAACTTAATATTTGCAATAAAACTTTGTGTAAACTGTTGGAAATTGTCAAAATCAACATTTTCTGATCGATACCATATCGATTTTCAATAATTTTATTGGTTTTCTAATGATTTCACACAGCATATTCAAATTTGAAATTACCGTGTTTAACGTTGAAAAACTAGCTTGAAATGCTAGCTTTTGCATTGAAATTCCAATATTTTTCAAAAGTTTGTAAAACTTAATATTTGCAATAAAACTCTGTGTAAACTGTTGGAAATTGTCAAAATCAACATTTTCTGGTCGATACCATATCGATTTTCAATAATTTTATTGGTTTTCTAATGATTTCACACAGCATATTCAAATTTGAAATTACCGTGTTTAACGTTGAAAAACTAGCTTGAAATGCTAGCTTTTGCATTGAAATTCCAATATTTTTCAAAAGTTTGTAAAACTTAATATTTGCAATAAAACTTTGTGTAAACTGTTGGAAATTGTCAAAATCAACATTTTCTGATCGATACCATATCGATTTTCAATAATTTTATTGGTTTTCTAATGATTTCACACAGCATATTCAAATTTGAAATTACCGTGTTTAACGTTGAAAAACTAGCTTGAAATGCTAGCTTTTGCATTGAAATTCCAATATTTTTCAAAAGTTTGTAAAACTTAATATTTGCAATAAAACTTTGTGTAAACTTTTGGAAATTGTCAAAATCAACATTTTCTGATCGATACCATATCGATTTTCAATAATTTTATTGGTTTTCTAATGATTTCACACAGCATATTCAAATTTGAAATTACCGTGTTTAACGTTGAAAAACTAGCTTGAAATGCTAGCTTTTGCATTGAAATTCCAATATTTTTCAAAAGTTTGTAAAACTTAATATTTGCAATAAAACTTTGTGTAAACTGTTGGAAATTGTCAAAATCAACATTTTCTGATCGATACCATATCGATTTTCAATAATTTTATTGGTTTTCTAATGATTTCACACAGCATATTCAAATTTGAAATTACCGTGTTTAACGTTGAAAAACTAGCTTGAAATGCTAGCTTTTGCATTGAAATTCCAATATTTTTCAAAAGTTTGTAAAACTTAATATTTGCAATAAAACTCTGTGTAAACTGTTGGAAATTGTCAAAATCAACATTTTCTGGTCGATACCATATCGATTTTCAATAATTTTATTGGTTTTCTAATGATTTCACACAGCATATTCAAATTTGAAATTACCGTGTTTAACGTTGAAAAACTAGCTTGAAATGCTAGCTTTTGCATTGAAATTCCAATATTTTTCAAAAGTTTGTAAAACTTAATATTTGCAATAAAACTTTGTGTAAACTGTTGGAAATTGTCAAAATCAACATTTTCTGATCGATACCATATCGATTTTCAATAATTTTATTGGTTTTCTAATGATTTCACACAGCATATTCAAATTTGAAATTACCGTGTTTAACGTTGAAAAACTAGCTTGAAATGCTAGCTTTTGCATTGAAAATCCAATATTTTTCAAAAGTTTGTAAAACTTAATATTTGCAATAAAACTTTGTGTAAACTGTTGGAAATTGTCAAAATCAAAATTTTCTGATCGATACCATATCGATTTTCAATAATTTTATTGGTTTTCTAATGATTTCACACAGCATATTCAAATTTGAAATTACCGTGTTTAACGTTGAAAAACTAGCTTGAAATGCTAGCTTTTGCATTGAAATTCCAATATTTTTCAAAAGTTTGTAAAACTTAATATTTGCAATAAAACTTTGTGTAAACTTTTGGAAATTGTCAAAATCAACATTTTCTGATCGATACCATATCAATTTTCAATAATTTTATTGGTTTTCTAATGATTTCACACAGCATATTCAAATTTGAAATTACCGTGTTTAACGTTGAAAAACTAGCTTGAAATGCTAGCTTTTGCATTGAAATTCCAATATTTTTCAAAAGTTTGTAAAACTTAATATTTGCAATAAAACTTTGTGTAAACTGTTGGAAATTGTCAAAATCAACATTTTCTGATCGATACCATATCGATTTTCAATAATTTTATTGGTTTTCTAATGATTTCACACAGCATATTCAAATTTGAAATTACCGTGTTTAACGTTGAAAAACTAGCTTGAAATGCTAGCTTTTGCATTGAAATTCCAATATTTTTCAAAAGTTTGTAAAACTTAATATTTGCAATAAAACTCTGTGTAAACTGTTGGAAATTGTCAAAATCAACATTTTCTGGTCGATACCATATCGATTTTCAATAATTTTATTGGTTTTCTAATGATTTCACACAGCATATTCAAATTTGAAATTATCGTGTTTAACGTTGAAAAACTAGCTTGAAATGCTAGCTTTTGCATTGAAATTCCAATATTTTTCAAAAGTTTGTAAAACTTAATATTTGCAATAAAACTCTGTGTAAACTGTTGGAAATTGTCAAAATCAACATTTTCTGGTCGATACCATATCGATTTTCAATAATTTTATTGGTTTTCTAATGATTTCACACAACATATTCAAATTTGAAATTACCGTGTTTAACGTTGAAAAACTAGCTTGAAATGCTAGCTTTTGCATTGAAATTCCAATATTTTTCAAAAGTTTGTAAAACTTAATATTTGCAATAAAACTTTGTGTAAACTGTTGGAAATTCTCAAAATCAACATTTTCTGATCGATACCATATCGATTTTCAATAATTTTATTGGTTTTCTAATGATTTCACACAGCATATTCAAATTTGAAATTACCGTGTTTAGCGTTGAAAATCTAGCTTGAAATGCTAGCTTTTGCATTGAAATTCCAATATTTTTCAAAAGTTTGTAAAACTTAATATTTGCAATAAAACTTTGTGTAAACTGTTGGAAATTGTCAAAATCAACATTTTCTGATCGATACCATATCGATTTTCAATAATTTTATTGGTTTTCTAATGATTTCACACAGCATATTCAAATTTGAAATTACCGTGTTTAACGTTGAAAAACTAGCTTGAAATGCTAGCTTTTGCATTGAAATTCCCATATTTTTCAAAAGTTTGTAAAACTTAATATTTGCAATAAAACTTTGTGTAAACTGTTGGAAATTGTCAAAATCAACATTTTCTGATCGATACCATATCGATTTTCAATAATTTTATTGGTTTTCTAATGATTTCACACAGCATATTCAAATTTGAAATTACCGTGTTTAACGTTGAAAAACTAGCTTGAAATGCTAGCTTTTGCATTGAAATTCCAATATTTTTCAAAAGTTTGTAAAACTTAATATTTGCAATAAAACTTTGTGTAAACTGTTGGAAATTGTCAAAATCAACATTTTCTGATCGATACCATATCGATTTTCAATAATTTTATTGGTTTTCTAATGATTTCACACAGCATATTCAAATTTGAAATTACCGTGTTTAGCGTTGAAAATCTAGCTTGAAATGCTAGCTTTTGCATTGAAATTCCAATATTTTTCAAAAGTTTGTAAAACTTAATATTTGCAATAAAACTTTGTGTAAACTGTTGGAAATTGTCAAAATCAACATTTTCTGGTCGATACCATATCGATTTTCAATAATTTTATTGGTTTTCTAATGATTTCACACAGCATATTCAAATTTGAAATTACCGTGTTTAACGTTGAAAAACTAGCTTGAAATGCTAGCTTTTGCATTGAAATTCCAATATTTTTCAAAAGTTTGTAAAACTTAATATTTGCAATAAAACTTTGTGTAAACTGTTGGAAATTGTCAAAATCAACATTTTCTGATCGATACCATATCGATTTTCAATAATTTTATTGGTTTTCTAATGATTTCACACAGCATATTCAAATTTGAAATTACCGTGTTTAACGTTGAAAAACTAGCTTGAAATGCTAGCTTTTGCATTGAAATTCCAATATTTTTCAAAAGTTTGTAAAACTTAATATTTGCAATAAAACTCTGTGTAATCTGTTGGAAATTGTCAAAATCAACATTTTCTGGTCGATACCATATCGATTTTCAATAATTTTATTGGTTTTCTAATGATTTCACACAGCATATTCAAATTTGAAATTACCGTGTTTAACGTTGAAAAACTAGCTTGAAATGCTAGCTTTTGCATTGAAATTCCAATATTTTTCAAAAGTTTGTAAAACTTAATATTTGCAATAAAACTTTGTGTAAACTGTTGGAAATTGTCAAAATCAACATTTTCTGATCGATACCATATCGATTTTCAATAATTTTATTGGTTTTCTAATGATTTCACACAGCATATTCAAATTTGAAATTACCGTGTTTAACGTTGAAAAACTAGCTTGAAATGCTAGCTTTTGCATTGAAATTCCAATATTTTTCAAAAGTTTGTAAAACTTAATATTTGCAATAAAACTTTGTGTAAACTGTTGGAAATTGTCAAAATCAACATTTTCTGATCGATACCATATCGATTTTCAATAATTTTATTGGTTTTCTAATGATTTCACACAGCATATTCAAATTTGAAATTACCGTGTTTAACGTTGAAAAACTAGCTTGAAATGCTAGCTTTTGCATTGAAATTCCAATATTTTTCAAAAGTTTGTAAAACTTAATATTTGCAATAAAACTCTGTGTAATCTGTTGGAAATTGTCAAAATCAACATTTTCTGGTCGATACCATATCGATTTTCAATAATTTTATTGGTTTTCTAATGATTTCACACAGCATATTCAAATTTGAAATTACCGTGTTTAACGTTGAAAAACTAGCTTGAAATGCTAGCTTTTGCATTGAAATTCCAATATTTTTCAAAAGTTTGTAAAACTTAATATTTGCAATAAAACTTTGTGTAAACTGTTGGAAATTGTCAAAATCAACATTTTCTGATCGATACCATATCGATTTTCAATAATTTTATTGGTTTTCTAATGATTTCACACAGCATATTCAAATTTGAAATTACCGTGTTTAACGTTGAAAAACTAGCTTGAAATGCTAGCTTTTGCATTGAAATTCCAATATTTTTCAAAAGATTGTAAAACTTAATATTTGCAATAAAACTTTGTGTAAACTGTTGGAAATTGTCAAAATCAACATTTTCTGATCGATACCATATCGATTTTCAATAATTTTATTGGTTTTCTAATGATTTCACACAGCATATTCAAATTTGAAATTACCGTGTTTAACGTTGAAAAACTAGCTTGAAATGCTAGCTTTTGCATTGAAATTCCAATATTTTTCAAAAGTTTGTAAAACTTAATATTTGCAATAAAACTTTGTGTAAACTGTTGGAAATTGTCAAAATCAACATTTTCTGATCGATACCATATCGATTTTCAATAATTTTATTGGTTTTCTAATGATTTCACACAGCATATTCAAATTTGAAATTACCGTGTTTAACGTTGAAAAACTAGCTTGAAATGCTAGCTTTTGCATTGAAATTCCAATATTTTTCAAAAGTTTGTAAAACTTAATATTTGCAATAAAACTCTGTGTAATCTGTTGGAAATTGTCAAAATCAACATTTTCTGGTCGATACCATATCGATTTTCAATAATTTTATTGGTTTTCTAATGATTTCACACAGCATATTCAAATTTGAAATTACCGTGTTTAACGTTGAAAAACTAGCTTGAAATGCTAGCTTTTGCATTGAAATTCCAATATTTTTCAAAAGTTTGTAAAACTTAATATTTGCAATAAAACTTTGTGTAAACTGTTGGAAATTGTCAAAATCAACATTTTCTGATCGATACCATATCGATTTTCAATAATTTTATTGGTTTTCTAATGATTTCACACAGCATATTCAAATTTGAAATTACCGTGTTTAACGTTGAAAAACTAGCTTGAAATGCTAGCTTTTGCATTGAAATTCCAATATTTTTCAAAAGTTTGTAAAACTTAATATTTGCAATAAAACTTTGTGTAAACTGTTGGAAATTGTCAAAATCAACATTTTCTGGTCGATACCATATCGATTTTCAATAATTTTATTGGTTTTCTAATGATTTCACACAGCATATTCAAATTTGAAATTACCGTGTTTAACGTTGAAAAACTAGCTTGAAATGCTAGCTTTTGCATTGAAATTCCAATATTTTTCAAAAGTTTGTAAAACTTAATATTTGCAATAAAACTTTGTGTAAACTGTTGGAAATTGTCAAAATCAACATTTTCTGATCGATACCATATCGATTTTCAATAATTTTATTGGTTTTCTAATGATTTCACACAGCATATTCAAATTTGAAATTACCGTGTTTAACGTTGAAAAACTAGCTTGAAATGCTAGCTTTTGCATTGAAATTCCAATATTTTTCAAAAGTTTGTAAAACTAAATATTTGCAATAAAACTCTGTGTAATCTGTTGGAAATTGTCAAAATCAACATTTTCTGGTCGATACCATATCGATTTTCAATAATTTTATTGGTTTTCTAATGATTTCACACAGCATATTCAAATTTGAAATTACCGTGTTTAACGTTGAAAAACTAGCTTGAAATGCTAGCTTTTGCATTGAAATTCCAATATTTTTCAAAAGTTTGTAAAACTTAATATTTGCAATAAAACTTTGTGTAAACTGTTGGAAATTGTCAAAATCAACATTTTCTGATCGATACCATATCGATTTTCAATAATTTTATTGGTTTTCTAATGATTTCACACAGCATATTCAAATTTGAAATTACCGTGTTTAACGTTGAAAAACTAGCTTGAAATGCTAGCTTTTGCATTGAAATTCCAATATTTTTCAAAAGATTGTAAAACTTAATATTTGCAATAAAACTTTGTGTAAACTGTTGGAAATTGTCAAAATCAACATTTTCTGATCGATACCATATCGATTTTCAATAATTTTATTGGTTTTCTAATGATTTCACACAGCATATTCAAATTTGAAATTACCGTGTTTAACGTTGAAAAACTAGCTTGAAATGCTAGCTTTTGCATTGAAATTCCAATATTTTTCAAAAGTTTGTAAAACTTAATATTTGCAAGAAAACTTTGTGTAAACTGTTGGAAATTGTCAAAATCAACATTTTCTGATCGATACCATATCGATTTTCAATAATTTTATTGGTTTTCTAATGATTTCACACAGCATATTCAAATTTGAAATTACCGTGTTTAACGTTGAAAAACTAGCTTGAAATGCTAGCTTTTGCATTGAAATTCCAATATTTTTCAAAAGTTTGTAAAACTTAATATTTGCAATAAAACTTTGTGTAAACTGTTGGAAATTGTCAAAATCAACATTTTCTGATCGATACCATATCGATTTTCAATAATTTTATTGGTTTTCTAATGATTTCACACAGCATATTCAAATTTGAAATTACCGTGTTTAACGTTGAAAAACTAGCTTGAAATGCTTGCTTTTGCATTGAAATTCCAATATTTTTCAAAAGTTTGTAAAACTTAATATTTGCAATAAAACTTTGTGTAAACTGTTGGAAATTGTCAAAATCAACATTTTCTGATCGATACCATATCGATTTTCAATAATTTTATTGGTTTTCTAATGATTTCACACAGCATATTCAAATTGGAAATTACCGTGTTTAACGTTGAAAAACTAGCTTGAAATGCTAGCTTTTGCATTGAAATTCCAATATTTTTCAAAAGTTTGTAAAACTTAATATTTGCAATAAAACTCTGTGTAAACTGTTGGAAATTGTCAAAATCAACATTTTCTGGTCGATACCATATCGATTTTCAATAATTTTATTGGTTTTCTAATGATTTCACACAGCATATTCAAATTTGAAATTACCGTGTTTAACGTTGAAAAACTAGCTTGAAATGCTAGCTTTTGCATTGAAATTCCAATATTTTTCAAAAGTTTGTAAAACTTAATATTTGCAATAAAACTTTGTGTAAACTGTTGGAAATTGTCAAAATCAACATTTTCTGATCGATACCATATCGATTTTCAATAATTTTATTGGTTTTCTAATGATTTCACACAGCATATTCAAATTTGAAATTACCGTGTTTAACGTTGAAAAACTAGCTTGAAATGCTAGCTTTTGCATTGAAATTCCAATATTTTTCAAAAGTTTGTAAAACTTAATATTTGCAATAAAACTTTGTGTAAACTGTTGGAAATTGTCAAAATCAACATTTTCTGATCGATACCATATCGATTTTCAATAATTTTATTGATTTTCTAATGATTTCACACAGCATATTCAAATTTGAAATTACCGTGTTTAACGTTGAAAAACTAGCTTGAAATGCTAGCTTTTGCATTGAAATTCCAATATTTTTCAAAAGTTTGTAAAACTTAATATTTGCAATAAAACTTTGTGTAAACTGTTGGAAATTGTCAAAATCAACATTTTCTGATCGATACCATATCGATTTTCAATAATTTTATTGGTTTTCTAATGATTTCACACAGCATATTCAAATTTGAAATTACCGTGTTTAACGTTGAAAAACTAGCTTGAAATGCTTGCTTTTGCATTGAAATTCCAATATTTTTCAAAAGTTTGTAAAACTTAATATTTGCAATAAAACTTTGTGTAAACTGTTGGAAATTGTCAAAATCAACATTTTCTGATCGATACCATATCGATTTTCAATAATTTTATTGGTTTTCTAATGATTTCACACAGCATATTCAAATTTGAAATTACCGTGTTTAACGTTGAAAAACTAGCTTGAAATGCTAGCTTTTGCATTGAAATTCCAATATTTTTCAAAAGTTTGTAAAACTTAATATTTGCAATAAAACTTTGTGTAAACTGTTGGAAATTCTCAAAATCAACATTTTCTGATCGATACCATATCGATTTTCAATAATTTTATTGGTTTTCTAATGATTTCACACAGCATATTCAAATTTGAAATTACCGTGTTTAGCGTTGAAAATCTAGCTTGAAATGCTAGCTTTTGCATTGAAATTCCAATATTTTTCAAAAGTTTGTAAAACTTAATATTTGCAATAAAACTTTGTGTAAACTGTTGGAAATTGTCAAAATCAACATTTTCTGATCGATACCATATCGATTTTCAATAATTTTATTGGTTTTCTAATGATTTCACACAGCATATTCAAATTTGAAATTACCGTGTTTAACGTTGAAAAACTAGCTTGAAATGCTAGCTTTTGCATTGAAATTCCAATATTTTCAAAAGTTTCTAAAACTTAATATTTGCAATAAAACTTTGTGTAAACTGTTGGAAATTGTCAAAATCAACATTTTCTGATCGATACCATATCGATTTTCAATAATTTTATTGGTTTTCTAATGATTTCACACAGCATATTCAAATTTGAAATTACCGTGTTTAACGTTGAAAAACTAGCTTGAAATGCTAGCTTTTGCATTGAAATTCCAATATTTTTCAAAAGTTTGTAAAACTTAATATTTGCAATAAAACTTTGTGTAAACTGTTGGAAATTGTCAAAATCAACATTTTCTGATCGATACCATATCGATTTTCAATAATTTTATTGGTTTTCTAATGATTTCACACAGCATATTCAAATTTGAAATTACCGTGTTTAACGTTGAAAAACTAGCTTGAAATGCTAGCTTTTGCATTGAAATTCCAATATTTTCAAAAGTTTCTAAAACTTAATATTTGCAATAAAACTTTGTGTAAACTGTTGGAAATTGTCAAAATCAACATTTTCTGATCGATACCATATCGATTTTCAATAATTTTATTGGTTTTCTAATGATTTCACACAGCATATTCAAATTTGAAATTACCGTGTTTAACGTTGAAAAACTAGCTTGAAATGCTTGCTTTTGCATTGAAATTCCAATATTTTTCAAAAGTTTGTAAAACTTAATATTTGCAATAAAACTTTGTGTAAACTGTTGGAAATTGTCAAAATCAACATTTTCTGATCGATACCATATCGATTTTCAATAATTTTATTGGTTTTCTAATGATTTCACACAGCATATTCAAATTGGAAATTACCGTGTTTAACGTTGAAAAACTAGCTTGAAATGCTAGCTTTTGCATTGAAATTCCAATATTTTTCAAAAGTTTGTAAAACTTAATATTTGCAATAAAACTCTGTGTAAACTGTTGGAAATTGTCAAAATCAACATTTTCTGGTCGATACCATATCGATTTTCAATAATTTTATTGGTTTTCTAATGATTTCACACAGCATATTCAAATTTGAAATTACCGTGTTTAACGTTGAAAAACTAGCTTGAAATGCTAGCTTTTGCATTGAAATTCCAATATTTTTCAAAAGTTTGTAAAACTTAATATTTGCAATAAAACTTTGTGTAAACTGTTGGAAATTGTCAAAATCAACATTTTCTGATCGATACCATATCGATTTTCAATAATTTTATTGGTTTTCTAATGATTTCACACAGCATATTCAAATTTGAAATTACCGTGTTTAACGTTGAAAAACTAGCTTGAAATGCTAGCTTTTGCATTGAAATTCCAATATTTTTCAAAAGTTTGTAAAACTTAATATTTGCAATAAAACTTTGTGTAAACTGTTGGAAATTGTCAAAATCAACATTTTCTGATCGATACCATATCGATTTTCAATAATTTTATTGATTTTCTAATGATTTCACACAGCATATTCAAATTTGAAATTACCGTGTTTAACGTTGAAAAACTAGCTTGAAATGCTAGCTTTTGCATTGAAATTCCAATATTTTTCAAAAGTTTGTAAAACTTAATATTTGCAATAAAACTTTGTGTAAACTGTTGGAAATTGTCAAAATCAACATTTTCTGATCGATACCATATCGATTTTCAATAATTTTATTGGTTTTCTAATGATTTCACACAGCATATTCAAATTTGAAATTACCGTGTTTAACGTTGAAAAACTAGCTTGAAATGCTTGCTTTTGCATTGAAATTCCAATATTTTTCAAAAGTTTGTAAAACTTAATATTTGCAATAAAACTTTGTGTAAACTGTTGGAAATTGTCAAAATCAACATTTTCTGATCGATACCATATCGATTTTCAATAATTTTATTGGTTTTCTAATGATTTCACACAGCATATTCAAATTTGAAATTACCGTGTTTAACGTTGAAAAACTAGCTTGAAATGCTAGCTTTTGCATTGAAATTCCAATATTTTTCAAAAGTTTGTAAAACTTAATATTTGCAATAAAACTTTGTGTAAACTGTTGGAAATTCTCAAAATCAACATTTTCTGATCGATACCATATCGATTTTCAATAATTTTATTGGTTTTCTAATGATTTCACACAGCATATTCAAATTTGAAATTACCGTGTTTAGCGTTGAAAATCTAGCTTGAAATGCTAGCTTTTGCATTGAAATTCCAATATTTTTCAAAAGTTTGTAAAACTTAATATTTGCAATAAAACTTTGTGTAAACTGTTGGAAATTGTCAAAATCAACATTTTCTGATCGATACCATATCGATTTTCAATAATTTTATTGGTTTTCTAATGATTTCACACAGCATATTCAAATTTGAAATTACCGTGTTTAACGTTGAAAAACTAGCTTGAAATGCTAGCTTTTGCATTGAAATTCCAATATTTTCAAAAGTTTCTAAAACTTAATATTTGCAATAAAACTTTGTGTAAACTGTTGGAAATTGTCAAAATCAACATTTTCTGATCGATACCATATCGATTTTCAATAATTTTATTGGTTTTCTAATGATTTCACACAGCATATTCAAATTTGAAATTACCGTGTTTAACGTTGAAAAACTAGCTTGAAATGCTAGCTTTTGCATTGAAATTCCAATATTTTTCAAAAGTTTGTAAAACTTAATATTTGCAATAAAACTTTGTGTAAACTGTTGGAAATTGTCAAAATCAACATTTTCTGATCGATACCATATCGATTTTCAATAATTTTATTGGTTTTCTAATGATTTCACACAGCATATTCAAATTTGAAATTACCGTGTTTAACGTTGAAAAACTAGCTTGAAATGCTAGCTTTTGCATTGAAATTCCAATATTTTCAAAAGTTTCTAAAACTTAATATTTGCAATAAAACTTTGTGTAAACTGTTGGAAATTGTCAAAATCAACATTTTCTGATCGATACCATATCGATTTTCAATAATTTTATTGGTTTTCTAATGATTTCACACAGCATATTCAAATTTGAAATTACCGTGTTTAACGTTGAAAAACTAGCTTGAAATGCTAGCTTTTGCATTGAAATTCCAATATTTTTCAAAAGTTTGTAAAACTTAATATTTGCAATAAAACTTTGTGCAGACTGTTGGAAATTGTCAAAATCAACATTTTCTGATCGATACCATATCGATTTTCAATAATTTTATTGGTTTTCTAATGATTTCACACAGCATATTCAAATTGGAAATTACCGTGTTTAACGTTGAAAAACTAGCTTGAAATGCTAGCTTTTGCATTGAAATTCCAATATTTTTCAAAAGTTTGTAAAACTTAATATTTGCAATAAAACTTTGTGTAAACCGTTGGAAATTGTCAAAATCAACATTTTCTGATCGATACCATATCGATTTTCAATAATTTTATTGGTTTTCTAATGATTTCACACAGCATATTCAAATTTGAAATTACCGTGTTTAACGTTGAAAAACTAGCTTGAAATGCTAGCTTTTGCATTGAAATTCCAATATTTTTCAAAAGTTTGTAAAACTTAATATTTGCAATAAAACATTGTGTAAACTGTTGGAAATTGTCAAAATCAACATTTTCTGATCGATACCATATCGATTTTCAATAATTTTATTGGTTTTCTAATGATTTCACACAGCATATTCAAATTTGAAATTACCGTGTTTAACGTTGAAAAACTAGCTTGAAATGCTTGCTTTTGCATTGAAATTCCAATATTTTTCAAAAGTTTGTAAAACTTAATATTTGCAATAAAACTTTGTGTAAACTGTTGGAAATTGTCAAAATCAACATTTTCTGATCGATACCATATCGATTTTCAATAATTTTATTGGTTTTCTAATGATTTCACACAGCATATTCAAATTTGAAATTACCGTGTTTAACGTTGAAAAACTAGCTTGAAATGCTAGCTTTTGCATTGAAATTCCAATATTTTTCAAAAGTTTGTAAAACTTAATATTTGCAATAAAACTCTGTGTAATCTGTTGGAAATTGTCAAAATCAACATTTTCTGGTCGATACCATATCGATTTTCAATAATTTTATTGGTTTTCTAATGATTTCACACAGCATATTCAAATTTGAAATTACCGTGTTTAACGTTGAAAAACTAGCTTGAAATGCTAGCTTTTGCATTGAAATTCCAATATTTTTCAAAAGTTTGTAAAACTTAATATTTGCAATAAAACTTTGTGTAAACTGTTGGAAATTGTCAAAATCAACATTTTCTGATCGATACCATATCGATTTTCAATAATTTTATTGGTTTTCTAATGATTTCACACAGCATATTCAAATTTGAAATTACCGTGTTTAACGTTGAAAAACTAGCTTGAAATGCTAGCTTTTGCATTGAAATTCCAATATTTTTCAAAAGTTTGTAAAACTTAATATTTGCAATAAAACTTTGTGTAAACTGTTGGAAATTGTCAAAATCAACATTTTCTGATCGATACCATATCGATTTTCAATAATTTTATTGGTTTTCTAATGATTTCACACAGCATATTCAAATTTGAAATTACCGTGTTTAACGTTGAAAAACTAGCTTGAAATGCTAGCTTTTGCATTGAAATTCCAATATTTTTCAAAAGTTTGTAAAACTTAATATTTGCAATAAAACTTTGTGTAAACTGTTGGAAATTGTCAAAATCAACATTTTCTGATCGATACCATATCGATTTTCAATAATTTTATTGGTTTTCTAATGATTTCACACAGCATATTCAAATTTGAAATTACCGTGTTTAACGTTGAAAAACTAGCTTGAAATGGTAGCTTTTGCATTGGAATTCCAATATTTTTCAAAAGTTTGTAAAACTTAATATTTGAAATAAAACTCTGTGTAATCTGTTGGAAATTGTCAAAATCAACATTTTCTGGTCGATACCATATCGATTTTCAATAATTTTATTGGTTTTCTAATGATTTCACACAGCATATTCAAATTGGAAATTACCGTGTTTAACGTTGAAAAACTAGCTTGAAATGCTAGCTTTTGCATTGAAATTCCAATATTTTTCAAAAGTTTGTAAAACTTAATATTTGCAATAAAACTTTGTGTAAACTGTTGGAAATTGTCAAAATCAACATTTTCTGATCGATACCATATCGATTTTAAATAATTTTATTGGTTTTCTAATGATTTCACACAGCATATTCAAATTGGAAATTACCGTGTTTAACGTTGAAAAACTAGCTTGAAATGCTAGCTTTTGCATTGAAATTCCAATATTTTTCAAAAGTTTGTAAAACTTAATATTTGCAATAAAACTCTGTGTAAACTGTTGGAAATTGTCAAAATCAACATTTTCTGGTCGATACCATATCGATTTTCAATAATTTTATTGGTTTTCTAATGATTTCACACAGCATATTCAAATTTGAAATTACCGTGTTTAACGTTGAAAAACTAGCTTGAAATGCTAGCTTTTGCATTGAAATTCCAATATTTTTCAAAAGTTTGTAAAACTTAATATTTGCAATAAAACTCTGTGTAAACTGTTAAAAATTGTCAAAATCAACATTTTCTGGTCGATACCATATCGATTTTCAATAATTTTATTGGTTTTCTAATGATTTCACACAGCATATTCAAATTTGAAATTACCGTGTTTAACGTTGAAAAACTAGCTTGAAATGCTAGCTTTTGCATTGAAATTCCAATATTTTTCAAAAGTTTGTAAAACTTAATATTTGCAATAAAACTTTGTGTAAACTGTTGGAAATTGTCAAAATCAACATTTTCTGATCGATACCATATCGATTTTCAATAATTTTATTGGTTTTCTAATGATTTCACACAGCATATTCAAATTTGAAATTACCGTGTTTAACGTTGAAAAACTAGCTTGAAATGCTAGCTTTTGCATTGAAATTCCAATATTTTTCAAAAGTTTGTAAAACTTAATATTTGCAATAAAACTTTGTGTAAACTGTTGGAAATTGTCAAAATCAACATTTTCTGATCGATACCATATCGATTTTCAATAATTTTATTGGTTTTCTAATGATTTCACACAGCATATTCAAATTTGAAATTACCGTGTTTAACGTTGAAAAACTAGCTTGAAATGGTAGCTTTTGCATTGGAATTCCAATATTTTTCAAAAGTTTGTAAAACTTAATATTTGAAATAAAACTCTGTGTAATCTGTTGGAAATTGTCAAAATCAACATTTTCTGGTCGATACCATATCGATTTTCAATAATTTTATTGGTTTTCTAATGATTTCACACAGCATATTCAAATTGGAAATTACCGTGTTTAACGTTGAAAAACTAGCTTGAAATGCTAGCTTTTGCATTGAAATTCCAATATTTTTCAAAAGTTTGTAAAACTTAATATTTGCAATAAAACTTTGTGTAAACTGTTGGAAATTGTCAAAATCAACATTTTCTGATCGATACCATATCGATTTTCAATAATTTTATTGGTTTTCTAATGATTTCACACAGCATATTCAAATTTGAAATTACCGTGTTTAACGTTGAAAAACTAGCTTGAAATGCTAGCTTTTGCATTGAAATTCCAATATTTTTCAAAAGTTTGTAAAACATAATATTTGCAATAAAACTTTGTGTAAACTGTTGGAAATTGTCAAAATCAACATTTTCTGATCGATACCATATCGATTTTCAATAATTTTATTGGTTTTCTAATGATTTCACACAGCATATTCAAATTTGAAATTACCGTGTTTAACGTTGGAAAACTTGCTTGAAATGCTAGCTTTTGCATTGAAATTCCAATATTTTTCAAAAGTTTGTAAAACTTAATATTTGCAATAAAACTTTGTGTAAACTGTTGGAAATTGTCAAAATCAACATTTTCTGATCGATACCATATCCATTTTCAATAATTTTATTGGTTTTCTAATGATTTCACACAGCATATTCAAATTGGAAATTACCGTGTTTAACGTTGAAAAACTAGCTTGAAATGCTAGCTTTTGCATTGAAATTCCAATATTTTTCAAAAGTTTGTAAAACTTAATATTTGCAATAAAACTCTGTGTAAACTGTTGGAAATTGTCAAAATCAACATTTTCTGGTCGATACCATATCGATTTTCAATAATTTTATTGGTTTTCTAATGATTTCACACAGCATATTCAAATTTGAAATTACCGTGTTTAACGTTGAAAAACTAGCTTGAAATGCTAGCTTTTGCATTGAAATTCCAATATTTTTCAAAAGTTTGTAAAACTTAATATTTGCAATAAAACTTTGTGTAAACTGTTGGAAATTGTCAAAATCAACATTTTCTGATCGATACCATATCGATTTTCAATAATTTTATTGGTTTTCTAATGATTTCACACAGCATATTCAAATTTGAAATTACCGTGTTTAACGTTGAAAAACTAGCTTGAAATGCTAGCTTTTGCATTGAAATTCCAATATTTTTCAAAAGTTTGTAAAACTTAATATTTGCAATAAAACTTTGTGTAAACTGTTGGAAATTGTCAAAATCAACATTTTCTGATCGATACCATATCGATTTTCAATAATTTTATTGGTTTTCTAATGATTTCACACAGCATATTCAAATTTGAAATTACCGTGTTTAACGTTGAAAAACTAGCTTGAAATGCTAGCTTTTGCATTGAAATTCCAATATTTTTCAAAAGTTTGTAAAACTTAATATTTGCAATAAAACTCTGTGTAAACTGTTGGAAATTGTCAAAATCAACATTTTCTGGTCGATACCATATCGATTTTCAATAATTTTATTGGTTTTCTAATGATTTCACACAGCATATTCAAATTTGAAATTACCGTGTTTAACGTTGAAAAACTACCTTGAAATGCTAGCTTTTGCATTGAAATTCCAATATTTTTCAAAAGTTTGTAAAACTTAATATTTGCAATAAAACTTTGTGTAAACTGTTGGAAATTGTCAAAATCAACATTTTCTGATCGATACCATATCGATTTTCAATAATTTTATTGGTTTTCTAATGATTTCACACAGCATATTCAAATTTGAAATTACCGTGTTTAACGTTGAAAAACTAGCTTGAAATGCTAGCTTTTGCATTGAAATTCCAATATTTTTCAAAAGTTTGTAAAACTTAATATTTGCAATAAAACTTTGTGTAAACTGTTGGAAATTGTCAAAATCAACATTTTCTGATCGATACCATATCGATTTTCAATAATTTTATTGGTTTTCTAATGATTTCACACAGCATATTCAAATTGGAAATTACCGTGTTTAACGTTGAAAAACTAGCTTGAAATGCTAGCTTTTGCATTGAAATTCCAATATTTTTCAAAAGTTTGTAAAACTTAATATTTGCAATAAAACTCTGTGTAAACTGTTGGAAATTGTCAAAATCAACATTTTCTGGTCGATACCATATCGATTTTCAATAATTTTATTGGTTTTCTAATGATTTCACACAGCATATTCAAATTTGAAATTACCGTGTTTAACGTTGAAAAACTAGCTTGAAATGCTAGCTTTTGCATTGAAATTCCAATATTTTTCAAAAGTTTGTAAAACTTAATATTTGCAATAAAACTCTGTGTAAACTGTTAAAAATTGTCAAAATCAACATTTTCTGGTCGATACCATATCGATTTTCAATAATTTTATTGGTTTTCTAATGATTTCACACAGCATATTCAAATTTGAAATTACCGTGTTTAACGTTGAAAAACTAGCTTGAAATGCTAGCTTTTGCATTGAAATTCCAATATTTTTCAAAAGTTTGTAAAACTTAATATTTGCAATAAAACTTTGTGTAAACTGTTGGAAATTGTCAAAATCAACATTTTCTGATCGATACCATATCGATTTTCAATAATTTTATTGGTTTTCTAATGATTTCACACAGCATATTCAAATTTGAAATTACCGTGTTTAACGTTGAAAAACTAGCTTGAAATGCTAGCTTTTGCATTGAAATTCCAATATTTTTCAAAAGTTTGTAAAACTTAATATTTGCAATAAAACTTTGTGTAAACTGTTGGAAATTGTCAAAATCAACATTTTCTGATCGATACCATATCGATTTTCAATAATTTTATTGGTTTTCTAATGATTTCACACAGCATATTCAAATTTGAAATTACCGTGTTTAACGTTGAAAAACTAGCTTGAAATGGTAGCTTTTGCATTGGAATTCCAATATTTTTCAAAAGTTTGTAAAACTTAATATTTGAAATAAAACTCTGTGTAATCTGTTGGAAATTGTCAAAATCAACATTTTCTGGTCGATACCATATCGATTTTCAATAATTTTATTGGTTTTCTAATGATTTCACACAGCATATTCAAATTGGAAATTACCGTGTTTAACGTTGAAAAACTAGCTTGAAATGCTAGCTTTTGCATTGAAATTCCAATATTTTTCAAAAGTTTGTAAAACTTAATATTTGCAATAAAACTTTGTGTAAACTGTTGGAAATTGTCAAAATCAACATTTTCTGATCGATACCATATCGATTTTCAATAATTTTATTGGTTTTCTAATGATTTCACACAGCATATTCAAATTTGAAATTACCGTGTTTAACGTTGAAAAACTAGCTTGAAATGCTAGCTTTTGCATTGAAATTCCAATATTTTTCAAAAGTTTGTAAAACATAATATTTGCAATAAAACTTTGTGTAAACTGTTGGAAATTGTCAAAATCAACATTTTCTGATCGATACCATATCGATTTTCAATAATTTTATTGGTTTTCTAATGATTTCACACAGCATATTCAAATTTGAAATTACCGTGTTTAACGTTGGAAAACTTGCTTGAAATGCTAGCTTTTGCATTGAAATTCCAATATTTTTCAAAAGTTTGTAAAACTTAATATTTGCAATAAAACTTTGTGTAAACTGTTGGAAATTGTCAAAATCAACATTTTCTGATCGATACCATATCGATTTTCAATAATTTTATTGGTTTTCTAATGATTTCACACAGCATATTCAAATTGGAAATTACCGTGTTTAACGTTGAAAAACTAGCTTGAAATGCTAGCTTTTGCATTGAAATTCCAATATTTTTCAAAAGTTTGTAAAACTTAATATTTGCAATAAAACTTTGTGTAAACTTTTGGAAATTGTCAAAATCAACATTTTCTGATCGATACCATATCGATTTTCAATAATTTTATTGGTTTTCTAATGATTTCACACAGCATATTCAAATTTGAAATTACCGTGTTTAACGTTGAAAAACTAGCTTGAAATGCTAGCTTTTGCATTGAAATTCCAATATTTTTCAAAAGTTTGTAAAACTTAATATTTGAAATAAAACTTTGTGTAAACTGTTGGAAATTGTCAAAATCAACATTTTCTGATCGATACCATATCGATTTTCAATAATTTTATTGGTTTTCTAATGATTTCACACAGCATATTCAAATTTGAAATTACCGTGTTTAACGTTGAAAAACTAGCTTGAAATGCTAGCTTTTGCATTGAAATTCCAATATTTTTCAAAAGTTTGTAAAACTTAATATTTGCAATAAAACTCTGTGTAAACTGTTGGAAATTGTCAAAATCAACATTTTCTGGTCGATACCATATCGATTTTCAATAATTTTATTGGTTTTCTAATGATTTCACACAGCATATTCAAATTTGAAATTACCGTGTTTAACGTTGAAAAACTAGCTTGAAATGCTAGCTTTTGCATTGAAATTCCAATATTTTTCAAAAGTTTGTAAAACTTAATATTTGCAATAAAACTTTGTGTAAACTGTTGGAAATTGTCAAAATCAACATTTTCTGATCGATACCATATCGATTTTCAATAATTTTATTGGTTTTCTAATGATTTCACACAGCATATTCAAATTTGAAATTACCGTGTTTAACGTTGAAAAACTAGCTTGAAATGCTAGCTTTTGCATTGAAAATCCAATATTTTTCAAAAGTTTGTAAAACTTAATATTTGCAATAAAACTTTGTGTAAACTGTTGGAAATTGTCAAAATCAACATTTTCTGATCGATACCATATCGATTTTCAATAATTTTATTGGTTTTCTAATGATTTCACACAGCATATTCAAATTTGAAATTACCGTGTTTAACGTTGAAAAACTAGCTTGAAATGCTAGCTTTTGCATTGAAATTCCAATATTTTTCAAAAGTTTGTAAAACTTAATATTTGCAATAAAACTTTGTGTAAACTTTTGGAAATTGTCAAAATCAACATTTTCTGATCGATACCATATCAATTTTCAATAATTTTATTGGTTTTCTAATGATTTCACACAGCATATTCAAATTTGAAATTACCGTGTTTAACGTTGAAAAACTAGCTTGAAATGCTAGCTTTTGCATTGAAATTCCAATATTTTTCAAAAGTTTGTAAAACTTAATATTTGCAATAAAACTTTGTGTAAACTGTTGGAAATTGTCAAAATCAACATTTTCTGATCGATACCATATCGATTTTCAATAATTTTATTGGTTTTCTAATGATTTCACACAGCATATTCAAATTTGAAATTACCGTGTTTAACGTTGAAAAACTAGCTTGAAATGCTAGCTTTTGCATTGAAATTCCAATATTTTTCAAAAGTTTGTAAAACTTAATATTTGCAATAAAACTCTGTGTAAACTGTTGGAAATTGTCAAAATCAACATTTTCTGGTCGATACCATATCGATTTTCAATAATTTTATTGGTTTTCTAATGATTTCACACAGCATATTCAAATTTGAAATTACCGTGTTTAACGTTGAAAAACTAGCTTGAAATGCTAGCTTTTGCATTGAAATTCCAATATTTTTCAAAAGTTTGTAAAACTTAATATTTGCAATAAAACTTTGTGTAAACTGTTGGAAATTGTCAAAATCAACATTTTCTGATCGATACCATATCGATTTTCAATAATTTTATTGGTTTTCTAATGATTTCACACAGCATATTCAAATTTGAAATTACCGTGTTTAACGTTGAAAAACTAGCTTGAAATGCTAGCTTTTGCATTGAAAATCCAATATTTTTCAAAAGTTTGTAAAACTTAATATTTGCAATAAAACTTTGTGTAAACTGTTGGAAATTGTCAAAATCAACATTTTCTGATCGATACCATATCGATTTTCAATAATTTTATTGGTTTTCTAATGATTTCACACAGCATATTCAAATTTGAAATTACCGTGTTTAACGTTGAAAAACTAGCTTGAAATGCTAGCTTTTGCATTGAAATTCCAATATTTTTCAAAAGTTTGTAAAACTTAATATTTGCAATAAAACTTTGTGTAAACTTTTGGAAATTGTCAAAATCAACATTTTCTGATCGATACCATATCAATTTTCAATAATTTTATTGGTTTTCTAATGATTTCACACAGCATATTCAAATTTGAAATTACCGTGTTTAACGTTGAAAAACTAGCTTGAAATGCTAGCTTTTGCATTGAAATTCCAATATTTTTCAAAAGTTTGTAAAACTTAATATTTGCAATAAAACTTTGTGTAAACTGTTGGAAATTGTCAAAATCAACATTTTCTGATCGATACCATATCGATTTTCAATAATTTTATTGGTTTTCTAATGATTTCACACAGCATATTCAAATTTGAAATTACCGTGTTTAACGTTGAAAAACTAGCTTGAAATGCTAGCTTTTGCATTGAAATTCCAATATTTTTCAAAAGTTTGTAAAACTTAATATTTGCAATAAAACTCTGTGTAAACTGTTGGAAATTGTCAAAATCAACATTTTCTGGTCGATACCATATCGATTTTCAATAATTTTATTGGTTTTCTAATGATTTCACACAGCATATTCAAATTTGAAATTATCGTGTTTAACGTTGAAAAACTAGCTTGAAATGCTAGCTTTTGCATTGAAATTCCAATATTTTTCAAAAGTTTGTAAAACTTAATATTTGCAATAAAACTTTGTGTAAACTGTTGGAAATTGTCAAAATCAACATTTTCTGATCGATACCATATCGATTTTCAATAATTTTATTGGTTTTCTAATGATTTCACACAGCATATTCAAATTTGAAATTACCGTGTTTAACGTTGAAAAACTAGCTTGAAATGCTAGCTTTTGCATTGAAATTCCAATATTTTTCAAAAGTTTGTAAAACTTAATATTTGCAATAAAACTTTGTGTAAACTTTTGGAAATTGTCAAAATCAACATTTTCTGATCGATACCATATCAATTTTCAATAATTTTATTGGTTTTCTAATGATTTCACACAGCATATTCAAATTTGAAATTACCGTGTTTAACGTTGAAAAACTAGCTTGAAATGCTAGCTTTTGCATTGAAATTCCAATATTTTTCAAAAGTTTGTAAAACTTAATATTTGCAATAAAACTTTGTGTAAACTGTTGGAAATTGTCAAAATCAACATTTTCTGATCGATACCATATCGATTTTCAATAATTTTATTGGTTTTCTAATGATTTCACACAGCATATTCAAATTTGAAATTACCGTGTTTAACGTTGAAAAACTAGCTTGAAATGCTAGCTTTTGCATTGAAATTCCAATATTTTTCAAAAGTTTGTAAAACTTAATATTTGCAATAAAACTCTGTGTAAACTGTTGGAAATTGTCAAAATCAACATTTTCTGGTCGATACCATATCGATTTTCAATAATTTTATTGGTTTTCTAATGATTTCACACAGCATATTCAAATTTGAAATTATCGTGTTTAACGTTGAAAAACTAGCTTGAAATGCTAGCTTTTGCATTGAAATTCCAATATTTTTCAAAAGTTTGTAAAACTTAATATTTGCAATAAAACTTTGTGTAAACTGTTGGAAATTGTCAAAATCAACATTTTCTGATCGATACCATATCGATTTTCAATAATTTTATTGGTTTTCTAATGATTTCACACAGCATATTCAAATTTGAAATTACCGTGTTTAACGTTGAAAAACTAGCTTGAAATGCTAGCTTTTGCATTGAAATTCCAATATTTTTCAAAAGTTTGTAAAACTTAATATTTGCAATAAAACTCTGTGTAAACTGTTGGAAATTGTCAAAATCAACATTTTCTGGTCGATACCATATCGATTTTCAATAATTTTATTGGTTTTCTAATGATTTCACACAGCATATTCAAATTTGAAATTACCGTGTTTAACGTTGAAAAACTAGCTTGAAATGCTAGCTTTTGCATTGAAATTCCAATATTTTTCAAAAGTTTGTAAAACTTAATATTTGCAATAAAACTTTGTGTAAACTGTTGGAAATTGTCAAAATCAACATTTTCTGATCGATACCATATCGATTTTCAATAATTTTATTGGTTTTCTAATGATTTCACACAGCATATTCAAATTTGAAATTACCGTGTTTAACGTTGAAAAACTAGCTTGAAATGCTAGCTTTTGCATTGAAAATCCAATATTTTTCAAAAGTTTGTAAAACTTAATATTTGCAATAAAACTTTGTGTAAACTGTTGGAAATTGTCAAAATCAACATTTTCTGATCGATACCATATCGATTTTCAATAATTTTATTGGTTTTCTAATGATTTCACACAGCATATTCAAATTTGAAATTACCGTGTTTAACGTTGAAAACTAGCTTGAAATGCTAGCTTTTGCATTGAAATTCCAATATTTTTCAAAAGTTTGTAAAACTTAATATTTGCAATAAAACTTTGTGTAAACTTTTGGAAATTGTCAAAATCAACATTTTCTGATCGATACCATATCAATTTTCAATAATTTTATTGGTTTTCTAATGATTTCACACAGCATATTCAAATTTGAAATTACCGTGTTTAACGTTGAAAAACTAGCTTGAAATGCTAGCTTTTGCATTGAAATTCCAATATTTTTCAAAAGTTTGTAAAACTTAATATTTGCAATAAAACTTTGTGTAAACTGTTGGAAATTGTCAAAATCAACATTTTCTGATCGATACCATATCGATTTTCAATAATTTTATTGGTTTTCTAATGATTTCACACAGCATATTCAAATTTGAAATTACCGTGTTTAACGTTGAAAAACTAGCTTGAAATGCTAGCTTTTGCATTGAAATTCCAATATTTTTCAAAAGTTTGTAAAACTTAATATTTGCAATAAAACTTTGTGTAAACTGTTGGAAATTGTCAAAATCAACATTTTCTGATCGATACCATATCGATTTTCAATAATTTTATTGGTTTTCTAATGATTTCACACAGCATATTCAAATTTGAAATTACCGTGTTTAACGTTGGAAAACTAGCTTGAAATGCTAGCTTTTGCATTGAAATTCCAATATTTTTCAAAAGTTTGTAAAACTTAATATTTGCAATAAAACTTTGTGTAAACTGTTGGAAATTGTCAAAATCAACATTTTCTGATCGATACCATATCGATTTTCAATAATTTTATTGGTTTTCTAATGATTTCACACAGCATATTCAAATTTGAAATTACCGTGTTTAACGTTGAAAAACTAGCTTGAAATGCTAGCTTTTGCATTGAAATTCCAATATTTTTCAAAAGTTTGTAAAACTTAATATTTGCAATAAAACTTTGTGTAAACTGTTGGAAATTGTCAAAATCAACATTTTCTGATCGATACCATATCGATTTTCAATAATTTTATTGGTTTTCTAATGATTTCACACAGCATATTCAAATTGGAAATTACCGTGTTTAACGTTGAAAAACTAGCTTGAAATGCTAGCTTTTGCATTGAAATTCCAATATTTTTCAAAAGTTTGTAAAACTTAATATTTGCAATAAAACTCTGTGTAAACTGTTGGAAATTGTCAAAATCAACATTTTCTGGTCGATACCATATCGATTTTCAATAATTTTATTGGTTTTCTAATGATTTCACACAGCATATTCAAATTTGAAATTACCGTGTTTAACGTTGAAAAACTAGCTTGAAATGCTAGCTTTTGCATTGAAATTCCAATATTTTTCAAAAGTTTGTAAAACTTAATATTTGCAATAAAACTTTGTGTAAACTGTTGGAAATTGTCAAAATCAACATTTTCTGATCGATACCATATCGATTTTCAATAATTTTATTGGTTTTCTAATGATTTCACACAGCATATTCAAATTTGAAATTACCGTGTTTAACGTTGAAAAACTAGCTTGAAATGCTAGCTTTTGCATTGAAATTCCAATATTTTTCAAAAGTTTGTAAAACTTAATATTTGCAATAAAACTTTGTGTAAACTGTTGGAAATTGTCAAAATCAACATTTTCTGATCGATACCATATCGATTTTCAATAATTTTATTGGTTTTCTAATGATTTCACACAGCATATTCAAATTTGAAATTACCGTGTTTAACGTTGAAAAACTAGCTTGAAATGCTAGCTTTTGCATTGAAATTCCAATATTTTTCAAAAGTTTGTAAAACTTAATATTTGCAATAAAACTCTGTGTAAACTGTTGGAAATTGTCAAAATCAACATTTTCTGGTCGATACCATATCGATTTTCAATAATTTTATTGGTTTTCTAATGATTTCACACAGCATATTCAAATTTGAAATTACCGTGTTTAACGTTGAAAAACTACCTTGAAATGCTAGCTTTTGCATTGAAATTCCAATATTTTTCAAAAGTTTGTAAAACTTAATATTTGCAATAAAACTTTGTGTAAACTGTTGGAAATTGTCAAAATCAACATTTTCTGATCGATACCATATCGATTTTCAATAATTTTATTGGTTTTCTAATGATTTCACACAGCATATTCAAATTTGAAATTACCGTGTTTAACGTTGAAAAACTAGCTTGAAATGCTAGCTTTTGCATTGAAATTCCAATATTTTTCAAAAGTTTGTAAAACTTAATATTTGCAATAAAACTTTGTGTAAACTGTTGGAAATTGTCAAAATCAACATTTTCTGATCGATACCATATCGATTTTCAATAATTTTATTGGTTTTCTAATGATTTCACACAGCATATTCAAATTGGAAATTACCGTGTTTAACGTTGAAAAACTAGCTTGAAATGCTAGCTTTTGCATTGAAATTCCAATATTTTTCAAAAGTTTGTAAAACTTAATATTTGCAATAAAACTCTGTGTAAACTGTTGGAAATTGCCAAAATCAACATTTTCTGGTCGATACCATATCGATTTTCAATAATTTTATTGGTTTTCTAATGATTTCACACAGCATATTCAAATTTGAAATTACCGTGTTTAACGTTGAAAAACTAGCTTGAAATGCTAGCTTTTGCATTGAAATTCCAATATTTTTCAAAAGTTTGTAAAACTTAATATTTGCAATAAAACTCTGTGTAAACTGTTAAAAATTGTCAAAATCAACATTTTCTGGTCGATACCATATCGATTTTCAATAATTTTATTGGTTTTCTAATGATTTCACACAGCATATTCAAATTTGAAATTACCGTGTTTAACGTTGAAAAACTAGCTTGAAATGCTAGCTTTTGCATTGAAATTCCAATATTTTTCAAAAGTTTGTAAAACTTAATATTTGCAATAAAACTTTGTGTAAACTGTTGGAAATTGTCAAAATCAACATTTTCTGATCGATACCATATCGATTTTCAATAATTTTATTGGTTTTCTAATGATTTCACACAGCATATTCAAATTTGAAATTACCGTGTTTAACGTTGAAAAACTAGCTTGAAATGCTAGCTTTTGCATTGAAATTCCAATATTTTTCAAAAGTTTGTAAAACTTAATATTTGCAATAAAACTTTGTGTAAACTGTTGGAAATTGTCAAAATCAACATTTTCTGATCGATACCATATCGATTTTCAATAATTTTATTGGTTTTCTAATGATTTCACACAGCATATTCAAATTTGAAATTACCGTGTTTAACGTTGAAAAACTAGCTTGAAATGGTAGCTTTTGCATTGGAATTCCAATATTTTTCAAAAGTTTGTAAAACTTAATATTTGAAATAAAACTCTGTGTAATCTGTTGGAAATTGTCAAAATCAACATTTTCTGGTCGATACCATATCGATTTTCAATAATTTTATTGGTTTTCTAATGATTTCACACAGCATATTCAAATTGGAAATTACCGTGTTTAACGTTGAAAAACTAGCTTGAAATGCTAGCTTTTGCATTGAAATTCCAATATTTTTCAAAAGTTTGTAAAACTTAATATTTGCAATAAAACTTTGTGTAAACTGTTGGAAATTGTCAAAATCAACATTTTCTGATCGATACCATATCGATTTTCAATAATTTTATTGGTTTTCTAATGATTTCACACAGCATATTCAAATTTGAAATTACCGTGTTTAACGTTGAAAAACTAGCTTGAAATGCTAGCTTTTGCATTGAAATTCCAATATTTTTCAAAAGTTTGTAAAACATAATATTTGCAATAAAACTTTGTGTAAACTGTTGGAAATTGTCAAAATCAACATTTTCTGATCGATACCATATCGATTTTCAATAATTTTATTGGTTTTCTAATGATTTCACACAGCATATTCAAATTTGAAATTACCGTGTTTAACGTTGGAAAACTTGCTTGAAATGCTAGCTTTTGCATTGAAATTCCAATATTTTTCAAAAGTTTGTAAAACTTAATATTTGCAATAAAACTTTGTGTAAACTGTTGGAAATTGTCAAAATCAACATTTTCTGATCGATACCATATCGATTTTCAATAATTTTATTGGTTTTCTAATGATTTCACACAGCATATTCAAATTTGAAATTACCGTGTTTAACGTTGAAAAACTAGCTTGAAATGCTAGCTTTTGCATTGAAATTCCAATATTTTTCAAAAGTTTGTAAAACTTAATATTTGCAATAAAACTTTGTGTAAACTTTTGGAAATTGTCAAAATCAACATTTTCTGATCGATACCATATCGATTTTCAATAATTTTATTGGTTTTCTAATGATTTCACACAGCATATTCAAATTTGAAATTACCGTGTTTAACGTTGAAAAACTAGCTTGAAATGCTAGCTTTTGCATTGAAATTCCAATATTTTTCAAAAGTTTGTAAAACTTAATATTTGCAATAAAACTTTGTGTAAACTGTTGGAAATTGTCAAAATCAACATTTTCTGATCGATACCATATCGATTTTCAATAATTTTATTGGTTTTCTAATGATTTCACACAGCATATTCAAATTTGAAATTACCGTGTTTAACGTTGAAAAACTAGCTTGAAATGCTAGCTTTTGCATTGAAATTCCAATATTTTTCAAAAGTTTGTAAAACTTAATATTTGCAATAAAACTCTGTGTAAACTGTTGGAAATTGTCAAAATCAACATTTTCTGGTCGATACCATATCGATTTTCAATAATTTTATTGGTTTTCTAATGATTTCACACAGCATATTCAAATTTGAAATTACCGTGTTTAACGTTGAAAAACTAGCTTGAAATGCTAGCTTTTGCATTGAAATTCCAATATTTTTCAAAAGTTTGTAAAACTTAATATTTGCAATAAAACTTTGTGTAAACTGTTGGAAATTGTCAAAATCAACATTTTCTGATCGATACCATATCGATTTTCAATAATTTTATTGGTTTTCTAATGATTTCACACAGCATATTCAAATTTGAAATTACCGTGTTTAACGTTGAAAAACTAGCTTGAAATGCTAGCTTTTGCATTGAAAATCCAATATTTTTCAAAAGTTTGTAAAACTTAATATTTGCAATAAAACTTTGTGTAAACTGTTGGAAATTGTCAAAATCAACATTTTCTGATCGATACCATATCGATTTTCAATAATTTTATTGGTTTTCTAATGATTTCACACAGCA
Organism: Acanthosepion esculentum; assembly: GCA_964036315.1. NCBI lineage: Eukaryota > Metazoa > Mollusca > Cephalopoda > Sepiida > Sepiidae > Acanthosepion > Acanthosepion esculentum. Next base: position 36,697 of record CAXIWW010000436.1, on the reverse strand, counting down.
TATTCAAATTTGAAATTACCGTGTTTAACGTTGAAAAACTAGCTTGAAATGCTAGCTTTTGCATTGAAATTCCAATATTTTTCAAAAGTTTGTAAAACTTAATATTTGCAATAAAACTTTGTGTAAACTTTTGGAAATTGTCAAAATCAACATTTTCTGATCGATACCATATCAATTTTCAATAATTTTATTGGTTTTCTAATGATTTCACACAGCATATTCAAATTTGAAATTACCGTGTTTAACGTTGAAAAACTAGCTTGAAATGCTAGCTTTTGCATTGAAATTCCAATATTTTTCAAAAGTTTGTAAAACTTAATATTTGCAATAAAACTTTGTGTAAACTGTTGGAAATTGTCAAAATCAACATTTTCTGATCGATACCATATCGATTTTCAATAATTTTATTGGTTTTCTAATGATTTCACACAGCATATTCAAATTTGAAATTACCGTGTTTAACGTTGAAAAACTAGCTTGAAATGCTAGCTTTTGCATTGAAATTCCAATATTTTTCAAAAGTTTGTAAAACTTAATATTTGCAATAAAACTCTGTGTAAACTGTTGGAAATTGTCAAAATCAACATTTTCTGGTCGATACCATATCGATTTTCAATAATTTTATTGGTTTTCTAATGATTTCACACAGCATATTCAAATTTGAAATTACCGTGTTTAACGTTGAAAAACTAGCTTGAAATGCTAGCTTTTGCATTGAAATTCCAATATTTTTCAAAAGTTTGTAAAACTTAATATTTGCAATAAAACTTTGTGTAAACTGTTGGAAATTGTCAAAATCAACATTTTCTGATCGATACCATATCGATTTTCAATAATTTTATTGGTTTTCTAATGATTTCACACAGCATATTCAAATTTGAAATTACCGTGTTTAACGTTGAAAAACTAGCTTGAAATGCTAGCTTTTGCATTGAAAATCCAATATTTTTCAAAAGTTTGTAAAACTTAATATTTGCAATAAAACTTTGTGTAAACTGTTGGAAATTGTCAAAATCAACATTTTCTGATCGATACCATATCGATTTTCAATAATTTTATTGGTTTTCTAATGATTTCACACAGCATATTCAAATTTGAAATTACCGTGTTTAACGTTGAAAAACTAGCTTGAAATGCTAGCTTTTGCATTGAAATTCCAATATTTTTCAAAAGTTTGTAAAACTTAATATTTGCAATAAAACTTTGTGTAAACTTTTGGAAATTGTCAAAATCAACATTTTCTGATCGATACCATATCAATTTTCAATAATTTTATTGGTTTTCTAATGATTTCACACAGCATATTCAAATTTGAAATTACCGTGTTTAACGTTGAAAAACTAGCTTGAAATGCTAGCTTTTGCATTGAAATTCCAATATTTTTCAAAAGTTTGTAAAACTTAATATTTGCAATAAAACTTTGTGTAAACTGTTGGAAATTGTCAAAATCAACATTTTCTGATCGATACCATATCGATTTTCAATAATTTTATTGGTTTTCTAATGATTTCACACAGCATATTCAAATTTGAAATTACCGTGTTTAACGTTGAAAAACTAGCTTGAAATGCTAGCTTTTGCATTGAAATTCCAATATTTTTCAAAAGTTTGTAAAACTTAATATTTGCAATAAAACTCTGTGTAAACTGTTGGAAATTGTCAAAATCAACATTTTCTGGTCGATACCATATCGATTTTCAATAATTTTATTGGTTTTCTAATGATTTCACACAGCATATTCAAATTTGAAATTATCGTGTTTAACGTTGAAAAACTAGCTTGAAATGCTAGCTTTTGCATTGAAATTCCAATATTTTTCAAAAGTTTGTAAAACTTAATATTTGCAATAAAACTTTGTGTAAACTGTTGGAAATTGTCAAAATCAACATTTTCTGATCGATACCATATCGATTTTCAATAATTTTATTGGTTTTCTAATGATTTCACACAGCATATTCAAATTTGAAATTACCGTGTTTAACGTTGAAAAACTAGCTTGAAATGCTAGCTTTTGCATTGAAATTCCAATATTTTTCAAAAGTTTGTAAAACTTAATATTTGCAATAAAACTCTGTGTAAACTGTTGGAAATTGTCAAAATCAACATTTTCTGGTCGATACCATATCGATTTTCAATAATTTTATTGGTTTTCTAATGATTTCACACAGCATATTCAAATTTGAAATTACCGTGTTTAACGTTGAAAAACTAGCTTGAAATGCTAGCTTTTGCATTGAAATTCCAATATTTTTCAAAAGTTTGTAAAACTTAATATTTGCAATAAAACTTTGTGTAAACTGTTGGAAATTGTCAAAATCAACATTTTCTGATCGATACCATATCGATTTTCAATAATTTTATTGGTTTTCTAATGATTTCACACAGCATATTCAAATTTGAAATTACCGTGTTTAACGTTGAAAAACTAGCTTGAAATGCTAGCTTTTGCATTGAAAATCCAATATTTTTCAAAAGTTTGTAAAACTTAATATTTGCAATAAAACTTTGTGTAAACTGTTGGAAATTGTCAAAATCAACATTTTCTGATCGATACCATATCGATTTTCAATAATTTTATTGGTTTTCTAATGATTTCACACAGCATATTCAAATTTGAAATTACCGTGTTTAACGTTGAAAAACTAGCTTGAAATGCTAGCTTTTGCATTGAAATTCCAATATTTTTCAAAAGTTTGTAAAACTTAATATTTGCAATAAAACTTTGTGTAAACTTTTGGAAATTGTCAAAATCAACATTTTCTGATCGATACCATATCAATTTTCAATAATTTTATTGGTTTTCTAATGATTTCACACAGCATATTCAAATTTGAAATTACCGTGTTTAACGTTGAAAAACTAGCTTGAAATGCTAGCTTTTGCATTGAAATTCCAATATTTTTCAAAAGTTTGTAAAACTTAATATTTGCAATAAAACTTTGTGTAAACTGTTGGAAATTGTCAAAATCAACATTTTCTGATCGATACCATATCGATTTTCAATAATTTTATTGGTTTTCTAATGATTTCACACAGCATATTCAAATTTGAAATTACCGTGTTTAACGTTGAAAAACTAGCTTGAAATGCTAGCTTTTGCATTGAAATTCCAATATTTTTCAAAAGTTTGTAAAACTTAATATTTGCAATAAAACTTTGTGTAAACTGTTGGAAATTGTCAAAATCAACATTTTCTGATCGATACCATATCGATTTTCAATAATTTTATTGGTTTTCTAATGATTTCACACAGCATATTCAAATTTGAAATTACCGTGTTTAACGTTGGAAAACTAGCTTGAAATGCTAGCTTTTGCATTGAAATTCCAATATTTTTCAAAAGTTTGTAAAACTTAATATTTGCAATAAAACTTTGTGTAAACTGTTGGAAATTGTCAAAATCAACATTTTCTGATCGATACCATATCGATTTTCAATAATTTTATTGGTTTTCTAATGATTTCACACAGCATATTCAAATTTGAAATTACCGTGTTTAACGTTGAAAAACTAGCTTGAAATGCTAGCTTTTGCATTGAAATTCCAATATTTTTCAAAAGTTTGTAAAACTTAATATTTGCAATAAAACTTTGTGTAAACTGTTGGAAATTGTCAAAATCAACATTTTCTGATCGATACCATATCGATTTTCAATAATTTTATTGGTTTTCTAATGATTTCACACAGCATATTCAAATTTGAAATTACCGTGTTTAACGTTGAAAAACTAGCTTGAAATGCTAGCTTTTGCATTGAAATTCCAATATTTTTCAAAAGTTTGTAAAACTTAATATTTGCAATAAAACTTTGTGTAAACTGTTGGAAATTGTCAAAATCAACATTTTCTGATCGATACCATATCGATTTTCAATAATTTTATTGGTTTTCTAATGATTTCACACAGCATATTCAAATTTGAAATTACCGTGTTTAACGTTGGAAAACTTGCTTGAAATGCTAGCTTTTGCATTGAAATTCCAATATTTTTCAAAAGTTTGTAAAACTTAATATTTGCAATAAAACTTTGTGTAAACTGTTGGAAATTGTCAAAATCAACATTTTCTGATCGATACCATATCGATTTTCAATAATTTTATTGGTTTTCTAATGATTTCACACAGCATATTCAAATTTGAAATTACCGTGTTTAACGTTGAAAAACTAGCTTGAAATGCTAGCTTTTGCATTGAAATTCCAATATTTTTCAAAAGTTTGTAAAACTTAATATTTGCAATAAAACTTTGTGTAAACTTTTGGAAATTGTCAAAATCAACATTTTCTGATCGATACCATATCGATTTTCAATAATTTTATTGGTTTTCTAATGATTTCACACAGCATATTCAAATTTGAAATTACCGTGTTTAACGTTGAAAAACTAGCTTGAAATGCTAGCTTTTGCATTGAAATTCCAATATTTTTCAAAAGTTTGTAAAACTTAATATTTGCAATAAAACTTTGTGTAAACTGTTGGAAATTGTCAAAATCAACATTTTCTGATCGATACCATATCGATTTTCAATAATTTTATTGGTTTTCTAATGATTTCACACAGCATATTCAAATTTGAAATTACCGTGTTTAACGTTGAAAAACTAGCTTGAAATGCTAGCTTTTGCATTGAAATTCCAATATTTTTCAAAAGTTTGTAAAACTTAATATTTGCAATAAAACTCTGTGTAAACTGTTGGAAATTGTCAAAATCAACATTTTCTGGTCGATACCATATCGATTTTCAATAATTTTATTGGTTTTCTAATGATTTCACACAGCATATTCAAATTTGAAATTACCGTGTTTAACGTTGAAAAACTAGCTTGAAATGCTAGCTTTTGCATTGAAATTCCAATATTTTTCAAAAGTTTGTAAAACTTAATATTTGCAATAAAACTTTGTGTAAACTGTTGGAAATTGTCAAAATCAACATTTTCTGATCGATACCATATCGATTTTCAATAATTTTATTGGTTTTCTAATGATTTCACACAGCATATTCAAATTTGAAATTACCGTGTTTAACGTTGAAAAACTAGCTTGAAATGCTAGCTTTTGCATTGAAATTCCAATATTTTTCAAAAGTTTGTAAAACTTAATATTTGCAATAAAACTTTGTGTAAACTTTTGGAAATTGTCAAAATCAACATTTTCTGATCGATACCATATCGATTTTCAATAATTTTATTGGTTTTCTAATGATTTCACACAGCATATTCAAATTTGAAATTACCGTGTTTAACGTTGAAAAACTAGCTTGAAATGCTAGCTTTTGCATTGAAATTCCAATATTTTTCAAAAGTTTGTAAAACTTAATATTTGCAATAAAACTTTGTGTAAACTGTTGGAAATTGTCAAAATCAACATTTTCTGATCGATACCATATCGATTTTCAATAATTTTATTGGTTTTCTAATGATTTCACACAGCATATTCAAATTTGAAATTACCGTGTTTAACGTTGAAAAACTAGCTTGAAATGCTAGCTTTTGCATTGAAATTCCAATATTTTTCAAAAGTTTGTAAAACTTAATATTTGCAATAAAACTCTGTGTAAACTGTTGGAAATTGTCAAAATCAACATTTTCTGGTCGATACCATATCGATTTTCAATAATTTTATTGGTTTTCTAATGATTTCACACAGCATATTCAAATTTGAAATTACCGTGTTTAACGTTGAAAAACTAGCTTGAAATGCTAGCTTTTGCATTGAAATTCCAATATTTTTCAAAAGTTTGTAAAACTTAATATTTGCAATAAAACTTTGTGTAAACTGTTGGAAATTGTCAAAATCAACATTTTCTGATCGATACCATATCGATTTTCAATAATTTTATTGGTTTTCTAATGAGTTCACACAGCATATTCAAATTTGAAATTACCGTGTTTAACGTTGAAAAACTAGCTTGAAATGCTAGCTTTTGCATTGAAAATCCAATATTTTTCAAAAGTTTGTAAAACTTAATATTTGCAATAAAACTTTGTGTAAACTGTTGGAAATTGTCAAAATCAACATTTTCTGATCGATACCATATCGATTTTCAATAATTTTATTGGTTTTCTAATGATTTCACACAGCATATTCAAATTTGAAATTACCGTGTTTAACGTTGAAAAACTAGCTTGAAATGCTAGCTTTTGCATTGAAATTCCAATATTTTTCAAAAGTTTGTAAAACTTAATATTTGCAATAAAACTTTGTGTAAACTTTTGGAAATTGTCAAAATCAACATTTTCTGATCGATACCATATCAATTTTCAATAATTTTATTGGTTTTCTAATGATTTCACACAGCATATTCAAATTTGAAATTACCGTGTTTAACGTTGAAAAACTAGCTTGAAATGCTAGCTTTTGCATTGAAATTCCAATATTTTTCAAAAGTTTGTAAAACTTAATATTTGCAATAAAACTTTGTGTAAACTGTTGGAAATTGTCAAAATCAACATTTTCTGATCGATACCATATCGATTTTCAATAATTTTATTGGTTTTCTAATGATTTCACACAGCATATTCAAATTTGAAATTACCGTGTTTAACGTTGAAAAACTAGCTTGAAATGCTAGCTTTTGCATTGAAATTCCAATATTTTTCAAAAGTTTGTAAAACTTAATATTTGCAATAAAACTCTGTGTAAACTGTTGGAAATTGTCAAAATCAACATTTTCTGGTCGATACCATATCGATTTTCAATAATTTTATTGGTTTTCTAATGATTTCACACAGCATATTCAAATTTGAAATTATCGTGTTTAACGTTGAAAAACTAGCTTGAAATGCTAGCTTTTGCATTGAAATTCCAATATTTTTCAAAAGTTTGTAAAACTTAATATTTGCAATAAAACTCTGTGTAAACTGTTGGAAATTGTCAAAATCAACATTTTCTGGTCGATACCATATCGATTTTCAATAATTTTATTGGTTTTCTAATGATTTCACACAACATATTCAAATTTGAAATTACCGTGTTTAACGTTGAAAAACTAGCTTGAAATGCTAGCTTTTGCATTGAAATTCCAATATTTTTCAAAAGTTTGTAAAACTTAATATTTGCAATAAAACTTTGTGTAAACTGTTGGAAATTCTCAAAATCAACATTTTCTGATCGATACCATATCGATTTTCAATAATTTTATTGGTTTTCTAATGATTTCACACAGCATATTCAAATTTGAAATTACCGTGTTTAGCGTTGAAAATCTAGCTTGAAATGCTAGCTTTTGCATTGAAATTCCAATATTTTTCAAAAGTTTGTAAAACTTAATATTTGCAATAAAACTTTGTGTAAACTGTTGGAAATTGTCAAAATCAACATTTTCTGATCGATACCATATCGATTTTCAATAATTTTATTGGTTTTCTAATGATTTCACACAGCATATTCAAATTTGAAATTACCGTGTTTAACGTTGAAAAACTAGCTTGAAATGCTAGCTTTTGCATTGAAATTCCCATATTTTTCAAAAGTTTGTAAAACTTAATATTTGCAATAAAACTTTGTGTAAACTGTTGGAAATTGTCAAAATCAACATTTTCTGATCGATACCATATCGATTTTCAATAATTTTATTGGTTTTCTAATGATTTCACACAGCATATTCAAATTTGAAATTACCGTGTTTAACGTTGAAAAACTAGCTTGAAATGCTAGCTTTTGCATTGAAATTCCAATATTTTTCAAAAGTTTGTAAAACTTAATATTTGCAATAAAACTTTGTGTAAACTGTTGGAAATTGTCAAAATCAACATTTTCTGATCGATACCATATCGATTTTCAATAATTTTATTGGTTTTCTAATGATTTCACACAGCATATTCAAATTTGAAATTACCGTGTTTAGCGTTGAAAATCTAGCTTGAAATGCTAGCTTTTGCATTGAAATTCCAATATTTTTCAAAAGTTTGTAAAACTTAATATTTGCAATAAAACTTTGTGTAAACTGTTGGAAATTGTCAAAATCAACATTTTCTGGTCGATACCATATCGATTTTCAATAATTTTATTGGTTTTCTAATGATTTCACACAGCATATTCAAATTTGAAATTACCGTGTTTAACGTTGAAAAACTAGCTTGAAATGCTAGCTTTTGCATTGAAATTCCAATATTTTTCAAAAGTTTGTAAAACTTAATATTTGCAATAAAACTTTGTGTAAACTGTTGGAAATTGTCAAAATCAACATTTTCTGATCGATACCATATCGATTTTCAATAATTTTATTGGTTTTCTAATGATTTCACACAGCATATTCAAATTTGAAATTACCGTGTTTAACGTTGAAAAACTAGCTTGAAATGCTAGCTTTTGCATTGAAATTCCAATATTTTTCAAAAGTTTGTAAAACTTAATATTTGCAATAAAACTTTGTGTAAACTGTTGGAAATTGTCAAAATCAACATTTTCTGATCGATACCATATCGATTTTCAATAATTTTATTGGTTTTCTAATGATTTCACACAGCATATTCAAATTTGAAATTACCGTGTTTAACGTTGAAAAACTAGCTTGAAATGCTAGCTTTTGCATTGAAATTCCAATATTTTTCAAAAGTTTGTAAAACTTAATATTTGCAATAAAACTTTGTGTAAACTTTTGGAAATTGTCAAAATCAACATTTTCTGATCGATACCATATCGATTTTCAATAATTTTATTGGTTTTCTAATGATTTCACACAGCATATTCAAATTTGAAATTACCGTGTTTAACGTTGAAAAACTAGCTTGAAATGCTAGCTTTTGCATTGAAATTCCAATATTTTTCAAAAGTTTGTAAAACTTAATATTTGCAATAAAACTTTGTGTAAACTGTTGGAAATTGTCAAAATCAACATTTTCTGATCGATACCATATCGATTTTCAATAATTTTATTGGTTTTCTAATGATTTCACACAGCATATTCAAATTTGAAATTACCGTGTTTAACGTTGAAAAACTAGCTTGAAATGCTAGCTTTTGCATTGAAATTCCAATATTTTTCAAAAGTTTGTAAAACTTAATATTTGCAATAAAACTCTGTGTAAACTGTTGGAAATTGTCAAAATCAACATTTTCTGGTCGATACCATATCGATTTTCAATAATTTTATTGGTTTTCTAATGATTTCACACAGCATATTCAAATTTGAAATTACCGTGTTTAACGTTGAAAAACTAGCTTGAAATGCTAGCTTTTGCATTGAAATTCCAATATTTTTCAAAAGTTTGTAAAACTTAATATTTGCAATAAAACTTTGTGTAAACTGTTGGAAATTGTCAAAATCAACATTTTCTGATCGATACCATATCGATTTTCAATAATTTTATTGGTTTTCTAATGATTTCACACAGCATATTCAAATTTGAAATTACCGTGTTTAACGTTGAAAAACTAGCTTGAAATGCTAGCTTTTGCATTGAAAATCCAATATTTTTCAAAAGTTTGTAAAACTTAATATTTGCAATAAAACTTTGTGTAAACTGTTGGAAATTGTCAAAATCAACATTTTCTGATCGATACCATATCGATTTTCAATAATTTTATTGGTTTTCTAATGATTTCACACAGCATATTCAAATTTGAAATTACCGTGTTTAACGTTGAAAAACTAGCTTGAAATGCTAGCTTTTGCATTGAAATTCCAATATTTTTCAAAAGTTTGTAAAACTTAATATTTGCAATAAAACTTTGTGTAAACTTTTGGAAATTGTCAAAATCAACATTTTCTGATCGATACCATATCAATTTTCAATAATTTTATTGGTTTTCTAATGATTTCACACAGCATATTCAAATTTGAAATTACCGTGTTTAACGTTGAAAAACTAGCTTGAAATGCTAGCTTTTGCATTGAAATTCCAATATTTTTCAAAAGTTTGTAAAACTTAATATTTGCAATAAAACTTTGTGTAAACTGTTGGAAATTGTCAAAATCAACATTTTCTGATCGATACCATATCGATTTTCAATAATTTTATTGGTTTTCTAATGATTTCACACAGCATATTCAAATTTGAAATTACCGTGTTTAACGTTGAAAAACTAGCTTGAAATGCTAGCTTTTGCATTGAAATTCCAATATTTTTCAAAAGTTTGTAAAACTTAATATTTGCAATAAAACTCTGTGTAAACTGTTGGAAATTGTCAAAATCAACATTTTCTGGTCGATACCATATCGATTTTCAATAATTTTATTGGTTTTCTAATGATTTCACACAGCATATTCAAATTTGAAATTATCGTGTTTAACGTTGAAAAACTAGCTTGAAATGCTAGCTTTTGCATTGAAATTCCAATATTTTTCAAAAGTTTGTAAAACTTAATATTTGCAATAAAACTCTGTGTAAACTGTTGGAAATTGTCAAAATCAACATTTTCTGGTCGATACCATATCGATTTTCAATAATTTTATTGGTTTTCTAATGATTTCACACAACATATTCAAATTTGAAATTACCGTGTTTAACGTTGAAAAACTAGCTTGAAATGCTAGCTTTTGCATTGAAATTCCAATATTTTTCAAAAGTTTGTAAAACTTAATATTTGCAATAAAACTTTGTGTAAACTGTTGGAAATTCTCAAAATCAACATTTTCTGATCGATACCATATCGATTTTCAATAATTTTATTGGTTTTCTAATGATTTCACACAGCATATTCAAATTTGAAATTACCGTGTTTAGCGTTGAAAATCTAGCTTGAAATGCTAGCTTTTGCATTGAAATTCCAATATTTTTCAAAAGTTTGTAAAACTTAATATTTGCAATAAAACTTTGTGTAAACTGTTGGAAATTGTCAAAATCAACATTTTCTGATCGATACCATATCGATTTTCAATAATTTTATTGGTTTTCTAATGATTTCACACAGCATATTCAAATTTGAAATTACCGTGTTTAACGTTGAAAAACTAGCTTGAAATGCTAGCTTTTGCATTGAAATTCCCATATTTTTCAAAAGTTTGTAAAACTTAATATTTGCAATAAAACTTTGTGTAAACTGTTGGAAATTGTCAAAATCAACATTTTCTGATCGATACCATATCGATTTTCAATAATTTTATTGGTTTTCTAATGATTTCACACAGCATATTCAAATTTGAAATTACCGTGTTTAACGTTGAAAAACTAGCTTGAAATGCTAGCTTTTGCATTGAAATTCCAATATTTTTCAAAAGTTTGTAAAACTTAATATTTGCAATAAAACTTTGTGTAAACTGTTGGAAATTGTCAAAATCAACATTTTCTGATCGATACCATATCGATTTTCAATAATTTTATTGGTTTTCTAATGATTTCACACAGCATATTCAAATTTGAAATTACCGTGTTTAGCGTTGAAAATCTAGCTTGAAATGCTAGCTTTTGCATTGAAATTCCAATATTTTTCAAAAGTTTGTAAAACTTAATATTTGCAATAAAACTTTGTGTAAACTGTTGGAAATTGTCAAAATCAACATTTTCTGGTCGATACCATATCGATTTTCAATAATTTTATTGGTTTTCTAATGATTTCACACAGCATATTCAAATTTGAAATTACCGTGTTTAACGTTGAAAAACTAGCTTGAAATGCTAGCTTTTGCATTGAAATTCCAATATTTTTCAAAAGTTTGTAAAACTTAATATTTGCAATAAAACTTTGTGTAAACTGTTGGAAATTGTCAAAATCAACATTTTCTGATCGATACCATATCGATTTTCAATAATTTTATTGGTTTTCTAATGATTTCACACAGCATATTCAAATTTGAAATTACCGTGTTTAACGTTGAAAAACTAGCTTGAAATGCTAGCTTTTGCATTGAAATTCCAATATTTTTCAAAAGTTTGTAAAACTTAATATTTGCAATAAAACTCTGTGTAATCTGTTGGAAATTGTCAAAATCAACATTTTCTGGTCGATACCATATCGATTTTCAATAATTTTATTGGTTTTCTAATGATTTCACACAGCATATTCAAATTTGAAATTACCGTGTTTAACGTTGAAAAACTAGCTTGAAATGCTAGCTTTTGCATTGAAATTCCAATATTTTTCAAAAGTTTGTAAAACTTAATATTTGCAATAAAACTTTGTGTAAACTGTTGGAAATTGTCAAAATCAACATTTTCTGATCGATACCATATCGATTTTCAATAATTTTATTGGTTTTCTAATGATTTCACACAGCATATTCAAATTTGAAATTACCGTGTTTAACGTTGAAAAACTAGCTTGAAATGCTAGCTTTTGCATTGAAATTCCAATATTTTTCAAAAGTTTGTAAAACTTAATATTTGCAATAAAACTTTGTGTAAACTGTTGGAAATTGTCAAAATCAACATTTTCTGATCGATACCATATCGATTTTCAATAATTTTATTGGTTTTCTAATGATTTCACACAGCATATTCAAATTTGAAATTACCGTGTTTAACGTTGAAAAACTAGCTTGAAATGCTAGCTTTTGCATTGAAATTCCAATATTTTTCAAAAGATTGTAAAACTTAATATTTGCAATAAAACTTTGTGTAAACTGTTGGAAATTGTCAAAATCAACATTTTCTGATCGATACCATATCGATTTTCAATAATTTTATTGGTTTTCTAATGATTTCACACAGCATATTCAAATTTGAAATTACCGTGTTTAACGTTGAAAAACTAGCTTGAAATGCTAGCTTTTGCATTGAAATTCCAATATTTTTCAAAAGTTTGTAAAACTTAATATTTGCAATAAAACTTTGTGTAAACTGTTGGAAATTGTCAAAATCAACATTTTCTGATCGATACCATATCGATTTTCAATAATTTTATTGGTTTTCTAATGATTTCACACAGCATATTCAAATTTGAAATTACCGTGTTTAACGTTGAAAAACTAGCTTGAAATGCTAGCTTTTGCATTGAAATTCCAATATTTTTCAAAAGTTTGTAAAACTTAATATTTGCAATAAAACTCTGTGTAATCTGTTGGAAATTGTCAAAATCAACATTTTCTGGTCGATACCATATCGATTTTCAATAATTTTATTGGTTTTCTAATGATTTCACACAGCATATTCAAATTTGAAATTACCGTGTTTAACGTTGAAAAACTAGCTTGAAATGCTAGCTTTTGCATTGAAATTCCAATATTTTTCAAAAGTTTGTAAAACTTAATATTTGCAATAAAACTTTGTGTAAACTGTTGGAAATTGTCAAAATCAACATTTTCTGATCGATACCATATCGATTTTCAATAATTTTATTGGTTTTCTAATGATTTCACACAGCATATTCAAATTTGAAATTACCGTGTTTAACGTTGAAAAACTAGCTTGAAATGCTAGCTTTTGCATTGAAATTCCAATATTTTTCAAAAGTTTGTAAAACTTAATATTTGCAATAAAACTTTGTGTAAACTGTTGGAAATTGTCAAAATCAACATTTTCTGGTCGATACCATATCGATTTTCAATAATTTTATTGGTTTTCTAATGATTTCACACAGCATATTCAAATTTGAAATTACCGTGTTTAACGTTGAAAAACTAGCTTGAAATGCTAGCTTTTGCATTGAAATTCCAATATTTTTCAAAAGTTTGTAAAACTTAATATTTGCAATAAAACTTTGTGTAAACTGTTGGAAATTGTCAAAATCAACATTTTCTGATCGATACCATATCGATTTTCAATAATTTTATTGGTTTTCTAATGATTTCACACAGCATATTCAAATTTGAAATTACCGTGTTTAACGTTGAAAAACTAGCTTGAAATGCTAGCTTTTGCATTGAAATTCCAATATTTTTCAAAAGTTTGTAAAACTTAATATTTGCAATAAAACTCTGTGTAATCTGTTGGAAATTGTCAAAATCAACATTTTCTGGTCGATACCATATCGATTTTCAATAATTTTATTGGTTTTCTAATGATTTCACACAGCATATTCAAATTTGAAATTACCGTGTTTAACGTTGAAAAACTAGCTTGAAATGCTAGCTTTTGCATTGAAATTCCAATATTTTTCAAAAGTTTGTAAAACTTAATATTTGCAATAAAACTTTGTGTAAACTGTTGGAAATTGTCAAAATCAACATTTTCTGATCGATACCATATCGATTTTCAATAATTTTATTGGTTTTCTAATGATTTCACACAGCATATTCAAATTTGAAATTACCGTGTTTAACGTTGAAAAACTAGCTTGAAATGCTAGCTTTTGCATTGAAATTCCAATATTTTTCAAAAGATTGTAAAACTTAATATTTGCAATAAAACTTTGTGTAAACTGTTGGAAATTGTCAAAATCAACATTTTCTGATCGATACCATATCGATTTTCAATAATTTTATTGGTTTTCTAATGATTTCACACAGCATATTCAAATTTGAAATTACCGTGTTTAACGTTGAAAAACTAGCTTGAAATGCTAGCTTTTGCATTGAAATTCCAATATTTTTCAAAAGTTTGTAAAACTTAATATTTGCAAGAAAACTTTGTGTAAACTGTTGGAAATTGTCAAAATCAACATTTTCTGATCGATACCATATCGATTTTCAATAATTTTATTGGTTTTCTAATGATTTCACACAGCATATTCAAATTTGAAATTACCGTGTTTAACGTTGAAAAACTAGCTTGAAATGCTAGCTTTTGCATTGAAATTCCAATATTTTTCAAAAGTTTGTAAAACTTAATATTTGCAATAAAACTTTGTGTAAACTGTTGGAAATTGTCAAAATCAACATTTTCTGATCGATACCATATCGATTTTCAATAATTTTATTGGTTTTCTAATGATTTCACACAGCATATTCAAATTTGAAATTACCGTGTTTAACGTTGAAAAACTAGCTTGAAATGCTTGCTTTTGCATTGAAATTCCAATATTTTTCAAAAGTTTGTAAAACTTAATATTTGCAATAAAACTTTGTGTAAACTGTTGGAAATTGTCAAAATCAACATTTTCTGATCGATACCATATCGATTTTCAATAATTTTATTGGTTTTCTAATGATTTCACACAGCATATTCAAATTGGAAATTACCGTGTTTAACGTTGAAAAACTAGCTTGAAATGCTAGCTTTTGCATTGAAATTCCAATATTTTTCAAAAGTTTGTAAAACTTAATATTTGCAATAAAACTTTGTGTAAACTGTTGGAAATTGTCAAAATCAACATTTTCTGATCGATACCATATCGATTTTCAATAATTTTATTGGTTTTCTAATGATTTCACACAGCATATTCAAATTTGAAATTACCGTGTTTAACGTTGAAAAACTAGCTTGAAATGCTAGCTTTTGCATTGAAATTCCAATATTTTTCAAAAGTTTGTAAAACTTAATATTTGCAATAAAACTTTGTGTAAACTGTTGGAAATTGTCAAAATCAACATTTTCTGATCGATACCATATCGATTTTCAATAATTTTATTGATTTTCTAATGATTTCACACAGCATATTCAAATTTGAAATTACCGTGTTTAACGTTGAAAAACTAGCTTGAAATGCTAGCTTTTGCATTGAAATTCCAATATTTTTCAAAAGTTTGTAAAACTTAATATTTGCAATAAAACTTTGTGTAAACTGTTGGAAATTGTCAAAATCAACATTTTCTGATCGATACCATATCGATTTTCAATAATTTTATTGGTTTTCTAATGATTTCACACAGCATATTCAAATTTGAAATTACCGTGTTTAGCGTTGAAAATCTAGCTTGAAATGCTAGCTTTTGCATTGAAATTCCAATATTTTTCAAAAGTTTGTAAAACTTAATATTTGCAATAAAACTTTGTGTAAACTGTTGGAAATTGTCAAAATCAACATTTTCTGATCGATACCATATCGATTTTCAATAATTTTATTGGTTTTCTAATGATTTCACACAGCATATTCAAATTTGAAATTACCGTGTTTAACGTTGAAAAACTAGCTTGAAATACTAGCTTTTGCATTGAAATTCCAATATTTTCAAAAGTTTCTAAAACTTAATATTTGCAATAAAACTTTGTGTAAACTGTTGGAAATTGTCAAAATCAACATTTTCTGATCGATACCATATCGATTTTCAATAATTTTATTGGTTTTCTAATGATTTCACACAGCATATTCAAATTTGAAATTACCGTGTTTAACGTTGAAAAACTAGCTTGAAATGCTAGCTTTTGCATTGAAATTCCAATATTTTTCAAAAGTTTGTAAAACTTAATATTTGCAATAAAACTTTGTGTAAACTGTTGGAAATTGTCAAAATCAACATTTTCTGATCGATACCATATCGATTTTCAATAATTTTATTGGTTTTCTAATGATTTCACACAGCATATTCAAATTTGAAATTACCGTGTTTAACGTTGAAAAACTAGCTTGAAATGCTAGCTTTTGCATTGAAATTCCAATATTTTCAAAAGTTTCTAAAACTTAATATTTGCAATAAAACTTTGTGTAAACTGTTGGAAATTGTCAAAATCAACATTTTCTGATCGATACCATATCGATTTTCAATAATTTTATTGGTTTTCTAATGATTTCACACAGCATATTCAAATTTGAAATTACCGTGTTTAACGTTGAAAAACTAGCTTGAAATGCTAGCTTTTGCATTGAAATTCCAATATTTTTCAAAAGTTTGTAAAACTTAATATTTGCAATAAAACTTTGTGCAGACTGTTGGAAATTGTCAAAATCAACATTTTCTGATCGATACCATATCGATTTTCAATAATTTTATTGGTTTTCTAATGATTTCACACAGCATATTCAAATTGGAAATTACCGTGTTTAACGTTGAAAAACTAGCTTGAAATGCTAGCTTTTGCATTGAAATTCCAATATTTTTCAAAAGTTTGTAAAACTTAATATTTGCAATAAAACTTTGTGTAAACCGTTGGAAATTGTCAAAATCAACATTTTCTGATCGATACCATATCGATTTTCAATAATTTTATTGGTTTTCTAATGATTTCACACAGCATATTCAAATTTGAAATTACCGTGTTTAACGTTGAAAAACTAGCTTGAAATGCTAGCTTTTGCATTGAAATTCCAATATTTTTCAAAAGTTTGTAAAACTTAATATTTGCAATAAAACATTGTGTAAACTGTTGGAAATTGTCAAAATCAACATTTTCTGATCGATACCATATCGATTTTCAATAATTTTATTGGTTTTCTAATGATTTCACACAGCATATTCAAATTTGAAATTACCGTGTTTAACGTTGAAAAACTAGCTTGAAATGCTTGCTTTTGCATTGAAATTCCAATATTTTTCAAAAGTTTGTAAAACTTAATATTTGCAATAAAACTTTGTGTAAACTGTTGGAAATTGTCAAAATCAACATTTTCTGATCGATACCATATCGATTTTCAATAATTTTATTGGTTTTCTAATGATTTCACACAGCATATTCAAATTTGAAATTACCGTGTTTAACGTTGAAAAACTAGCTTGAAATGCTAGCTTTTGCATTGAAATTCCAATATTTTTCAAAAGTTTGTAAAACTTAATATTTGCAATAAAACTCTGTGTAATCTGTTGGAAATTGTCAAAATCAACATTTTCTGGTCGATACCATATCGATTTTCAATAATTTTATTGGTTTTCTAATGATTTCACACAGCATATTCAAATTTGAAATTACCGTGTTTAACGTTGAAAAACTAGCTTGAAATGCTAGCTTTTGCATTGAAATTCCAATATTTTTCAAAAGTTTGTAAAACTTAATATTTGCAATAAAACTTTGTGTAAACTGTTGGAAATTGTCAAAATCAACATTTTCTGATCGATACCATATCGATTTTCAATAATTTTATTGGTTTTCTAATGATTTCACACAGCATATTCAAATTTGAAATTACCGTGTTTAACGTTGAAAAACTAGCTTGAAATGCTAGCTTTTGCATTGAAATTCCAATATTTTTCAAAAGATTGTAAAACTTAATATTTGCAATAAAACTTTGTGTAAACTGTTGGAAATTGTCAAAATCAACATTTTCTGATCGATACCATATCGATTTTCAATAATTTTATTGGTTTTCTAATGATTTCACACAGCATATTCAAATTTGAAATTACCGTGTTTAACGTTGAAAAACTAGCTTGAAATGCTAGCTTTTGCATTGAAATTCCAATATTTTTCAAAAGTTTGTAAAACTTAATATTTGCAATAAAACTCTGTGTAAACAGTTGGAAATTGTCAAAATCTACATTTTCTGGTCGATACCATATTGATTTTCAATAATTTTATTGGTTTTCTAATGATTTCACACAGCATATTCAAATTTGAAATTACCGTGTTTAACGTTGAAAAACTAGCTTGAAATGCTAGCTTTTGCATTGAAATTCCAATATTTTTCAAAAGTTTGTAAAACTTAATATTTGCAATAAAACTTTGTGTAAACTGTTGGAAATTGTCAAAATCAACATTTTCTGATCGATACCATATCGATTTTCAATAATTTTATTGGTTTTCTAATGATTTCACACAGCATATTCAAATTTGAAATTACCGTGTTTAACGTTGAAAAACTAGCTTGAAATGCTTGCTTTTGCATTGAAATTCCAATATTTTTCAAAAGTTTGTAAAACTTAATATTTGCAATAAAACTTTGTGTAAACTGTTGGAAATTGTCAAAATCAACATTTTCTGATCGATACCATATCGATTTTCAATAATTTTATTGGTTTTCTAATGATTTCACACAGCATATTCAAATTGGAAATTACCGTGTTTAACGTTGAAAAACTAGCTTGAAATGCTAGCTTTTGCATTGAAATTCCAATATTTTTCAAAAGTTTGTAAAACTTAATATTTGCAATAAAACTCTGTGTAAACTGTTGGAAATTGTCAAAATCAACATTTTCTGGTCGATACCATATCGATTTTCAATAATTTTATTGGTTTTCTAATGATTTCACACAGCATATTCAAATTTGAAATTACCGTGTTTAACGTTGAAAAACTAGCTTGAAATGCTAGCTTTTGCATTGAAATTCCAATATTTTTCAAAAGTTTGTAAAACTTAATATTTGCAATAAAACTTTGTGTAAACTGTTGGAAATTGTCAAAATCAACATTTTCTGATCGATACCATATCGATTTTCAATAATTTTATTGGTTTTCTAATGATTTCACACAGCATATTCAAATTTGAAATTACCGTGTTTAACGTTGAAAAACTAGCTTGAAATGCTAGCTTTTGCATTGAAATTCCAATATTTTTCAAAAGTTTGTAAAACTTAATATTTGCAATAAAACTTTGTGTAAACTGTTGGAAATTGTCAAAATCAACATTTTCTGATCGATACCATATCGATTTTCAATAATTTTATTGATTTTCTAATGATTTCACACAGCATATTCAAATTTGAAATTACCGTGTTTAACGTTGAAAAACTAGCTTGAAATGCTAGCTTTTGCATTGAAATTCCAATATTTTTCAAAAGTTTGTAAAACTTAATATTTGCAATAAAACTTTGTGTAAACTGTTGGAAATTGTCAAAATCAACATTTTCTGATCGATACCATATCGATTTTCAATAATTTTATTGGTTTTCTAATGATTTCACACAGCATATTCAAATTTGAAATTACCGTGTTTAACGTTGAAAAACTAGCTTGAAATGCTTGCTTTTGCATTGAAATTCCAATATTTTTCAAAAGTTTGTAAAACTTAATATTTGCAATAAAACTTTGTGTAAACTGTTGGAAATTGTCAAAATCAACATTTTCTGATCGATACCATATCGATTTTCAATAATTTTATTGGTTTTCTAATGATTTCACACAGCATATTAAAATTTGAAATTACCGTGTTTAACGTTGAAAAACTAGCTTGAAATGCTAGCTTTTGCATTGAAATTCCAATATTTTTCAAAAGTTTGTAAAACTTAATATTTGCAATAAAACTTTGTGTAAACTGTTGGAAATTCTCAAAATCAATATTTTCTGATCGATACCATATCGATTTTCAATAATTTTATTGGTTTTCTAATGATTTCACACAGCATATTCAAATTTGAAATTACCGTGTTTAGCGTTGAAAATCTAGCTTGAAATGCTAGCTTTTGCATTGAAATTCCAATATTTTTCAAAAGTTTGTAAAACTTAATATTTGCAATAAAACTCTGTGTAAACAGTTGGAAATTGTCAAAATCTACATTTTCTGGTCGATACCATATTGATTTTCAATAATTTTATTGGTTTTCTAATGATTTCACACAGCATATTCAAATTTGAAATTACCGTGTTTAACGTTGAAAAACTAGCTTGAAATGCTAGCTTTTGCATTGAAATTCCAATATTTTTCAAAAGTTTGTAAAACTTAATATTTGCAATAAAACTTTGTGTAAACTGTTGGAAATTGTCAAAATCAACATTTTCTGATCGATACCATATCGATTTTCAATAATTTTATTGGTTTTCTAATGATTTCACACAGCATATTCAAATTTGAAATTACCGTGTTTAACGTTGAAAAACTAGCTTGAAATGCTTGCTTTTGCATTGAAATTCCAATATTTTTCAAAAGTTTGTAAAACTTAATATTTGCAATAAAACTTTGTGTAAACTGTTGGAAATTCTCAAAATCAACATTTTCTGATCGATACCATATCGATTTTCAATAATTTTATTGGTTTTCTAATGATTTCACACAGCATATTCAAATTTGAAATTACCGTGTTTAGCGTTGAAAATCTAGCTTGAAATGCTAGCTTTTGCATTGAAATTCCAATATTTTTCAAAAGTTTGTAAAACTTAATATTTGCAATAAAACTCTGTGTAAACAGTTGGAAATTGTCAAAATCTACATTTTCTGGTCGATACCATATTGATTTTCAATAATTTTATTGGTTTTCTAATGATTTCACACAGCATATTCAAATTTGAAATTACCGTGTTTAACGTTGAAAAACTAGCTTGAAATGCTAGCTTTTGCATTGAAATTCCAATATTTTTCAAAAGTTTGTAAAACTTAATATTTGCAATAAAACTTTGTGTAAACTGTTGGAAATTGTCAAAATCAACATTTTCTGATCGATACCATATCGATTTTCAATAATTTTATTGGTTTTCTAATGATTTCACACAGCATATTCAAATTTGAAATTACCGTGTTTAACGTTGAAAAACTAGCTTGAAATGCTTGCTTTTGCATTGAAATTCCAATATTTTTCAAAAGTTTGTAAAACTTAATATTTGCAATAAAACTCTGTGTAAACTGTTGGAAATAGTCAAAATCAACATTTTCTGGTCGATACCATATCGATTTTCAATAATTTTATTGGTTTTCTAATGATTTCACACAGCATATTCAAATTTGAAATTACCGTGTTTAACGTTGAAAAACTAGCTTGAAATGCTAGCTTTTGCATTGAAATTCCAATATTTTTCAAAAGTTTGTAAAACTTAATATTTGCAATAAAACTTTGTGTAAACTGTTGGAAATTGTCAAAATCAACATTTTCTGATCGATACCATATCGATTTTCAATAATTTTATTGGTTTTCTAATGATTTCACACAGCATATTCAAATTTGAAATTACCGTGTTTAACGTTGAAAAACTAGCTTGAAATGCTAGCTTTTGCATTGAAATTCCAATATTTTTCAAAAGTTTGTAAAACTTAATATTTGCAATAAAACTTTGTGTAAACTGTTGGAAATTGTCAAAATCAACATTTTCTGATCGATACCATATCGATTTTCAATAATTTTATTGATTTTCTAATGATTTCACACAGCATATTCAAATTTGAAATTACCGTGTTTAACGTTGAAAAACTAGCTTGAAATGCTAGCTTTTGCATTGAAATTCCAATATTTTTCAAAAGTTTGTAAAACTTAATATTTGCAATAAAACTTTGTGTAAACTGTTGGAAATTGTCAAAATCAACATTTTCTGATCGATACCATATCGATTTTCAATAATTTTATTGGTTTTCTAATGATTTCACACAGCATATTCAAATTTGAAATTACCGTGTTTAACGTTGAAAAACTAGCTTGAAATGCTTGCTTTTGCATTGAAATTCCAATATTTTTCAAAAGTTTGTAAAACTTAATATTTGCAATAAAACTTTGTGTAAACTGTTGGAAATTGTCAAAATCAACATTTTCTGATCGATACCATATCGATTTTCAATAATTTTATTGGTTTTCTAATGATTTCACACAGCATATTAAAATTTGAAATTACCGTGTTTAACGTTGAAAAACTAGCTTGAAATGCTAGCTTTTGCATTGAAATTCCAATATTTTTCAAAAGTTTGTAAAACTTAATATTTGCAATAAAACTTTGTGTAAACTGTTGGAAATTCTCAAAATCAACATTTTCTGATCGATACCATATCGATTTTCAATAATTTTATTGGTTTTCTAATGATTTCACACAGCATATTCAAATTTGAAATTACCGTGTTTAGCGTTGAAAATCTAGCTTGAAATGCTAGCTTTTGCATTGAAATTCCAATATTTTTCAAAAGTTTGTAAAACTTAATATTTGCAATAAAACTTTGTGTAAACTGTTGGAAATTGTCAAAATCAACATTTTCTGATCGATACCATATCGATTTTCAATAATTTTATTGGTTTTCTAATGATTTCACACAGCATATTCAAATTTGAAATTACCGTGTTTAACGTTGAAAAACTAGCTTGAAATGCTAGCTTTTGCATTGAAATTCCAATATTTTCAAAAGTTTGTAAAACTTAATATTTGCAATAAAACTTTGTGTAAACTGTTGGAAATTGTCAAAATCAACATTTTCTGATCGATACCATATCGATTTTCAATAATTTTATTGGTTTTCTAATGATTTCACACAGCATATTCAAATTTGAAATTACCGTGTTTAACGTTGAAAAACTAGCTTGAAATGCTAGCTTTTGCATTGAAATTCCAATATTTTTCAAAAGTTTGTAAAACTTAATATTTGCAATAAAACTTTGTGTAGACTGTTGGAAATTGTCAAAATCAACATTTTCTGATCGATACCATATCGATTTTCAATAATTTTATTGGTTTTCTAATGATTTCACACAGCATATTCAAATTGGAAATTACCGTGTTTAACGTTGAAAAACTAGCTTGAAATGCTAGCTTTTGCATTGAAATTCCAATATTTTTCAAAAGTTTGTAAAACTTAATATTTGCAATAAAACTTTGTGTAAACTGTTGGAAATTGTCAAAATCAACATTTTCTGATCGATACCATATCGATTTTCAATAATTTTATTGGTTTTCTAATGATTTCACACAGCATATTCAAATTTGAAATTACCGTGTTTAACGTTGAAAAACTAGCTTGAAATGCTAGCTTTTGCATTGAAATTCCAATATTTTTCAAAAGTTTGTAAAACTTAATATTTGCAATAAAACTTTGTGTAAACTGTTGGAAATTGTCAAAATCAACATTTTCTGATCGATACCATATCGATTTTCAATAATTTTATTGGTTTTCTAATGATTTCACACAGCATATTCAAATTTGAAATTACCGTGTTTAACGTTGAAAAACTAGCTTGAAATGCTAGCTTTTGCATTGAAATTCGAATATTTTTCAAAAGTTTGTAAAACTTAATATTTGCAATAAAACTTTGTGTAAACTGTTGGAAATTGTCAAAATCAACATTTTCTGATCGATACCATATCGATTTTCAATAATTTTATTGGTTTTCTAATGATTTCACACAGCATATTCAAATTTGAAATTACCGTGTTTAACGTTGAAAAACAAGCTTGAAATGCTTGCTTTTGCATTGAAATTCCAATATTTTTCAAAAGTTTGTAAAACTTAATATTTGCAATAAAACTTTGTGTAAACTGTTGGAAATTGTCAAAATCAACATTTTCTGATCGATACCATATCGATTTTCAATAATTTTATTGGTTTTCTAATGATTTCACACAGCATATTCAAATTTGAAATTACCGTGTTTAACGTTGAAAAACTAGCTTGAAATGCTAGCTTTTGCATTGAAATTCCAATATTTTTCAAAAGTTTGTAAAACTTAATATTTGCAATAAAACTTTGTGTAAACTGTTGGAAATTGTCAAAATCAACATTTTCTGATCGATACCATATCGATTTTCAATAATTTTATTGGTTTTCTAATGATTTCACACAGCATATTCAAATTTGAAATTACCGTGTTTAACGTTGAAAAACTAGCTTGAAATGCTAGCTTTTGCATTGAAATTCCAATATTTTTCAAAAGTTTGTAAAACTTAATATTTGCAATAAAACTTTGTGTAAACTGTTGGAAATTGTCAAAATCAACATTTTCTGATCGATACCATATCGATTTTCAATAATTTTATTGGTTTTCTAATGATTTCACACAGCATATTCAAATTTGAAATTACCGTGTTTAACGTTGAAAAACTAGCTTGAAATGCTAGCTTTTGCATTGAAATTCCA
Organism: Acanthosepion esculentum; assembly: GCA_964036315.1. NCBI lineage: Eukaryota > Metazoa > Mollusca > Cephalopoda > Sepiida > Sepiidae > Acanthosepion > Acanthosepion esculentum. The sequence goes on along the minus strand of CAXIWW010000436.1, from coordinate 12,322 downwards.
ATATTTTTCAAAAGTTTGTAAAACTTAATATTTGCAATAAAACTCTGTGTAATCTGTTGGAAATTGTCAAAATCAACATTTTCTGGTCGATACCATATCGATTTTCAATAATTTTATTGGTTTTCTAATGATTTCACACAGCATATTCAAATTTGAAATTACCGTGTTTAACGTTGAAAAACTAGCTTGAAATGCTAGCTTTTGCATTGAAATTCCAATATTTTTCAAAAGTTTGTAAAACTTAATATTTGCAATAAAACTTTGTGTAAACTGTTGGAAATTGTCAAAATCAACATTTTCTGATCGATACCATATCGATTTTCAATAATTTTATTGGTTTTCTAATGATTTCACACAGCATATTCAAATTTGAAATTACCGTGTTTAACGTTGAAAAACTAGCTTGAAATGCTACCTTTGGCATTGAAATTCCAATATTTTTCAAAAGTTTGTAAAACTTAATATTTGCAATAAAACTCTGTGTAATCTGTTGGAAATTGTCAAAATCAACATTTTCTGGTCGATACCATATCGATTTTCAATAATTTTATTGGTTTTCTAATGATTTCACACAGCATATTCAAATTTGAAATTACCGTGTTTAACGTTGAAAAACTAGCTTGAAATGCTAGCTTTTGCATTGAAATCCCAATATTTTTCAAAAGTTTGTAAAACTTAATATTTGCAATAAAACTTTGTGTAAACTGTTGGAAATTGTCAAAATCAACATTTTCTGATCGATACCATATCGATTTTCAATAATTTTATTGGTTTTCTAATGATTTCACACAGCATATTCAAATTTGAAATTACCGTGTTTAACGTTGGAAAACTAGCTTGAAATGCTAGCTTTTGCATTGAAATTCCAATATTTTTCAAAAGTTTGTAAAACTTAATATTTGCAATAAAACTTTGTGTAAACTGTTGGAAATTGTCAAAATCAACATTTTCTGATCGATACCATATCGATTTTCAATAATTTTATTGGTTTTCTAATGATTTCACACAGCATATTCAAATTTGAAATTACCGTGTTTAACGTTGAAAAACTAGCTTGAAATGCTTGCTTTTGCATTGAAATTCCAATATTTTTCAAAAGTTTGTAAAACTTAATATTTGCAATAAAACTTTGTGTAAACTGTTGGAAATTGTCAAAATCAACATTTTCTGATCGATACCATATCGATTTTCAATAATTTTATTGGTTTTCTAATGATTTCACACAGCATATTCAAATTTGAAATTACCGTGTTTAACGTTGAAAAACTAGCTTGAAATGCTAGCTTTTGCATTGAAATTCCAATATTTTTCAAAAGTTTGTAAAACTTAATATTTGCAATAAAACTTTGTGTAAACTGTTGGAAATTGTCAAAATCAACATTTTCTGATCGATACCATATCGATTTTCAATAATTTTATTGGTTTTCTAATGATTTCACACAGCATATTCAAATTTGAAATTACCGTGTTTAACGTTGGAAAACTAGCTTGAAATGCTAGCTTTTGCATTGAAATTCCAATATTTTTCAAAAGTTTGTAAAACTTAATATTTGCAATAAAACTTTGTGTAAACTGTTGGAAATTGTCAAAATCAACATTTTCTGATCGATACCATATCGATTTTCAATAATTTTATTGGTTTTCTAATGATTTCACACAGCATATTCAAATTTGAAATTACCGTGTTTAACGTTGAAAAACTAGCTTGAAATGCTAGCTTTTGCATTGAAATTCCAATATTTTTCAAAAGTTTGTAAAACTTAATATTTGCAATAAAACTTTGTGTAAACTGTTGGAAATTGTCAAAATCAACATTTTCTGATCGATACCATATCGATTTTCAATAATTTTATTGGTTTTCTAATGATTTCACACAGCATATTCAAATTGGAAATTACCGTGTTTAACGTTGAAAAACTAGCTTGAAATGCTAGCTTTTGCATTGAAATTCCAATATTTTTCAAAAAGTTTGTAAAACATAATATTTGCAATAAAACTCTCTGTAAACTGTTGGAAATTGTCAAAATCTACATTTTCTGGTCGATACCATATCGATTTTCAATAATTTTATTGGTTTTCTAATGATTTCACACAGCATATTCAAATTTGAAATTACCGTGTTTAACGTTGAAAAACTAGCTTGAAATGCTAGCTTTTGCATTGAAATTCCAATATTTTTCAAAAGTTTGTAAAACTTAATATTTGCAATAAAACTTTGTGTAAACTGTTGGAAATTGTCAAAATCAACATTTTCTGATCGATACCATATCGATTTTCAATAATTTTATTGGTTTTCTAATGATTTCACACAGCATATTCAAATTTGAAATTACCGTGTTTAACGTTGAAAAACTAGCTTGAAATGCTAGCTTTTGCATTGAAATTCCAATATTTTTCAAAAGTTTGTAAAACTTAATATTTGCAATAAAACTTTGTGTAAACTGTTGGAAATTGTCAAAATCAACATTTTCTGATCGATACCATATCGATTTTCAATAATTTTATTGGTTTTCTAATGATTTCACACAGCATATTCAAATTGGAAATTACCGTGTTTAACGTTGAAAATCTAGCTTGAAATGCTAGCTTTTGCATTGAAATTCCAATATTTTTCAAAAGTTTGTAAAACTTAATATTTGCAATAAAACTTTGTGTAAACTGTTGGAAATTGTCAAAATCAACATTTTCTGATCGATACCATATCGATTTTCAATAATTTTATTGGTTTTCTAATGATTTCACACAGCATATTCAAATTTGAAATTACCGTGTTTAACGTTGAAAAACTAGCTTGAAATGCTAGCTTTTGCATTGAAATTCCAATATTTTTCAAAAGTTTGTAAAACTTAATATTTGCAATAAAACTTTGTGTAAACTGTTGGAAATTGTCAAAATCAACATTTTCTGATCGATACCATATCGATTTTCAATAATTTTATTGGTTTTCTAATGATTTCACACAGCATATTCAAATTTGAAATTACCGTGTTTAACGTTGAAAAACTAGCTTGAAATGCTAGCTTTTGCATTGAAATTCCAATATTTTTCAAAAGTTTGTAAAACTTAATATTTGCAATAAAACTTTGTGTAGACTGTTGGAAATTGTCAAAATCAACATTTTCTGATCGATACCATATCGATTTTCAATAATTTTATTGGTTTTCTAATGATTTCACACAGCATATTCAAATTTGAAATTACCGTGTTTAACGTTGAAAAACTAGCTTGAAATGCTAGCTTTTGCATTGAAATTCCAATATTTTTCAAAAGTTTGTAAAACTTAATATTTGCAATAAAACTTTGTGTAAACTGTTGGAAATTGTCAAAATCAACATTTTCTGATCGATACCATATCGATTTTCAATAATTTTATTGGTTTTCTAATGATTTCACACAGCATATTCAAATTTGAAATTACCGTGTTTAACGTTGAAAAACTAGCTTGAAATGCTAGCTTTTGCATTGAAATTCGAATATTTTTCAAAAGTTTGTAAAACTTAATATTTGCAATAAAACTTTGTGTAAACTGTTGGAAATTGTCAAAATCAACATTTTCTGATCGATACCATATCGATTTTCAATAATTTTATTGGTTTTCTAATGATTTCACACAGCATATTCAAATTTGAAATTACCGTGTTTAACGTTGAAAAACTAGCTTGAAATGCTTGCTTTTGCATTGAAATTCCAATATTTTTCAAAAGTTTGTAAAACATAATATTTGCAATAAAACTTTGTGTAAACTGTTGGAAATTGTCAAAATCAACATTTTCTGATCGATACCATATCGATTTTCAATAATTTTATTGGTTTTCTAATGATTTCACACAGCATATTATTTGAAATTACCGTGTTTAACGTTGAAAAACTAGCTTGAAATGCTAGCTTTTGCATTGAAATTCCAATATTTTTCAAAAGTTTGTAAAACTTAATATTTGCAATAAAACTTTGTGTAAACTGTTGGAAATTGTCAAAATCAACATTTTCTGATCGATACCATATCGATTTTCAATAATTTTATTGGTTTTCTAATGATTTCACACAGCATATTCAAATTTGAAATTACCGTGTTTAACGTTGAAAAACTAGCTTGAAATGCTAGCTTTTGCATTGAAATTCCATATTTTTCAAAAGTTTGTAAAACTTAATATTTGCAATAAAACTTTGTGTAAACTGTTGGAAATTGTCAAAATCAACATTTTCTGATCGATACCATATCGATTTTCAATAATTTTATAGGTTTTCTAATGATTTCACACAGCATATTCAAATTTGAAATTACCGTGTTTAACGTTGAAAAACTAGCTTGAAATGCTAGCTTTTGCATTGAAATTCCAATATTTTTCAAAAGTTTGTAAAACTTAATATTTGCAATAAAACTCTGTGTAATCTGTTGGAAATTGTCAAAATCAACATTTTCTGGTCGATACCATATCGATTTTCAATAATTTTATTGGTTTTCTAATGATTTCACACAGCATATTCAAATTTGAAATTACCGTGTTTAACGTTGAAAAACTAGCTTGAAATGCTAGCTTTTGCATTGAAATTCCAATATTTTTCAAAAGTTTGTAAAACTTAATATTTGCAATAAAACTTTGTGTAAACTGTTGGAAATTGTCAAAATCAACATTTTCTGATCGATACCATATCGATTTTCAATAATTTTATTGGTTTTCTAATGATTTCACACAGCATATTCAAATTTGAAATTACCGTGTTTAACGTTGAAAAACTAGCTTGAAATGCTAGCTTTTGCATTGAAATTCCAATATTTTTCAAAAGTTTGTAAAACTTAATATTTGCAATAAAACTCTGTGTAATCTGTTGGAAATTGTCAAAATCAACATTTTCTGGTCGATACCATATCGATTTTCAATAATTTTATTGGTTTTCTAATGATTTCACACAGCATATTCAAATTTGAAATTACCGTGTTTAACGTTGAAAAACTAGCTTGAAATGCTAGCTTTTGCATTGAAATCCCAATATTTTTCAAAAGTTTGTAAAACTTAATATTTGCAATAAAACTTTGTGTAAACTGTTGGAAATTGTCAAAATCAACATTTTCTGATCGATACCATATCGATTTTCAATAATTTTATTGGTTTTCTAATGATTTCACACAGCATATTCAAATTTGAAATTACCGTGTTTAACGTTGGAAAAACTAGCTTGAAATGCTAGCTTTTGCATTGAAATTCCAATATTTTTCAAAAGTTTGTAAAACTTAATATTTGCAATAAAACTTTGTGTAAACTGTTGGAAATTGTCAAAATCAACATTTTCTGATCGATACCATATCGATTTTCAATAATTTTATTGGTTTTCTAATGATTTCACACAGCATATTCAAATTTGAAATTACCGTGTTTAACGTTGAAAAACTAGCTTGAAATGCTTGCTTTTGCATTGAAATTCCAATATTTTTCAAAAGTTTGTAAAACTTAATATTTGCAATAAAACTTTGTGTAAACTGTTGGAAATTGTCAAAATCAACATTTTCTGATCGATACCATATCGATTTTCAATAATTTTATTGGTTTTCTAATGATTTCACACAGCATATTCAAATTTGAAATTACCGTGTTTAACGTTGAAAAACTAGCTTGAAATGCTAGCTTTTGCATTGAAATTCCAATATTTTTCAAAAGTTTGTAAAACTTAATATTTGCAATAAAACTTTGTGTAAACTGTTGGAAATTGTCAAAATCAACATTTTCTGATCGATACCATATCGATTTTCAATAATTTTATTGGTTTTCTAATGATTTCACACAGCATATTCAAATTTGAAATTACCGTGTTTAACGTTGGAAAACTAGCTTGAAATGCTAGCTTTTGCATTGAAATTCCAATATTTTTCAAAAGTTTGTAAAACTTAATATTTGCAATAAAACTTTGTGTAAACTGTTGGAAATTGTCAAAATCAACATTTTCTGATCGATACCATATCGATTTTCAATAATTTTATTGGTTTTCTAATGATTTCACACAGCATATTCAAATTTGAAATTACCGTGTTTAACGTTGAAAAACTAGCTTGAAATGCTAGCTTTTGCATTGAAATTCCAGTATTTTTCAAAAGTTTGTAAAACTTAATATTTGCAATAAAACTTTGTGTAAACTGTTGGAAATTGTCAAAATCAACATTTTCTGATCGATACCATATCGATTTTCAATAATTTTATTGGTTTTCTAATGATTTCACACAGCATATTCAAATTGGAAATTACCGTGTTTAACGTTGAAAAACTAGCTTGAAATGCTAGCTTTTGCATTGAAATTCCAATATTTTTCAAAAGTTTGTAAAACTTAATATTTGCAATAAAACTCTGTGTAAACTGTTGGAAATTGTCAAAATCTACATTTTCTGATCGATACCATATCGATTTTCAATAATTTTATTGGTTTTCTAATGATTTCACACAGCATATTCAAATTTGAAATTACCGTGTTTAACGTTGAAAAACTAGCTTGAAATGCTAGCTTTTGCATTGAAATTCCAATATTTTTCAAAAGTTTGTAAAACTTAATATTTGCAATAAAACTTTGTGTAAACTGTTGGAAATTGTCAAAATCAACATTTTCTGATCGATACCATATCGATTTTCAATAATTTTATTGGTTTTCTAATGATTTCACACAGCATATTCAAATTTGAAATTACCGTGTTTAACGTTGAAAAACTAGCTTGAAATGCTAGCTTTTGCATTGAAATTCCAATATTTTTCAAAAGTTTGTAAAACTTAATATTTGCAATAAAACTTTGTGTAAACTGTTGGAAATTGTCAAAATCAACATTTTCTGATCGATACCATATCGATTTTCAATAATTTTATTGGTTTTCTAATGATTTCACACAGCATATTCAAATTGGAAATTACCGTGTTTAACGTTGAAAATCTAGCTTGAAATGCTAGCTTTTGCATTGAAATTCCAATATTTTTCAAAAGTTTGTAAAACTTAATATTTGCAATAAAACTTTGTGTAAACTGTTGGAAATTGTCAAAATCAACATTTTCTGATCGATACCATATCGATTTTCAATAATTTTATTGGTTTTCTAATGATTTCACACAGCATATTCAATTTGAAATTACCGTGTTTAACGTTGAAAAACTAGCTTGAAATGCTAGCTTTTGCATTGAAATTCCAATATTTTTCAAAAGTTTGTAAAACTTAATATTTGCAATAAAACTTTGTGTAAACTGTTGGAAATTGTCAAAATCAACATTTTCTGATCGATACCATATCGATTTTCAATAATTTTATTGGTTTTCTAATGATTTCACACAGCATATTCAAATTTGAAATTACCGTGTTTAACGTTGAAAAACTAGCTTGAAATGCTAGCTTTGGCATTGAAATTCCAATATTTTTCAAAAGTTTGTAAAACTTAATATTTGCAATAAAACTTTGTGTAAACTGTTGGAAATTGTCAAAATCAACATTTTCTGATCGATACCATATCGATTTTCAATAATTTTATTGGTTTTCTAATGATTTCACACAGCATATTCAAATTTGAAATTACCGTGTTTAACGTTGAAAAACTAGCTTGAAATGCTAGCTTTTGCATTGAAATTCCAATATTTTTCAAAAGTTTGTAAAACTTAATATTTGCAATAAAACTTTGTGTAAACTGTTGGAAATTGTCAAAATCAACATTTTCTGATCGATACCATATCGATTTTCAATAATTTTATTGGTTTTCTAATGATTTCACACAGCATATTCAAATTTGAAATTACCGTGTTTAACGTTGGAAAACTAGCTTGAAATGCTAGCTTTTGCATTGAAATTCCAATATTTTTCAAAAGTTTGTAAAACTTAATATTTGCAATAAAACTTTGTGTAAACTGTTGGAAATTGTCAAAATCAACATTTTCTGATCGATACCATATCGATTTTCAATAATTTTATTGGTTTTCTAATGATTTCACACAGCATATTCAAATTTGAAATTACCGTGTTTAACGTTGAAAAACTAGCTTGAAATGCTAGCTTTTGCATTGAAATTCCAATATTTTTCAAAAGTTTGTAAAACTTAATATTTGCAATAAAACTTTGTGTAAACTGTTGGAAATTGTCAAAATCAACATTTTCTGATCGATACCATATCGATTTTCAATAATTTTATTGGTTTTCTAATGATTTCACACAGCATATTCAAATTTGAAATTACCGTGTTTAACGTTGAAAACTAGCTTGAAATGCTAGCTTTTGCATTGAAATTCCAATATTTTTCAAAAGTTTGTAAAACTTAATATTTGCAATAAAACTTTGTGTAAACTGTTGGAAATTGTCAAAATCAACATTTTCTGATCGATACCATATCGATTTTCAATAATTTTATTGGTTTTCTAATGATTTCACACAGCATATTCAAATTTGAAATTACCGTGTTTAACGTTGGAAAAACTAGCTTGAAATGCTAGCTTTTGCATTGAAATTCCAATATTTTTCAAAAGTTTGTAAAACTTAATATTTGCAATAAAACTTTGTGTAAACTGTTGGAAATTGTCAAAATCAACATTTTCTGATCGATACCATATCGATTTTCAATAATTTTATTGGTTTTCTAATGATTTCACACAGCATATTCAAATTTGAAATTACCGTGTTTAACGTTGAAAAACTAGCTTGAAATGCTAGCTTTTGCATTGAAATTCCAGTATTTTTCAAAAGTTTGTAAAACTTAATATTTGCAATAAAACTTTGTGTAAACTGTTGGAAATTGTCAAAATCAACATTTTCTGATCGATACCATATCGATTTTCAATAATTTTATTGGTTTTCTAATGATTTCACACAGCATATTCAAATTGGAAATTACCGTGTTTAACGTTGAAAAACTAGCTTGAAATGCTAGCTTTTGCATTGAAATTCCAATATTTTTCAAAAGTTTGTAAAACATAATATTTGCAATAAAACTTCTGTGTAAACTGTTGGAAATTGTCAAAATCAACATTTTCTGGTCGATACCATATCGATTTTCAATAATTTTATTGGTTTTCTAATGATTTCACACAGCATATTCAAATTTGAAATTACCGTGTTTAACGTTGAAAAACTAGCTTGAAATGCTAGCTTTTGCATTGAAATTCCAATATTTTTCAAAAGTTTGTAAAACTTAATATTTGCAATAAAACTTTGTGTAAACTGTTGGAAATTGTCAAAATCAACATTTTCTGATCGATACCATATCGATTTTCAATAATTTTATTGGTTTTCTAATGATTTCACACAGCATATTCAAATTGAAATTACCGTGTTTAACGTTGAAAAACTAGCTTGAAATGCTAGCTTTTGCATTGAAATTCCAATATTTTTCAAAAGTTTGTAAAACTTAATATTTGCAATAAAACTTTGTGTAAACTGTTGGAAATTGTCAAAATCAACATTTTCTGATCGATACCATATCGATTTTCAATAATTTTATTGGTTTTCTAATGATTTCACACAGCATATTCAAATTGGAAATTACCGTGTTTAACGTTGAAAAACTAGCTTGAAATGCTAGCTTTTGCATTGAAATTCCAATATTTTTCAAAAGTTTGTAAAACTTAATATTTGCAATAAAACTTTGTGTAAACTGTTGGAAATTGTCAAAATCAACATTTTCTGATCGATACCATATCGATTTTCAATAATTTTATTGGTTTTCTAATGATTTCACACAGCATATTCAAATTTGAAATTACCGTGTTTAACGTTGAAAAACTAGCTTGAAATGCTAGCTTTTGCATTGAAATTCCAATATTTTTCAAAAGTTTGTAAAACTTAATATTTGCAATAAAACTTTGTGTAAACTGTTGGAAATTGTCAAAATCAACATTTTCTGATCGATACCATATCGATTTTCAATAATTTTATTGGTTTTCTAATGATTTCACACAGCATATTCAAATTTGAAATTACCGTGTTTAACGTTGAAAAACTAGCTTGAAATGCTAGCTTTTGCATTGAAATTCCAATATTTTTCAAAAGTTTGTAAAACTTAATATTTGCAATAAAACTTTGTGTAAACTGTTGGAAATTGTCAAAATCAACATTTTCTGATCGATACCATATCGATTTTCAATAATTTTATTGGTTTTCTAATGATTTCACACAGCATATTCAAATTTGAAATTACCGTGTTTAACGTTGAAAAACTAGCTTGAAATGCTAGCTTTTGCATTGAAATTCCAATATTTTTCAAAAGTTTGTAAAACTTAATATTTGCAATAAAACTTTGTGTAAACTGTTGGAAATTTCTCAAAATCAACATTTTCTGATCGATACCATATCGATTTTCAATAATTTTATTGGTTTTCTAATGATTTCACACAGCATATTCAAATTTGAAATTACCGTGTTTAAGCGTTGAAAATCTAGCTTGAAATGCTAGCTTTTGCATTGAAATTCCAATATTTTTCAAAAGTTTGTAAAACTTAATATTTGCAATAAAACTCTGTGTAAACAGTTGGAAATTGTCAAAATCTACATTTTCTGGTCGATACCATATCGATTTTCAATAATTTTATTGGTTTTCTAATGATTTCACACAGCATATTCAAATTTGAAATTACCGTGTTTAACGTTGAAAAACTAGCTTGAAATGCTAGCTTTTGCATTGAAATTCCAATATTTTTCAAAAGTTTGTAAAACTTAATATTTGCAATAAAACTTTGTGTAAACTGTTGGAAATTGTCAAAATCAACATTTTCTGATCGATACCATATCGATTTTCAATAATTTTATTGGTTTTCTAATGATTTCACACAGCATATTCAAATTTGAAATTACCGTGTTTAACGTTGAAAAACTAGCTTGAAATGCTAGCTTTTGCATTGAAATTCCAATATTTTTCAAAAGTTTGTAAAACTTAATATTTGCAATAAAACTTTGTGTAAACTGTTGGAAATTGTCAAAATCAACATTTTCTGATCGATACCATATCGATTTTCAATAATTTTATTGGTTTTCTAATGATTTCACACAGCATATTCAAATTTGAAATTACCGTGTTTAACGTTGAAAAACTAGCTTGAAATGCTAGCTTTTGCATTGAAATTCCAATATTTTTCAAAAGTTTGTAAAACTTAATATTTGCAATAAAACTCTGTGTAAACTGTTGGAAATAGTCAAAATCAACATTTTCTGGTCGATACCATATCGATTTTCAATAATTTTATTGGTTTTCTAATGATTTCACACAGCATATTCAAATTTGAAATTACCGTGTTTAACGTTGAAAAACTAGCTTGAAATGCTAGCTTTTGCATTGAAATTCCAATATTTTTCAAAAGTTTGTAAAACTTAATATTTGCAATAAAACTTTGTGTAAACTGTTGGAAATTGTCAAAATCAACATTTTCTGATCGATACCATATCGATTTTCAATAATTTTATTGGTTTTCTAATGATTTCACACAGCATATTCAAATTTGAAATTACCGTGTTTAACGTTGAAAAACTAGCTTGAAATGCTAGCTTTTGCATTGAAATTCCAATATTTTTCAAAAGTTTGTAAAACTTAATATTTGCAATAAAACTTTGTGTAAACTGTTGGAAATTGTCAAAATCAACATTTTCTGATCGATACCATATCGATTTTCAATAATATTATTGATTTTCTAATGATTTCACACAGCATATTCAAATTTGAAATTACCGTGTTTAACGTTGAAAAACTAGCTTGAAATGCTAGCTTTTGCATTGAAATTCCAATATTTTTCAAAAGTTTGTAAAACTTAATATTTGCAATAAAACTTTGTGTAAACTGTTGGAAATTGTCAAAATCAACATTTTCTGATCGATACCATATCGATTTTCAATAATTTTATTGGTTTTCTAATGATTTCACACAGCATATTCAAATTTGAAATTACCGTGTTTAACGTTGAAAAACTAGCTTGAAATGCTTGCTTTTGCATTGAAATTCCAATATTTTTCAAAAGTTTGTAAAACTTAATATTTGCAATAAAACTTTGTGTAAACTGTTGGAAATTGTCAAAATCAACATTTTCTGATCGATACCATATCGATTTTCAATAATTTTATTGGTTTTCTAATGATTTCAAACAGCATATTCAAATTTGAAATTACCGTGTTTAACGTTGAAAAACTAGCTTGAAATGCTAGCTTTTGCATTGAAATTCCAATATTTTTCAAAAGTTTGTAAAACTTAATATTTGCAATAAAACTTTGTGTAAACTGTTGGAAATTGTCAAAATCAACATTTTCTGATCGATACCATATCGATTTTCAATAATTTTATTGGTTTTCTAATGATTTCACACAGCATATTCAAATTTGAAATTACCGTGTTTAA
>CAXIWW010000435.1:25000-26672 GCA_964036315.1 Acanthosepion esculentum | reverse complement strand
CACCACACGGAAGAAAGAAGAAAGAAAAAAAGAAAGGCCGCCCACAAGCCGAAGCTCCTCCCGTACACGCCTCCCTCTCCTCTTCGCCACAAAACGAAAACAGTCCAGCCAGCCTCACCAACACACATGCTGCTACCCCATCCTCACGCTCTCATTCCTTTTTGACGAGGAACTTTATCGAACGAAGAACAGCGGTAGACTTACTGCGCGCTGGGACCACCGGTTAGACCATCGACGCTGCCGCTAAAAGAAAGAAAAACTTTCCGAGCCGGGTCCGTACAAATAGGCTAAACCTCTCCCTCCTCTCAACCCTTCCAATGCAGTATAGTAAAGCGGGGGGTACGATGATAACAGGGCTGTTTTTTTGTTTCCACACAAAAAACCAAAGGGTCCGAGCACAGTAACCAGCCGCCCGTAAAAAAACGGCCCGATCGCTGCTGCCCAACGAGCTACGCCGACGATTCTACCCGTAGGTTCTGCGAAAGAGACTAAGCTATCGTTCGTTTAAAAACAACAGCAGCAGCTTCTTCCCTTCACCCTTGGCCAGATTCGAGACACAGCCCGCTCTTTTCCACCTGCTGAACGACACCCGATTCGCAGACGAGCGCGTTCTTCACGAGACCAGTCAAGCCTTTCGCTATCAGGCGCCGACGAACGGAATACACGGACCCCGCACGCCGACCGCCGCTCCGGGAAAGAGAGAGCGCTCCCGTAACCCGTCATCACCGATCGCACCGTACCTTCTCCGGACCGTAAGCAGTAGCAGCACCAAAAAAAAAATTTTCTGGACTACCACGCTCTCACCCTTGGACATGCAAGCGGGAAGCGTTAGGCAACCTATCTCACCTAGGCCTCGCACGCCGAGCAGTCGCTAAGTCGCCAGTGCGGTTCCCAGTTTTACCCGGTAACCGCGGGGTCGTGGGGCGAGAACAGGCGCGCTTCCCGTACCAACGAATTTCTTCATCGGACGGGAGGTCGCGACACGTCCGTCCTCCACATATATAGATCCGCCTCGTCACCTGGGTAGGGTCCCGACCCTGAATGTGTTTGGAAATGTACGAAATTTGGACCACGCATCCAGGATGACTTGAAAAGTGTTGCCCCGTCGCCTGCGCCTCTGCCCAATCCATTTTTGTAAAAATTCCGGCCTTTTTCTCGTTTTGGGGACTTAGTTCATTTTGGGCCCAACCACGACCTTTACCGGCATGCTATAACTTTGGATGTAAATGTTTTTTCGAAAAACTTTTTGTGTCAGAAGCGTCCGCGCGGGCTCCGGGTCACATACCAGCCGTATTTGAAAAAAAAAATTTTGCATTTTTTTACCGTAAAAAACAAATTCGCCAGGGGGGCGCTGCCGTGGCAAAACAGGTTTTGCTCTATGTTCACCTCGACCTTTACCGGCATGCTATACCTTATAACTTTTGATGTAAATGTTTTTTCGAAAAACTTTTTGTGTCAGAGGCGTCCGCGTGGCCTCCGGGTCCCGTTCAATGAAAAAAAAAAATTGATTTTTTTAGCGGTAAAAAAAATTTTCACCGGGGCGCTGCCGCAGTAAAACAGGTTTGGCTCTCGGTTCACCACGACCTTTACCGGCATGCTATAGCTTATAACTTTTGATGTAAATGTTTTTTCGAAAAACTTTTTGTGTCAGAGGCATCCGCGTGGCCTCCGG
>CAXIWW010000435.1:15000-17500 GCA_964036315.1 Acanthosepion esculentum | reverse complement strand
CCGGCTCGAGGCCATGCGATCGGCACAAAGTTATCCAGAGTCACCAAGGGACGGCGCGCGAGCGCCGACTGGTTTTGAACTGATAAAAGCGCTCTTTCCCTGTAACGGGTCGGAGCTGGTTGGCATGTATTAGCTCTAGAATTACCACAGTTATCCAAGTAGATTGGGATCATCTAAGGAACCTCGACTGATTTAATGAGCCATTCGCGGTTTCACCGTACGAGGGTGTGAACTTAGACATGCATGGCTTAATCTTTGAGACAAGCATATGACTACTGGCAGGATCAACCAGAATGCCACCTGTTGTTGTTTTGAACATCTGTTTCCCCCACAAAACACCACCACACGGAAGAAAGAAGAAAGAAAAAAAGAAAGGCCGCCCACAAGCCGAAGCTCCTCCCGTACACGCCTCCCTCTCCTCTTCGCCACAAAACGAAAACAGTCCAGCCAGCCTCACCAACACACATGCTGCTACCCCATCCTCACGCTCTCATTCCTTTTTGACGAGGAACTTTATCGAACGAAGAACAGCGGTAGACTTACTGCGCGCTGGGACCACCGGTTAGACCATCGACGCTGCCGCTAAAAGAAAGAAAAACTTTCCGAGCCGGGTCCGTACAAATAGGCTAAACCTCTCCCTCCTCTCAACCCTTCCAATGCAGTATAGTAAAGCGGGGGGTACGATGATAACAGGGCTGTTTTTTTGTTTCCACACAAAAAACCAAAGGGTCCGAGCACAGTAACCAGCCGCCCGTAAAAAAACGGCCCGATCGCTGCTGCCCAACGAGCTACGCCGACGATTCTACCCGTAGGTTCTGCGAAAGAGACTAAGCTATCGTTCGTTTAAAAACAACAGCAGCAGCTTCTTCCCTTCACCCTTGGCCAGATTCGAGACACAGCCCGCTCTTTTCCACCTGCTGAACGACACCCGATTCGCAGACGAGCGCGTTCTTCACGAGACCAGTCAAGCCTTTCGCTATCAGGCGCCGACGAACGGAATACACGGACCCCGCACGCCGACCGCCGCTCCGGGAAAGAGAGAGCGCTCCCGTAACCCGTCATCACCGATCGCACCGTACCTTCTCCGGACCGTAAGCAGTAGCAGCACCAAAAAAAAAATTTTCTGGACTACCACGCTCTCACCCTTGGACATGCAAGCGGGAAGCGTTAGGCAACCTATCTCACCTAGGCCTCGCACGCCGAGCAGTCGCTAAGTCGCCAGTGCGGTTCCCAGTTTTACCCGGTAACCGCGGGGTCGTGGGGCGAGAACAGGCGCGCTTCCCGTACCAACGAATTTCTTCATCGGACGGGAGGTCGCGACACGTCCGTCCTCCACATATATAGATCCGCCTCGTCACCTGGGTAGGGTCCCGACCCTGAATGTGTTTGGAAATGTACGAAATTTGGACCACGCATCCAGGATGACTTGAAAAGTGTTGCCCCGTCGCCTGCGCCTCTGCCCAATCCATTTTTGTAAAAATTCCGGCCTTTTTCTCGTTTTGGGGACTTAGTTCATTTTGGGCCCAACCACGACCTTTACCGGCATGCTATAACTTTGGATGTAAATGTTTTTTCGAAAAACTTTTTGTGTCAGAAGCGTCCGCGCGGGCTCCGGGTCACATACCAGCCGTATTTGAAAAAAAAAATTTTGCATTTTTTTACCGTAAAAAACAAATTCGCCAGGGGGGCGCTGCCGTGGCAAAACAGGTTTTGCTCTATGTTCACCTCGACCTTTACCGGCATGCTATACCTTATAACTTTTGATGTAAATGTTTTTTCGAAAAACTTTTTGTGTCAGAGGCGTCCGCGTGGCCTCCGGGTCCCGTTCAATGAAAAAAAAAAATTGATTTTTTTAGCGGTAAAAAAAATTTTCACCGGGGCGCTGCCGCAGTAAAACAGGTTTGGCTCTCGGTTCACCACGACCTTTACCGGCATGCTATAGCTTATAACTTTTGATGTAAATGTTTTTTCGAAAAACTTTTTGTGTCAGAGGCATCCGCGTGGCCTCCGGGTCCCCTTCATGAAAAAAAAAAATTTTGAATTTTTTTAGCGGGAAAAAAGTTCACCCGCCTGCGCTAGGGCGAGGCGCCCCTACCGCGCACTAACAACAGCTTCTGCTCTCGGTTCACCTCGACCTTTACCGGCATGCTATAACTTGCTATAAGTTTTGATGTAAATGTTTTTTCCAAAACCTTTTTGTGTCAGAGGCGTCCGCGTGGCCTCCGGGTCCCGTGAATGAAAAAAAAAAAAAAAAATGTTGATTTTTGGTTTTAGCGGGAAAAAAGTTCACCCGCCTGCGCTAGGGCGAGGCGCCCCCACCGCGCACTAAAAACAGCTTCTGCTCTCGGTTCACCTCGACCTTTACCGGCATGCTTATGACTTGCTATAACTTTTGATGTAAATGTTTTTTCGAAAAACTTTTTGTGTCAGAGGCGTCTGCGTGGCCTCCGGGTCCCGTTCATGAAAAAAAAAAAAGTTGAATTTTTTTAGCGGGAAAACA
>CAXIWW010000435.1:0-2500 GCA_964036315.1 Acanthosepion esculentum | reverse complement strand
TTAGTCACTTAGTATTAATTGACCCATCATAGTCCTTCATTGCACCATCAAACGGAACACTAACAAAGTCGTCAGTCTCAGTTACACATGAACTAATAACACTCTGTCACACGAACAAGTCTAAATAGCACTTCTGTCTCACAGGTTCAACAAAGAAACTAAAGCACACGTTTTACGTACTCTCGCTTTCACACACAAACTACACCAGCCATGATTGTATACACATCTAATTATTTGACACAAGTAACAAAACAACTATCAATGCATGACTTCTCCGTATGTCTGAATCACGTCTCAGGCACCGTCAAAGTCTCTATCTGTGCAACGATCGCATTCTCTATAACGTCTTTCTCTGTCTACATAACCACAATGTTTGTTCTTTTTGCTATGTTTATGTTCGGTTTTAATTACAATCAGACTCACAGACCTTATCAGCTAGCCACTTTTCAAGAACACGTCAATTCGCTTATAAAAACATTACGATCGTCTTGCATACCGTTCGCAGTTATGTCAGTGTTGAAAGATTCTTTCTTTCTTTGGTGTTTAACGTCGTTTTCAAACACGAAGGTTATATCGCGACCAGAAAAGGGGGGAGAGGGGATAGAGCCACTTGTCAATTGTTTCTTGTCCACAAAAGCACTAATCAAAAATTTACTCCAGGGGCTTCCAACGTACTTACAATATATTACCTAACTGGCAGAATGCAAGTTTCCAGTACAAAGGACTTAACATTTCTTACATACTGCTTGACTAAAATCTTTACAAACATTGACTATATTCTATACAAGAAACACTTAAAAAGAGTAAAAGCAGAAACACAATCCGTTAGTCGCCTCTTACTACATGCTGGGGAGCATCGGGTAAATTCTTCAGCCTAACACACGGGGAATTGTTGAAGGATTTGTCAAGACAAAAAAACAATAACAGCAACATACACAAAACCCATCTGTACATTTTTCTGCTTTTGCAGGGACGATTTTGACTTTTATTCCGTTTTTGTCTTGTCATACTCAAAAGAGTTTCACATACAATTTGCACACGTTTGCCTTAGTCGCGGCACACATAAAAACATCTCATCAATACCACATTACACATCCATAAACACTTATTAAACAAATACTCCTTCTGTCAGGTTAACATCCAAATATTTGTCATATACATATAATAATCATATAATAATGTTAACATATCCATTACTAAATTGTAGTCGTAAATCAACTTTTTTCAATAATAATATACAATCATTAAAATAATTGTAAACCTTCCAAACATTTATACAATCGCCTGCGTCCTTTCTCAAAAATTGATGAATCTAAACAGATTTACAGTAAGCCGAATATAAAGTAAAAAAAAACAATCATCAAAGACAAATAAAGCACAAGTCTAAAAACATGATTTGCAACAACTCTCATACAAAGTTTGATGAAGATACGTCCAGTGGTTCGTTATCATTGCACCTACCTATACACATCCACACACTCACATACACCTTTACCACCGCATCGAGTCCGCGGCTATGTTAAAGTATGCAATACAAATCTCAATAAATCTTAAAACTAATTAAACAAACATGCATGTAAGCTAAATCAATGTACCACAAGTTATTACACATAAAAACACGGTTAACATTCCATGCCAACCATTTCAGCAAACAACAAAACAACATGTAAAGAAAAGCAGTCGTACACGGTCCAAGGGATGCAACCTCTGTTTCAAAAGCCACATACGTCCAACAATGAATTACCCACCCTTTGTAACACGCATGCATAAAACACACACGTAATGTCTCGTCCATGACTAAACAAGATCGTCCTCTTCCTCCAACAACAAACCGAACAACCTGGCAGATACAAAAGTAATTGCGTGCAAAGTAATTTTTTCGCCACTCCAGTCGTGTCATAGCGTACTTTTTGTATTAGCAAACTTTAAACGACACAATACGCTGCATATGACCTATGGATGACCCTGCCTATCGGCTCAGCTATCCAAACTTGGCTTCATCGCTTTAACACTTATTTCACGTGCACTGCGTGTTTCTCGTGTTTCTTCTCCCTTGTCCTAACTCTACCAAAGTCTTGCTCACACTTTTCAATACTCAGTCACAGCAAGACCACAGTCTGTCTCTCACAAATACACATAAAGTCAACACCTAATTATACGTACAACTCCTCGTCTGTTTTACAATTCTTGCTTTTATTCAAGGTATTACCTATTAATGTTCCTTGTCACATTATTACATTACAGCTGTAAAGTACATGTGTCATTCTTTCTATTCTAAACCCTAAACCTCACCGAACAACTGCACACTCCAAACCGCTCATTTTATTATTTGGCAGTTTTTGAGCACTTCATTCAAAACCAAATCAATGCAGGTAGTTCCAACTTACTATACAGCAAATGTCACTTCAATGTTGTACGATCCACCTAACTGCAAAAAATATTCCACAAACAAACTTTTTCTAACTTTTGGCAACAAACTTACAATGTCGACCCTTTCAAC
>CAXIWW010000434.1:2500-83958 GCA_964036315.1 Acanthosepion esculentum | reverse complement strand
TATTATTATTATTATTATTATTATTATTATTATTATTATTATTATTATTATTATTATTATTATTATTATTATTATTATTATTATTATTATTATTATTATTATTATTATTATTATTATTATTATTATTATTATTATTATTATTATTATTATTATTATTATTATTATTATTATTATTATTATTATTATTATTATTATTATTATTATTATTATTATTATTATTATTATTATTATTATTATTATTATTATTATTATTATTATTATTATTATTATTATTATTATTATTATTATTATTATTATTATTATTATTATTATTATTATTATTATTATTATTATTATTATTATTATTATTATTATTATTATTATTATTATTATTATTATTATTATTATTATTATTATTATTATTATTATTATTATTATTATTATTATTATTATTATTATTATTATTATTATTATTATTATTATTATTATTATTATTATTATTATTATTATTATTATTATTATTATTATTATTATTATTATTATTATTATTATTATTATTATTATTATTATTATTATTATTATTATTATTATTATTATTATTATTATTATTATTATTATTATTATTATTATTATTATTATTATTATTATTATTATTATTATTATTATTATTATTATTATTATTATTATTATTATTATTATTATTATTATTATTATTATTATTATTATTATTATTATTATTATTATTATTATTATTATTATTATTATTATTATTATTATTATTATTATTATTATTATTATTATTATTATTATTATTATTATTATTATTATTATTATTATTATTATTATTATTATTATTATTATTATTATTATTATTATTATTATTATTATTATTATTATTATTATTATTATTATTCTTCTTCTTCTTCTTCTTCTTCTTCTTCTTCTTCTTCTTCTTCTTCTTCTTCTTCTTCTTCTTCTTCTTCTTCTTCTTCTTCTTCTTCTTCTTCTTCTTCTTCTTCTTCTTCTTCTTCTTCTTCTTCTTCTTCTTCTTCTTCTTCTTCTTCTTCTTCTTCTTCTTCTTCTTCTTCTTCTTCTTCTTCTTCTTCTTCTTCTTCTTCTTCTTCTTCTTCTTCTTCTTCTTCTTCTTCTTCTTCTTCTTCTTCTTCTTCTTCTTCTTCTTCTTCTTCTTCTTCTTCTTCTTCTTCTTCTTCTTCTTCTTCTTCTTCTTCTTCTTCTTCTTCTTCTTCTTCTTCTTCTTCTTCTTCTTCTTCTTCTTCTTCTTCTTCTTCTTCTTCTTCTTCTTCTTCTTCTTCTTCTTCTTCTTCTTCTTCTTCTTCTTCTTCTTCTTCTTCTTCTTCTTCTTCTTCTTCTTCTTCTTCTTCTTCTTCTTCTTCTTCTTCTTCTTCTTCTTCTTCTTCTTCTTCTTCTTCTTCTTCTTCTTCTTCTTCTTCTTCTTCTTCTTCTTCTTCTTCTTCTTCTTCTTCTTCTTCTTCTTCTTCTTCTTCTTCTTCTTCTTCTTCTTCTTCTTCTTCTTCTTCTTCTTCTTCTTCTTCTTCTTCTTCTTCTTCTTCTTCTTCTTCTTCTTCTTCTTCTTCTTCTTCTTCTTCTTCTTTCTTCTTCTTCTTCTTCTTCTTCTTCTTCTTCTTCTTCTTCTTCTTCTTCTTCTTCTTCTTCTTCTTCTTCTTCTTCTTCTTCTTCTTCTTCTTCTTCTTCTTCTTCTTCTTCTTCTTCTTCTTCTTCTTCTTCTTCTTCTTCTTCTTCTTCTTCTTCTTCTTCTTCTTCTTCTTCTTCTTCTTCTTCTTCTTCTTCTTCTTCTTCTTCTTCTTCCATAACCCATCAGATCTTAATAAATTATTAAATTTATATTTCTTATCTATCCTAAACCTTATTTCGTTATCAATTCACACAAAATTAGGAAAATTATGCGTTGTTTTCCTTTGATGTCCTGTGAGTATCACATTTTCCAAGCCCTCTTTCCACATTATGTGCCTTAGAAATTTCAACTCTTACTTCCTGATGCTAAGTATAAGTGTACGTTTTGTTCCCATTTTCGCAAAAACTTTGTTGTTGTTCACATCTTCGATCCATGGTATCCTCAGCATCCTTCTGTAGAAACACATTTCTGTTGCTTCTAGTCTCTTCTTCATCTGTGATGAGATATCCAGTATTCACAGTCATGTAGGACTGATATTGAATAACACTTCAGTACACGTGTCTTTGTTTCTAGCAAAATATTTCTCTATTTAATACTTAGCTTAGCTTTTGGAAGGCATCTTTCGCTATCCCAATGCGTCATCGGATTTAAATGTCGTACTTTCTGTCCTCTGCTAAAAGACTTCCGAGATATTTAATTTTGATTATGGCATCCCCAATTTGTAAGTAATTTACAAAATTGGACTGTCCTTTTTGCTAACAACCATGAATTCCGTCCTCTTGCGATTGAAGTTTAGTTCTTTCTGCTTGCTTTTCTTCACTATTTTCTGTACGAGTTCTTGTAGTTTCCTTTTCGTGTCTGCTACCAGCACTATGTCATTTGCATATGCTGTTAAGATTGTGGTCACCAATAATAAATCCTGGTAGGACTTCTAGTTCTCTCAGAATCGCCTCACTCTATAGGTTGAATAAGTCCGGTGATAAGATACATCTTTGTCTTACACTCCTTTCTATTTTGGTATATTTATATCGAGGGATCAATTCCTTGGACTTTGACATCCTTTATGGTAGCAGTCGCAGGGTGACGGTCAGGTTATACCTATTGCAGGTAGATTTCTTAACCCCAGTAACTGTTATCATTATTCCTCTTACTGATGGAAGTTTCCTTCCTCGCCTTTTGTTCGAAGTCGGGTGGAGCGGCAACATTTCGACAAGTCAAATACAAAATGAAAAAGTTCAGTTTGATGCATAAACAACTTTTATAAAGCGATTGTTTTCATTGTAGTTTTTATAATTACTATTCAAATAAATTATTTTTTCTTGAAAATGGTAACTACCTTAGCATTTAAATCATAGCTTGAGAGTAAATGCGTAGTATAGGATTCACGTAAGGAAATACCAAATGATCTGAATCGAATTTAATGTCAATTAGGAACATTTTTGTCTAATAGAAGTTTGCCAATTAGGAATCGTTTTGTTTAAAATAAGTTTGCGATAATTCCAATATGTACTGAGCTCGAGTAGATTTTGCCGTAGACCATCACAGAAGTAACCTTTTATCAGCGGGTTGACTTGGAGTAATTCAGTTTCGCATTTTCACTTGATGCCAATGGCTACACCCGACATGTAAACAGTTTCACTTAGGATGTACACGAGGGACAACAGATAACAGAAAGTTATATAAACACCCACCTGAGAGGGGAAAATCCTCGTGGAAAGAAGAATGCACATTCAGAGAAAACACCAAAGCTACATTTTGCTGCCAGTATTCTAATGCCCTTCCTAAATATATCGGCTTACCTAGTAGTTCCAACAATTCATTGGTTTTGGTAGATTTGTATAGTAGAATATGACAGAGAGAGAGAGAGAGAGAGAGAGAGAGAGAGAGAGAGAGAGAGAGAAAGAGAGAGAGAGAGAGAGAATATGTTTATATATTACTTACGTTGAGCAGCAGGTATCGAAATCAGAATTCCTTTTATTAACTACTTTATTTCGAATTGACCTTTCGTGTACCGTTTCTTTTAAAAGATTCGGATAATTTTTGACTACTTCATTGACGTCGACATTAATGCACTTGCGTTCGCTCTGGCAAAATTCTACAACGGACGGATAATTGTGACTGGCTTTCCGAAGCATATTCTCAGTACTTTGAACAATCAGTGGAGTTGCGACACCTGATGCAGTTACGAAAAGACTAACAAGCAATACCCAACCAATGGTCTGTGTCTGGGGGGAAAGAAAAATACATGATTAATTAAAGAGAAGAGTGAGTATGAGAGAGAGAGAGAGGGAGTGAGACAAGGGAGAGAGAAACAGGAAGAGAGCAAGAGTACGAGAGATAGTGACAGCATGAAAGTAAAGAATGAGAGAGTGGACAGAGAGAAAAGGATAAAAAAGAGAAGTGAGAAAGAGAGAGTAAAGAAAGAGAGTGGGTGAAAGAGAGATTAAGAGTCAAGCAGAAGAGAGTGTGTGTGTGTGTGTATGACAAAGAAGGCGAATAGATGATTGAGAGAGTAAAGCTGATAGACAAAAGGAAGAGAGAAAGTAACATGAATGCTAGAGAGAGAGCGTGTGCGTGAAATACAAGAAGAGATAGAAAGAGAGAAAGAGTTTGAGACGAAACTTATTAAAACTAATGTACTTTTGTTTATAAATGAATTTTATAGACACTGTTATTATAAAATTACATTGCAAAGAATAATATTATAGAAAATTCTTGACTTGGAATTAATAGAAAGAGAGAGAGAGAAAGAAGAAAGAAAGAGAGAGAGTGTGAAATAAAGGAAAGAAAAAGTTGGGACATTTGGTAAGATTTTATGAAAGAAATTGAGAGAGAACGAAAAAGTATAGCGAGTGAGCGGAAAAGAAATAATGAGAGGAGAAAGAGTAAGAAAAAGGCAGACATAGGGAAGAGATACTAAGAGAAGGAATATTCTGAGGGTACACGGTTGACAGTTCCTTGGTTGCTGTTTCCGACTGGTAGTTAGGAGCCCTAACTCTTGCGTAGCGTCTTGAGCGGCTGCTCTGATCAACAGTTGCATAATATCGGGGTGTCTGTAGTGCCATGTCGCGCATGGATAGGTGTCCCTGCAGCCATCTCCGGTGGGCAACTTTGAGGCCACATTATGATTCAGGCCGTGCCAAACCCTCTCTGCCCGCGTCATGGGTGTTAACCGTCGGCTTCCTGTAACTCAGGCCTTCTCTTCTTCCAACACCAATTATCCACATGACTTACAAAAACCATAAATTTAAACCTAAACCAGCCCTCCAAAAATCACCCAAACCTTTAAATATCTCCTTCTCCAACATCCGTGGCATTAGAACCAACTTCTGCAGTGTGGAATCTTTCCTCATCGCAAAGTGCCCGGATATACTGGCCCTGTGTGAGACCAATCTTGACTCCTCTATCCCTTCCTCTGATCTCTCGATCCCTGGATACCTTCCTCTCCTCAGAAAAGACTCTCTAACCCACATGCATGGCCTTGGTGTCATCTCCCTCTGGCTAGAGAGTACTCTCTTGAATCGCCGGACCATTCGTACTTATGTCTTCGGCTATCTCTTCTCAATGCTGCAAGCTATCTTTTCTTCCTCTGTCGCTCTCCATCCTCTCAGGACTGTGGTATACTCGATGTCATTTCTGACAGCATAGACAAGGCCCTCTCTCTTCATCCGTTCGCTCACATATTTGTGTTTGGCGATTTTAACGCCCATCACAAGTGGCTTAAGAATGCTACTAATGACCTTGCAGGCATTCATACTCTCAACTTTTCAGTCTCTCAATTTCTCACACAGATAATCGATTTCCCCACGCGTTTTGCTTACAACCGGGACTGTAAGGCCTCACTCCTCGACCTGTGTTTTACCTCCATCCCTGAGTCTTGTAGTGCCTCGCAGCTCTGTCCTATCGGTAACTCCGATCATGCTGTAGTGTCTGTTAGTATCTCCTTCAGCCCCACCCCCTGCAAGGAGCCTCCTACCTCCAGAACCTCATTCTGCTACCAACGGGCTGACTGGGACTCGTTTCGTGATTTCCTCCGCGATGTCCCCTGGGATGCTATATTTAAGCTCCCCATTCAAGAATGTGCTTCAGAGGTCTCTTCCTGGGTTAAAGCTGGAATCGACACTTTCATCCCCTCAAGGAAATTCAAGGTCAAACCGCGCTCCTCCCCTTGGTTCACAACTGCTTGCTCAGCCGCCATTGCCCATAGGAACCACTTCTTCCACCGTTTTCGTAGTGATAAGTCTGACTGTAATAGACGCCTATTTACCTCTGCCCGTAACGAGTGTAAGCGTATCCTCGACGATGCCAAGTCACTATTTTCTGCTCGGATGAAGGAACGTATTGCATCCCGCAAATTTGACCCCAAAGATTATTGGCGCCTCTGCAAGAGCGTTCTGAACAATAGCAAACCCTCCGTTCCTCTCCTGTTCAATCAGTCTGAGGTCCTGTCCACCTCTGCCGACAAGGCTGAATGCTTTGGTCAGAAGTTTTCTTCCAATTCAACGCTAGACTCTTCCGGGGTACTCATGCCCGATTTCCCTCCCAGAACCGAGGCCCTTTTGAACGGATTGCACATATCCCCGTCGTTGGTATTGGGCATTATTTCTAACTTAGATCACCACAAGGCTACTAGTGGTGACGGGATACCAGCCATTGTCCTGAAGAAATGCGCGCCTGAACTGGCGCCTGTCCTCTCTAAATTATACAACCACTGTCTCAAGGAGTCTTGTTTTCCTGACTGCTGGAAGTCCTCAACCATTGTTCCTGTCTTTAAGAACTCTGGTGACCCCTCCGACGTTTCTAATTACCGTCCTATCAGTCTCCTACCCCTCTTCGGCAAAATCTTCGAGGCCATTATCAACACCGAAGTGATTAATCATCTGATATCCCATGATCTGCTCTCAGACAAGCAGTATGGTTTCCGCTTTGCCCGATCTACGGCCGATGTGCTTACGGCCATCACTGAATATGTCTACCAAGCTATTCATAATAACGGTGAAGCTCGTGCCGTGGCCCTAGACATCTCCAAAGCGTTTGATAGAGTTTGGCATGCCGGCCTTCTTCGCAAGCTCCAGGGTTATGGTATCACAGGTCGATTGTTTGACCTAATACAATCATTCCTGTCAAACCGTGAATTAAAGGTCGTTCTCAATGGATTCATCTCCAGCTCCTATCCCACTAATGCAGGTGTTCGTCAAGGCTCCATCCTAGGCCCTACCCTGTTCCTCATATTCATAAACGACCTTCCTGACGCCATAGACTCCTAAGTCGGCATCTATGCTGACGACACCACAATTTACTCCTGCCTCAAACACAAACCTAGTGATGCTGACAAGGTTAACCTGGCAGTTCAAATAGAAAAGGACCTCCAATCGGTTGTGAACTGGGGCGAGAAATGGATGGTTAACTTTAACGCCTCTAAAACAAAACTGCTCTCTATTAACCACCACAATTGCTGCCATATATGGTCTGGAGCCCCTGTTGTTTGCCTCAGGGTTCTTGATAAGATCCAGAGACGGATATGCAATGTAATTGGCCCTGATCTGTCATCTCGTCTGCAGTCGCTCTCTCACAGACGCGACGTTGCCTCGCTTTGTCATTTTTACAAATACTTTCACGGTAATTGCTCCGAGGAGCTGCTTTCGCTTGTCCCTAGGCCTCATGAATTTAAACGTCCTACGAGGCCGGCATCCCGTTCCCACCCCTTCACCGTTGAAACTGTTAGATGTAGACGTATCTTCTACTCCAATAGCATCATGTCTCGCACATCTCGCCTGTGGAACTCCCTTCCCTATTCCTGTTTCCCTGACAAATACAATCACCAACAATTTAAGTGTAACGTCAATCGACATCTCCAGTTGCCTTGATCTATCCACTTCCCTTCTCCACATCCTTTCACCTTTCATTCCTATCTGCTCTCGCTCCAAATCTTCTGTATCCCCCTTGCCTTGATCGATCCACCGTCTTTCTCTTTCTCCACATCCTCTCCTTTACCACTCCTATCTGCTTGGGGTGATACGCTTACGCTTAAAAAAAAAGAGAAGGCGAAGCGAAACAAAATAGAAAGTGAGAGACAAGGATAAGAGAAGTGTGAGTGAGGGAGAGGCAAGAGGGAGAGAGAACAAGAGTGAGAGAGATAGTGAGAATTAATGTTATTGCAGAAATACATTGCCAAAACGTTACTATAGAATACATTGCAAATAATAATATTATAGAAATCCTTAGCTTGGAATTAACAGAAAGAGAGAGAGAGAGAGAGTGTGAGAGAGAGAGAGAGAGAGAGAGAGAGAGAAAAGAAAGAGTGTGTGAAATAAAGGAAAGAAAAGGTTGGGATAGTTGCTGAGATTTAATGAAAGAAAGTGAGAAAGAACAATAGAGAAAAGTATAGTGAGTGGAAAAGAGAGAGAGAAAGAAAGAGAGGAGAAACAATAAGAAAGAGGCACGCATAGGGAAGGGGTAGTAAGAGAAGGAATATATATAAAGGGAATGAAGCAAAAAGAATTGAGAGAGTGGGAGGGATAATGAAGGACAAGGTGAAGCGAAACGAAAAAGAAAGTGAGAGCCAAGGATAAGAGGAGAGTGAGTTTGGGAGAGACAAGGGGGAGAAAGAGAAAGAGTGTGAGAGATAGTGAGAATGTCAATGATAGCATGAAAGAGAAGAATGAGAGAATGACAGTGAGAGAACAATAAAAAAGAAGAGGGAAAATTTAAGAAAGAGAGTGAGAGAAAAGGAGAAGAGGGAAAAGAGAGTAGGTGAGTGAGAGAGAGATTAAGAGGCAACGATAAGAGTGAGTGTGTATATGACAGTGAAGGAGAATAGATGATTGAGAGAGAAAAGCTGAGAGAGAAGAGGAAGAGAGAAAATAACACAAGGCAAGAGAGATAGAGTGCGAGAGAGTGAAATTGAAGAAGAAATAGGAGATAAGAAATTAAACATAGAGACAGAGAGTGAAACAAAACTTGTTAAAATTAATGAAATCTTGAATCTTAAATGATTTTAGAAACAAATAATATTATTCGAGAAATACGTTGCAAACAATAGTACTACAGAAATACATTACTAATAAAACTACGTTTCAAATATTACTATAGAACTATGTTGCAAACTATGATACTACAGAAATACATTGATAATAATATTATAAAACTGTTGCAAATAATATTATACTAATATGTTGCAAACAATGTTACTACAGAAATACATTGCTAATAATATTATAAAACTACGTTGCAAATATTACTATAGAACTATGTTGCAAACTATGATACTACAGAAATACATTGATAATAATATTATAAAACTGTTGCAAATAATATTATACTAATAGGTTGTAAACAATGTCACTACAGAAATACGTTGCTAATAATATTATAAAACTACGTTGCAAATAATATTATAAAACTACGTTGCAAACAATGTTACTACAGAAATACATTGCTAATAATATTATAAAACTACGTTGCAAATAATATTATAGAAATAAATATGTTGCAAACAATGTTACGAAAGCAATAATGTTACTATAGTAAAACATTACAACTTATGTTATTAGATATTTTACATTGCAAATAATATTATAGATTTAATATGCAAACGATGTCAGTATAGAAATACATTGTAAGTAATACCTTAATCGAAAAAGATATTGTTCAACTTCGGGATCTTTATTTGATGACATTGTTTCCATGATAGCGAGGTTTTTTCTGGGATCAGAAAGTTTCACTCAATTGTTAAATACTTTTAAAATCCCAGCCCCTTAATCGAAAAAGATATTGTTCAGCGTTGTTTTCTTTATTTTAATGATAATAATTTCATTCAAGAGATGTCCATTAATAATAATAGCTTCGAGCAGTGAAGTTTTGTTGATCCTCATGCTTTTTAGTATGTAGCAGTCTATGGTCGTCAATATCAAAATGGATGACAATTGTGCTGGATATTTTAATTCTCTCTTTATTACTATAAGATGTACAGGCTGCGACAATAAAACATCCTTCATTTTATAGATTGGAAAAAAACACCAAGACAAAAAATTATTGAGAAAAATGTTTTAAAATTGATAAAGTAAAGGAATACGGTTTGTTTTTATTTACTTTTTGAAAATTATATTTTACAAAAGGTGACTTCAAAATGTACTGTTGTAGCTGATTTCTCAAGATTTTCATGGCTCGACGAATCATTTCCAATGATGTTTATGTAATTGTTTGGCGAATGGCAGCCTTTAATTCGTCAGTTGTTGTTGGTGGATGTTTTTTTACAAACATCCACCAACAACAGCAGCTTTCTGGTAAACGTGAGAAAATAATCAGATAGGAAGAGATCGGATGGTCGTTCAGTTCATGCAATGTCACCGCGTAAGGAATTCACTGAAACTGCTCGACGTTTTTATCGTCAAAATAGTAAGGGCCCCAATTACCCACATTTCCCAGAGAGTTGAATATGGATTAATCATTTCATACCAAGCAAAGCAATAAAAAGCATTGGTTAAAGTAATCCAGTCTGACCCAAAGAGTTGTGACTTCAATCCCTGGCATACTCATATGTATTTAAATTTGTTATCAAAATAGGAGCGAAATTTCTTACCGTTGAAAATGATTTGACACGAACTTTTCCAGCCATCTTCAGTTTACACCTTACCGATGAAATTTATTTTTTGCTGCTCGTTCTGTCGACCTGCGTTAATTGACTGAATTTGGATGCAATAAATAAAAAACATTAACGAAAGACAGAAACCGATAAAACGTAACCATAATAGATAATTGTCATATTAATGAAATAAATTGGTTCTAATTTTAAACCAATGAAATTATTTATGGACGGGTTTATGTGAGCGGAATATTTTTAAGCGGTCATGTGGACGAAATTTCTCGTGAGAGATTTAATCATCATTTTCACCGCCTACATCAAGGTCTACGAATTTTCTGGAACCGCTATCTAATTAAATGATAGAACCAAACGACCCGAGATGAAGACATTTCTCGCCAGATATCCTGATATCTACGGCATTAAAAAGTGTGTTTCTCACAAATTAATACCCCATCAGCCTCAGAAAGATGAAAATTTCTCTCCTGATACCTCGTCAGCGTTTCTCAGAAGAAATAAATATCCACCAAACATCCTAACAAACTAAATTACAAACGAAGGCGTTTCTTCCAAGATCACGCATCAACCACTGCAGGAAGAAATAAATTTCTTTCCAAAAATCTCGTCAGCCGCCTCCATGATGCAAGGCAGTTCTCACCAGATATAAAAGTCTTTCCTGACAGCGACCCTTTACTTTGGAGTACGTCGGCTGGGATTTGACCTTGGCACAACTGTTCTCTGCCACAATTACTTGGCCAAACACGGTACATATGAATACCTCTCCACCTTTCAACCTGGGTGGATGGAAATGTTCATGATGAATATGGATTTCGTCATTTTTATTAATCATTTCACGCCAGGCAAGGCCATAAATCCTCTAAGACGCAAGAGTTTACTGGATGTGGAATAAAAATCAGAAAAACAAAGACATTATTAATGAGAGTGCATAAATAAAAGAATGGGAATTAAGAAGACAAAAGATATCGATCGGCATTGCATTTAACTTATTGAACTTTACTTGAAAGCAAGTCGCTAAAAAAGAAGTGCGCGAAAAGAAACTGTTAGCGCAGTACTTACCTTTACATCTTGTTATTTCAGATGTAAAATGATGAGACCTAACTACCAATCTAGTACTGCGCTAAAATTCGTAAAGTCTAATTTACCAAGAATTTAAGCTCACCAAAACAATGAAAATATTTCTAGAAAAAAAACACAGAGAAGCTACGTAATCGTGATGGGAGAATGACTCTACAATACAATAACAGCTTTTATGATCCAAGTAAATGTTTTCGCAATAAATTAAGTATTAAGCAACCAATTTTGTGAAAATTTGGGAGAAATATTTATATTAAATATTAATGTTATCTACTGGACATAAAGTGGGGGATCCATTTTCTATTGTTATTAACTAATAAACTGATCCCCCTTCTATGCTTACTACCAAGTGTCAGATTTTATGAAGCAAGTCAATGGTTTCACAATAAATTTGCTATTAACCAGCCAATGATGGGCAAATTTTAAAAATATATTTACATTGATGTTTTCTACTGGACATAAAATGGGAGATCTGTTTTCTATTGTTATTAAGTAATAAACTGATCCCCCTTTAGAATTGCTACCAAGTGTCAGATTTTATGAAGCAAGTCAATGTTTACACAATAAAATTGGTATTAACCAACTGATGATGGGAAAATTTTCAAAATATATTTACATTGATGGTTTCTACAGAATATAAAGTGGGGGATTGGTTTTATTATCTTATAAGTAATAAACTGATCCCCCACTAAAAGTACTATCCAACATCAGATTTTATGAAGCAAGTCAATGTTTTCACAATAAAATTCGTATTAACCAACCGATGATGGGAGAATTTTCAAAATATATTTAGATTAATGTTTACATTAATTATGGATCACCCAGTGAGGACCGAACAAAATATCATATGAGTTCCAGTTTATAATATCTAGCCTTATTAAAATATATAGATAATAATTTGTTTTGAGAATGTCCAGTTTTATTATACAATATAAGAGCAATATAAATTTTTAAAATATATTTCGAATAAATATTTGTTTTCTACTATACATAAAATGGGCGGAGTGATCGGTTTTCCATTGTTATTACGTAATAAACTAATTCTACCCTCGAATTATTACTCTGTGTTAGATTTTATGATGCAAGTTAATGTTTTTTATTATAAAATTATTATTACTTAACGGACAAATAAAATATTATAAATGTACTTAGATTTACGTCATAAAGATATCAGGAAGTTGCAGAGTAATTCGAAGTGGTGCAATGGTTAGCACGTTTGTCTCGCCAGATTAATTAAGACTGAGAAGTGAGTTCGATCCTCGTTGGGTGCCATATACTTTCGACTGGGTGCCAACGTTTAGAAAATCAGCTTAAATATAGCATATGAATTTCAGAAATAACACGCTTTTAGTAGAAATGTCTACAATGAATTATTTGGCCTCGTAGTTTGTGCTATTTGTTGATATAGTGATTGTGAGTTCAATCTCTGGGTCAGGCAGCATGTACTTGCACTAGTTGGAAATGAGCAAGCAATAACTGAACAGTACTAAATACAATAAGAAGAAGACAATATCCAGATATCAGTGAAACGAGAAAAGTCTAACCTCGTAGATAAAATAAAGTGTTAGTTCAGAATTGCCTGTAGGTTACCCGATCGATATACATGAAGAATCTATGAGGAAGACTGGAGCAACTGAGAGAAAAGAGACAAGGCTCGGAATGTGTGGTGTGAGAGTTGACAAGTGATAGATATATATTGATATAGACTTGAAAGCAACAGAAATGTGGTTCTACAGAAGGATGCTGGGAATACCACTGACTGAACAAGTGAGCATCGACGAAGTTTTTCAAAATTGGACACAAAAAGAAGACACTTCTATGGAGAATCAAAACGAAATAGTTGAAATTTCTAGGACAGACAATTGAGAAAGAGGGCCGGGAAAATTTGATACATAACATAACTTACTGAAAACAAGCAGGACAGAGGAAAGCAGCAGATAGCCTACTTGCGTAAATCGTTAGCAGAACAGGGATTAGGAGAGAACGCTACTAAGAACTACAAAGGACAAGAAATTGTGGAGAGCCATGATTGACCCATGTCCTAAAAGGTCACGGCAGATATGTAGCTGACC
Source organism: Acanthosepion esculentum (assembly GCA_964036315.1). Lineage (NCBI taxonomy): Eukaryota > Metazoa > Mollusca > Cephalopoda > Sepiida > Sepiidae > Acanthosepion > Acanthosepion esculentum. The sequence goes on along the minus strand of CAXIWW010000434.1, from coordinate 70,577 downwards.
GGGGTTCATGTGTTGTTAAATTAGATACACGTGTGTTTATTCTTGCTAGAGAAGGTCCAACTACAAGATAATGGCGGACTCAAGCTGAGTCCAACCGAAGATGTAAAGAAAACAACAAGACCTATATATACATACATACATATATATATAAATATATATATATATATATATATATATATATATATTGTGTGTATTTAGGAAGCATTTTTTCATTCATACATGTTTCATTAAATAATATAGATAAGTGTTGTCTATATATTTTATGTAAGTTCTTTTCATATCGTCTGATAAGCTTAATAACATTAATGATAATGTTATTCAGCTTATCAGACGATATGAAAAGAACTTACATAAAATATATAGACAAAACTTATCTATATTGTTTAATGAAACATATATATATATATATACATATATATACATATATATATATATATATATATATATATATATATATATATATATATATATATATATATATATATATATATATGGCGTGCTAATTAGATTTGGTTAGAATTGTTAAGAAGGCTTTGGTGAAAGTTACATTTTGGGTTAGCACATCACATTTAAATTTGCAAAAGACACAAGGAAGAAATAACAAGAGATTATGTAGTAATCAACAATAAAATGTATTGAAAATAGACGAGTACAACAATCGTGCTTGATGAAATAAAATTAAGGAAAAGGAAGTAGTTTCCCTAGTACTGATGCAAGATTGAAAATATGTATTAAAGAACTTTCTTGTTAAATGTTCCGAGTTCAGTGATAAATGATAACTGAGTTCAAGTATGAAAAAGCTTGTACAAAAGGATAATAGAATTTTGAGTTTGTTACTTGGCTTTAGGACAGACAGTTCATAGTGTAGTGCAATTGTAGTTTTGTGTCTGTGTGTGTGTGAGTAGAAGAATGTAGGTACACATATGTAGTTGAGCTCTGTTGATTTATTTGTTCTACTACTGTTCTATTGTTTTATTTTCGTGGTATTTATACTTTTTGAGTAGGCTCCAGAGAGGAGCGGGAAAGATATCAAAAGGAATGTTTAAATTATACGATTGGTCAAAAATCAACCAATCACTGATTTTTTACTAAACCAAGTTTGGCAAAGTCAATGGCAGAAGATTTGGGGTGGCTACTGCGATGGATAAATTGTCCTGTAGTAAATAGTACTTATTTTCTAGCCAATAATTATTAAGTATTTTGTGGGCGTGGTATATCGGAGTAATCACTACATATATATATATATATATATATATATATATATATATATATATATATATGTGTGTGTGTGTGTGTGTGTGTGTATGTGCGTGTGTGTGTGTCTGTGTGTGTGTGTGACACTATTTAGCTATGGCTATTGGCTATTTAATTAATCATAGAAATTAAAAACGGGAAACACTTAAGGCGAGAAAGAGCTAGATTGAAAGACATACCGAGCGACATTTTTTCTTTTAACAAAAGAAAAATGGCTAAAAGATTTTATTACAATTACAAAGAAAGATTTTTTCTTTCCGCAAAGGACGAAGAAAATTTGTAAGAGAAGCAGACTCCGGGTTTTGTCAGAATTAATTAATGCCACGATAAGAGAGTAAACACGGGTAAAAGAATAACAATTTCACCACACACGTAGCAATATTAGAAATTTCGATTTTGGTCAGCTGCATGTGGGCGGAGGTGGTCGAAATTGGGTTATCTTGGACACCGACGAAGAAGCCGGCCGTATGAAAACAGATCTTGACATGAAAAAAAGGAATCATTGTTTTTGCCTGTTCAAACTGTTCGCGACAAAACTTTCTGTCGCCAGAAGAGGGCATGTGGAAATGCGACAATATTAAGACACTTGATTCGGTTTTCAAGTGGATTTTGGGTGACTCAAGATAAGATACGATAAAAAGAATTTTTAATTATGGCAATGTGGGATTCATAAGAATTCTGGCCGATAGAAAAGAAAGAAAGAAAAAGGGAAGATGATTTTTTTTCTCGGGCGATAATGTAAGCTAATGCCAGACTAGCCACACCCACACTACCAAGACATCATTGGCTGAGTGGTAGCATGGGTGATAGGCGGAGTCGATTGTATGAGAAAGAAGGAGAAACTTGTTGACGCCCACGAAGAGGTTGGTATGAGGTACCAATATGAGAAAGGAAGAGTTTAGGAGGATAATTCTCCTCCAACCTCTCCTCACAGAAGGGGGAGAAAATGGGAAGTGAGAAATTTTCCAGTCCGAAGACAAAGAGAATCCTTATTGGGTTTTGGAATTATTGAAGAACCCAAACCACGTCCGGCCCCACACCGGGTTTTGGTCGACGTCCATATAAACGAACGTCCCTGGGCGTTCAGTTAAGTTTGCTGTTCACTTTAGAGGCAGTTGAGTTCGATAGAGAGCGGGCTCGGAGAATAGCACCTCGCAGAAGCTGACCCGAAGATTTCCACGCCTTTTCGACTTTAGTCTTCCCACCAAAAGCAAGTTTTATCGAAGATCGACTTAGATTTTTAACCAGAAACAAGTTTTGCTGAATATCAACCAGAAGCAAGTTTTACTGAATATCAACTTAGATACCAAAAGCAGTTTTATTGAAAAACAACTTAAGATATCAGAACTCGCTTAAGAAAAGCAAAAAGTGTCATGAATCAACAGAAACAGGCTGGGAGAGGGAGGCGCACTCCTGTACTCAACAGACAGACAATTGTTATTTCTCAACACATTTGAACCTCTTGAGTTTGTATCATTTTTCTTTTACATACCCTTGTGCGATATCACCTTCACCCCGGATTCAGCTTGCACTACGGCCCGACGCCTGATTGATTTCGTCTACCTAAGATCAAATCACAACGTGGGTAGGTTAGACTTGAGATCAAAGCAGTCACTTCGGTGACCAGACGTTGGAGGCGAGCTGAGAACGACAAAGCTGATATCGAATCTAACCAGACACAGGGAGGTCAGTGTCACACATTGGGGCAGTGATCGACGCTCGAGTGGTTGTGGGTGTCACACAATTGGTGCTGCGACCAAGACATCGACCGCGACCACCCGAACCATCTAGGGGTGAGTGTCATATATATATATATATATATATATATATATATATATATATATATATATATATATATATATATATATATATATCAACAAATATATGTATTAAACAACAAAATTTACAATGGACAAAGACATCAACATTTGTGATTGTGTGTGAACGTAAAGAGTTTGTATTTTGGTGAATGTTCGTACATCCGTGTATGTGTGTGCGTGTTTCGTTGCGTTTTCCCACAAGAGGCCAAAAACGCAGATATCTGCGAGAGATCACATTTTTAAATGCGTCTGCTGAAATGCAAAAGGAAACAGAGAACGAGAAAATAAATTGCCCAGTATTTATAGTTTAGGGAGAACGACCCCTAGTGAACAAATTGGAAATTAAGGAGGAGCTAACTCCGACAGATAGCAGGACGAACTCGTGTAAATGGTTAGTATAATAGAGTTTAGGAGAGATAACAAAAAACAAATGTCACTAGGAGCTACAAAGGATAGGAAGTTATGGAGAGCCATGTTCAGCAACACCCTGAAGGTGTTGCTCTTTTATGAAATTGATCTTTTGACTTCTTTGATATTTGGATAAAATTCCAAAAGCTAAGCAAAGTATTAAGAAACAGGAAAGATTTGTTTAGAAATAAAGACAAGAGGGCTGAATTGTTATGTTATATCATTCCTCTTATAGTGTAGTGATGTTGGACAATCTCCTCGCAGATTAAGAAGAGACCTGAGGCAACAGAAATTTGGTTCTACAGAAGGATGCTGAGAATACCATGGTCTGAACATGCGAGTAACAAGGAAGTTTTAGGGAAAATGGAAACAAAAAGGATACTTCTACTTAGAATCAGAAAGCGACAGTTGAAATTTCTCAGGCACTTAATGTGGAAAGAGGGCTTGGAGAATTTGACACTCACTGGACTTATTGAAGGCAAGTGGAACAGAGGAAGGCAGCGAATGACCTACGTACTGAGCTTGTATGAACGGTTAGCAGAACAGGAATTAAGGGAGATAGCCAAAAAGCCAAACTTACTAAGCATTACAAAGGCCAGGAAATTGTGGAGAGCCATGATCACCCACACTCTGAAAGGACACGGCACATAGAAAAAAAACTGGATTGATTAGATTAGAATCAGGTCTGTTAATTGATCGAGTTGTTTTTTGGCTTATCAACTCTTTGCGTTAACAGTATTTTGGGAATAACAATGATATTTCCAAAATACAAATTATTTATTTAACAGGCATGAGACCATGTTTTCTTTATTTTTATTTTATTATTGTTTGGAATTCGAACGTTTCGATTTTTAATATAAAAAAAAGTGGACGACAGAATTTTGTACACCAGCACACTTTGTATTGTACACTGTGCTTTCCCTGATGGAAAAGGGAATGCCTGTTCGATACCTATCGGAAAGCATATTTTCTAAATTCCTTGGCCGGTTGACATTAATTTCACCGATTAAAATAACAGGAATGCCAACTCACACACGAGTACCCATTAGCATTTATAATAAGAAACTGTAGTGTACTGTAACTACCAATCACAACAAAAATGAAATAAAGATCATGAGGACATAACTCCGGTGATTAAATGCGGAGTTCCCTCCCTTAGGTTTATCTATACTCAATAATTACAGGGTGTGTCAAATAAAATTATCTACTTCAATGAAATCGGACAAATTTAAAAAGAAAAACTAACACAATTTTATTTTATTACCGACTGACTACTACATTTGAATACATACATACGTATGCATATATATTTATATTGTTTTAAAGAAATATGACAAATGAAAAACTGACTTCTTGAAACTAGATTTGATTACGTATTTCGCCTTTCTAGGCTTCGTCAGATCCAAAAACGAAAGAAAGAAATGTGTGTGGAAAACAGTACTAATGGTTTATTATTTAAGCAAACACACACACACACAAACAAACACACACACACACACATATTTCTGCCGATGAGGGGTGCAAGTGTTGAGGTAACTGAAAGCTTCTAGTTCTGAACCTACACGTTGATGGTGTATCAATACCATCATCATAAAGGAAGGTTACATTCTTGGATACGAGATAAAGCAGACCATAATACACATACACTTGGTTGTTCCATCAGATATACACCCGTAATCAATTACCGGGTTAAATTATATCTGTTAACGTTACTGACACCAAATACTAAGTAAGGTGTAATGTTTTGCCAGTGTGGGTGTTTTTTGTCTGTTCGATATTTTCACTCGTTACCGGTCTTCGAATACGGTCGTCTAGTATCGCTGGGGTTTGATTTTTGACGCATTCTTTTATACATTCCAGTGAGCCGTGGTTTTCCTTTGACTGAATTCTTTCTCAAAAGGCAAAAAAGATTATCGTCGTCATCGGTTTTAACTCGTATCCAAGAAATTAATTTCTTCTTTTCTGATCGCTTCCTATAGGATGATGGCGTCGATGACTAAGTAGACCAATTCTTGCCTGGAAGAGCCGATGGCATTGACTGCATAATAATGTTGGTGGAGTATAAGGTCGATTTTGTCAAATCTTTCTCTCTGGTTGTTTGACTTCTTCTTTTTCCCTTCTGGTGGCTTCGAAGTTTCTACTTCCGATAGTGATAGGGCATTGCAAGTTGGGACGGTTTTCCGCATGTGTTTCAAATGATTTAGGCTCAAGTGCAGTGGCTTTAAGTTTTGAGTTGGTCCTTGTATCTTCGAAAAGTGTAACTCTGTGGTCTTTTCACTGAAGTGAATAAGACTTGACGTGGAAACTTTGATTCTTGCTACATGTCCTGCCCATCGAAGAGAGTGTTTTAATGATCAGCTATTCGGTGTTTTGATTGATAGCCCCTTCCAAGACTTCGGTGTTGATCACATAATTATACCATTTGATGTCCAAGATTGAACGAAGCTTTTGCCGGTGAAAGCGTACTAATTTTTGAATGTTTCTATGTAAAAGTCATCAACAATTTTAATACCATGGACTGCCATAAGGTTACAATAACTCTTGGTTGGTCTTCCACTAAGATCTTGAAGTATCGAGAAAAAGTTGACTGATAGGTTAGACGTTTGTATCTGTGAGTTTTGGATTTCTTTCGATTTGGGGAGAGAAATAGAAAAGTAGACAGACAAAGTTGTCTTTTGCAGCGAAAAATTAGGCGAACTTTCTTCCCAAACTCTCGACGTGACTCTGTCTAAAATAAAATAAATAACCAAGCAACCGCATGTTTTGACATACAAATATTCATACGGGGGCACCTCGACGCGTTGTAATGGCTAGCAAACTTGTCTTCATATAACAAGTTCGGCTGAGTAGTAAGTTTGATCCTCACTGGGTGCGCCATAATATCGGCCTTGTGCCACATCTAAGCTACACTTGGAAAATCAGTGGGGCACCTCGAGGTGGTGTATTGGTTAGCAAGCTTGTCTAGCTAGAACAATTACGACGGAGTAGTGAATTCGATCCTCACTAGGTGCGCCATACTTTCGGCGTTGAGCCACATCTAAGCTACGCTTAGAAACTCATTTCAGGGCACCTCGAGGTGGTGTAATGGTTAGCAAGTTTGCCTCGTTAGAATCATTACGACTGAATACCGAGTTCGATCCTCACTGGGTGCTCCCTACTTTCGGCCTTCTGCCACATCTAGCTAAACCATATCTCTCTACCCCCTTCACACACCCCCAGTGATAACCTTGCTTCGTGGTCAGGTTTTTTGAATCACCATATACTTGCGTTTTGATTGGTCATTCTGACTTATGTTACAGCGTTTACCCCTAGCGAAGGAACGTTAATGAATTTGGAACTTTTTAGAAACCATTTATTCTACATTCAACATCATCACTTGAAAAGACACTAGAAGTGTCGAAACGAAATGGCTATTTTTGTAGTGATTTTATAACATATTTATGTTATAATATTTAAATAAATGATTATATATATATATATATATGCTACAATTGTTTTATGGCACATGTAATTAAAGGAAAAATTACTCCGTGTTATTACATGCCATATCACAGAAAGAAGTCGGACACGTGTTGCCCGTACCTAGGTTCGTGGTGAAGAGTTTGAATTTAACACCTTTTGGCGGGATGTCCGTATTTCCGGCAGGAACAGTTTTTGTCGCATGCTAGGAGTATTTTTATTATTTTTAATTCTTATTTAATTTATTTTATACAACGTTTTTATGTTATTGTTTTATTTTATTTGTAATTTTCATTATTATTATTATTATTTTATATTTTATTTTTATTTATTTATAATAATAATATCTCTACATATTACAATATAGAAAAAAAGTACAAATACAAAATTTACACATAAATTTCCTTTTGTGCGTCTATTAAGGCAGGATAACGATTTCTAATATGAGAAAAAGGATTGTAATTACGAAAATAACCAAAAGGATTACAATCTCGAAAAATGGAAAACATGGAGAGCGATATTCAGGAAAGCAGGAAAACAAATGTGCAACCAAATTTAGAAAAAAAAATACTTTTAGTTATCCCACGATCGTTTCTGGGATATTTAACAATATTTTGAAATGTCACTTTCTTTAATATTCAGGAATTTTTTGTGGTCTGTTTGTTATTTGTTCTTCCAATCACAGGAGAATTTTCACTTGTGAATGTCAAAATTCCTTCGGCTCTCTGCAGCTGGCTTGTAACTATCTGCCTTCGAGTCGAAATGCTTTCACGACGAAACGCTTTCGGCTTAATGTTGTAGAATCAGATTCCGTTATTTTTTTTTTTTTAATCTTAAATTTTGTGCAAGTTAAACACATAGAGGCTCCCAACTAAGTATAACAACTGATGCATTCTGATTGATTGTAAAATATTAATTAGGTGTTGTCAACTACGTCCGAAGGTACCGACCCAAATTTTGACCTCTAGTTGACGCCATAAAATGTAAACATGTTCACGAGCACCTCCCCCCCACCCCCACGTGACCAAGAGAACTAATAAAAACGAAACTTCGACGCGATTTGGTCCGTGGGCACTTAAAATATTGAACCAATTCACTTGACTTTATTGGAAATCAACATAGCAAAGGTGACGAACTAAATTTAGCATTTTAGTGAGGCCATATCTGTTGTAAGTCTCCTTTAACATAACACAGCGACTCCTCGCCGAATTCGAGGTCGGTACTGACTGGTCGGCTCTGATACGGTCGGTGCACAGGCTCCTGGCCTTTGAGACCAGGATGCTGCCCCGGGCTGTGTATTAAGTTACGCTCCCATTTTTTTTTGTCTGCCAACTGGATACGAGTTGGAACTATCTCTCTCTACTTCTGGCTCCTGGCCCATGTTCTACTCTCGGCATTCCACTCCTACTGGCTGCCCGCACGTCATCCGCAACCTTTCCCCGTACACACCAGTTGTAATTATTATGGGAGCTTTCAATATTGGACTCGACCAGCAGACCCACAACAAAAAAAAAAAATTTCAAATCAAAATAAGGAACTGAAAAAATATTTCAAAAATGAATTTTTCAACTGAAAACTTTATTCATAAAAACTGAAAAATCATTCCAAATTAAAAAAAAAAAAAAAAATGTAATTTTGACATTTTTCATTTATCGATTTAGGGAAGGTTTGCTGAAATTAAATTGTCTTTCAAAATGATCTTAAAATTCTTTGAGCACATATTTTTATAAGAAAAATAATTTCTTTTCAATCTGAAAATGTTTTTATGGAAATTTCATAAAATTAAATGGGTGATACAAACTTAGGAAAAAGGAAATTTAATAAAAATTACAAATTTTATTTTATTTTCAAAAATAAAATAAAAATTAAATAATTTATTACAAAATAAATTCTGAAAATTTCATTAAAATCCAGTAACTATTTCATTTTTGAAAATTTTTCCAACACAATATTTCACACATCCCACCCAACAGCAAAATTCCCCTTAAGTTTTGTATACAGATTTAATATACCCAGTTTACACAATGAAAGCTAGTTTTTTGAAGCCATATGTCTTTGGCTCTATAAATCAATCAATAATTTTCAAGTCAAAAATTCTGTCTTCTGATAGAAAGATTCTGATAAGATTTAGTTTTTATTTCAGTTTTGGACAATTCCTCATCACATGCCACTTTTTTTGTTTTTTATAAAGCCATGGTCTAAATATTTTTGATCACAAGTTAGATGGCTTTTCCAAAAAATTAGATTGCTATCAAAAAGGGAACTGTCTGGGACATTTCTATTCCCTTTTTAATAAAATTGTTGAATTCTTCCATGACTTTCGATTCTGTTTAAGTAAGAAACATCAAGCACAACATTGTTTACTTGTCAGATTTATTTACAAAGTTCAATGAAGTTAATTTGCAACTGCAAGGAAATGAGGTTAAATCAGTCGTCTCCCCATTTCTTTCAAAGTTACAGTTATTCAAACCCAACATAGGGCATCAAGAATTCTTGCAAATTCCAAGAATTCTCTGAATTGGAAAATAGCAGCAGACAAGAAAATGACCTTTTAATATACTGTGCAGGAGCTGAAGAGATATAGCAAACAGATTTACAGATCTTTTTACTCCCCCAAAAAAATACCAGGGTGAGTGATGGATGCATCCCTCGATATCAACAATGTGGAAATAGTAAGAATCGAGAAAGCGCAGGGGTCACTTCAAAAGGAGATTAAACTGAGGTCAATGCTTAAGAGAAATTTTCAAAAAAATCATACCAAGACTTCAGCTACAAGAGAACATTTCTAACTACTACTCTGCATGGAAGAGAGACAAAGTCAAGACATACATTATTGCCTTCCCAATGTCATATTTAGTAGAGCGGAGATTCAGTGCAGTTGTGCAGTTTCTTTCAAATCAATTAAACAGATTGATTGCAATGAAGATGTGAGGCATTTTTCACACAGCCTCATGTTGGGGAAGCTGATATTGCTGAATCAAGTTCATACATACCATTAAAAAAATATTAACTTTACCCATTCATGTTGCAAAAGCAGTTAAATAAATTGATTTAGTTGGTTAACTCGTTTTCTGTGAAACGCATATGTCAGGTTGCCTCTCTGTTCCTTTTCTATAAACGCTTTCACGGTAATTGTTCAGATGAGCTCTTCACTATGGTGCGTAGACTTTCTGAATTTAAGCACAATACTAGACTAGTGTCAAAATCTCATCAATTTACAGCTGAGCTGGCTAGATATAACCATAGATTCTATGCTAAAAGTTTCTTTTCTCACACTTCTCACTTGTGGAACTCTATTCCGGCTCCATGCTTTCCAGCTAACTTTAATTTTCAAAAATTTAAATGCAATGTCAATTGCTATCTACTGTCCTCCTGATTACTCTTTCCTCTCATTATTAATGTTTCTGTTCCTAATTCTTCCACACCCTGTAATCCCTTGTGTCTTAGTGGCTTTAATGCCTTGCATGGGATGATAGAGATTTAAAAAAGAAAGTGTATTTACAGTGTCAGATTAGAGATAGTTTTGAATGTACCAAGAAAGAAGCATCTTCCATATAGGTGTGGTAATGGGTGCTAAGGATGTGGTGAAGGAGGCAGAGTGGCAGCTAAAAAAATGTTTGCAGACCACGGCTTTAATTGGGGTAGAATCAAAATACTGGGCCTGTTCCTGCTAGATTTGATAAAATACACCAAAGTCTGTGTAAACAATCTTTTTTCAGTTTTTATTGTTTTCTAAATAATCTTTTGCTTCATTGATCTTTGCCGCCAGATAAGGAGAACCACCTACAAGAAAGAAAAAAATGGTTACTGGATACGACCGAGCAAAGAGCACGAAACATCAACATGAATGTTCATTTCTCCATGGAACAAATAAATGCAATAGTTATATTAATATTTTTTATTTTAAAGAGGGCAGACAAACAAAATGGTTTCTTATTACAATAAAGATCATATTTATTGGGTACACATGTTTGAGTAGACATCTCTTCTTTTTCAACATTGAAATTAATATCTACTAGCCAAGAGATAAAAGGTATTATTCAAGAAAATGTGTCTAACAGCAAGCAAACCTGTATTCTCTTTTTAATCTGGGGAAACCACTTTCAAGCTAATTATACTTCACTATTAAGCTACAGGAAGCCATCACAGCAAAGTTTAAGATATGAATGATTGCTGTGACCTTCTGAAGTCTAGATATGCTACCTTTATTTTTGTAATCGAAATGTAAACAGTAATTTTTAGACAATGGATTTTTTAAATATCTGACGTTATTTCTTATTACTATAAATTAATACTTGCATGTAATAATTAATTACATGCTATAATTAATGCTGACATGTGCTTGAATAAACATCCGTGTTTATTTTTCATTTTTTAGCAATGAAATTAATGTCTATCAGCACAAAGTCTTATCAAAGAAAATAGGTCTCCTAATCAAACCTATATTTGCCTTTTTAATCTGGAAAACCACTTTCATGCAAAGTGGGCTTTAGCATTAAGCTGTATCCATAGATAAAGCTCAATGGTAAATTATTATAAATAAATAAATTGGAGCATTTTTGCATGACTCTTCACTTAGAACAGAGTCTATTGAGTGACAGGCCTATCACTCGTTCTATGGTTTCTGCTATCATTTCTAAACTGGATCCCCACAAAGCACATGGACCTGATGGCATTCCTGCAATAGTCCTTAAGAAACGTACTCCTGAATTGGTTCCCGTTTTCTCTACACTCTAAAACAAATGCCTTGCTGCTTCTTGCCTGCCTGCTTGTTGGAAATCCTCTTCTGTAGTCCATGCCTTTAAGAACTCAGGCAAACAGTTTGATCTTTTTATCAAGCAATTAGGTTTCTACCACTTTTTAACAAAGTACTAGAGACTCTGATCAAATCTGAATTCATTAAGCTTCTCACCTGGTTCTCCTTTCAGATAACTAATAGCTTTTGCTTCTCTAGATCAACTGCTGTTGTATTAACAATTATTACTGAAACAGTTTTAGATAAGAAAGGTGAAACTCGGGCTGTTGCTTGGGATATCTCAAAGTCATTTGACAGGGTTTGTCATGCTAATTTTCTTTACAAAATGAAAGTTGTGCCAAATGGCCACTGTTCTCAATCTTTTTGCATTAATGCACGTATCCTCCCAGGGTTTTATCCTTAGACCTACACTGTTCATAAATTTCATCAACAATCTTCCTTAAATCATCAGTTCTCAACACGGTATTTATGCTGATCACACAGTTAACAGGAGGTCTAATTGGTTTGATAAGGTCAAATTGCCAGCTGATCTAAAAAATAGTTTGTTAAACTTAATGTCTGCAAAATTAAATTGCCCTCTTTTAATCATTTTAGAGAATCCTTTTTGCCACCAGTCAGCATGGCTGATGCTGACCTTCAGGAGAGTGACTCCTTGTGCTTTCTCGGGCTAATGTTTTCTGCCGACATGAAGTGGAAAGATTATATTGAATCAATTGTTAAGTCTGTTCACCTTGTCATGCTAGACAACTTCTCTTACCAGAATCTATCTTACAAATTTATAAGTCGACTATTAGTTCAGGCATTGAATATTGCTGTCACATCTGGTCTAGTGTTTCTGCTACATATTTAAAGATTCTCGATAAAATACAAAGAATCTGCAATGTTAATTGGTCCTGACCTGGCATCTTGGCTTCAGTCACTTTCCCACTGCCTACTCTATCACTAGTAGATTCCATTACTTAGAAGGACTAAGGACTGTCCATCTCAATGGAGTAGACTTGAAAAATACATTTGTGGATAAACAGAGTTTTATATATGCAAATTTTTAAAATTTTTTTTCAGGAGAGCAACACACTGCACCTTTTTGGCCTCACACTTTCAACTGACATGAAGTGGAGCTACTACATCGAATCAATAGCTGCATCTACTGCAAGGAAAGTTGGATCACTGTTGCACCAGAAAACTTCGCTCGTCAGAGTCCATCTTGCACATTTACAAATCTACTATTCACCCGTGTATGGAATACTGTTACTATATCTGGTCTGGTGCTCCTGCTGTACATCTCGAGATTCTTGACAAAATCCAAAGAAGGGTCTGCAATGTAATCGATCATGACCTGGCATCTTGACTTTAGTCACTTTCTCAAAGTGATGTGGATCCTCTCTGTCTTTTCTACAAATATTTTCTTGGCAACTGCTCTGACGAGATTTTCCCCCCCTGACGACATGAATTTAAGTGTGCTACTAGATTGAAATTTGTACTGTTCAAATGGCTAAATGTAACCACCAATTCTACTCCACCAATTTCTTTTCATGCACTTCCCACCAGTGGAACCCCCTTCCATTTACTTGATTCCCTTTTAACTACTATCCTCAAAAATTTAAATGCAATGTCAATTGCCATTTTCTGTCTTCTTGAATCCCATTCATCTTTTGTCCTTTCCTCATTCCTCCCTGCTCTCAGTATTCTGTTTCACTCCCTGTAACCCACCTGCATACTAGTGGCATTCCCATCTTGCTTGGGGGTGAAATGATAAAAAAATAAAAAAACACACACACACACACACACACACACACACATACATACATACATAGAAAACATCAAAAGCTTAAAGGTGTGGTTATGAATAAGAAAAAAAAAAAAAGCCTTACCCCTGTCAGGATGATTCAAAAGCATAATTCTTTTATGAGCTTCTTTCAGTTTTGCTTTACTCACTGAAGGACTGTCAAAATACAAAGAATAACATTTCAACATGGCCGCCTAAGGCAAGATCCAAAGTTATAAAACACATCAAATACATCTTTGGGTTTTCAATTCAACATCATATTATAGCAATTGCTGGTGATATCAATGGTTTGCAGCCAATGACAAAAGATCAATTTAGAAGGAATCAATAAATTGAAACAAAGAATCATATCTGAGAAAAGGTTACTTACCTGACTCCTAAAACTAGGCCTGCCTCCCTCTTTGACATTTTCGGCTCAAAACCGCCTTTGTAATATTTGCTATTGGCAAATGACTGAAATATGAAAATAAGAAATAGAATTTTTATTTGAAAAGCTTACTAGATAATTGTAAAAAGATCATGATACTCCACAACTTCCTATCCTTTTTAACTCTTAGAAACATTTGTCTATTTATTACCTCTCCCACCCCCTATTCTGCTATCCTTTTTACAAGCTTGTTAGGTAGATTACTTGCAGCTTTCCTCTGACCCACATGCTTTTAGCGTACTGTGTCGGATTCTGCAGGACTTCTTTCTTCATTATGTATCCGAGAAATTTCAAATGCCTCTTTCTTGTTAACTATAACCCTCCTTTTTATTTCCCTCTCCCTGAAAACTTCCTAGTTACTCGCATGTTCAATCCATGGTATAATCAGCATCCTTCTGTAGAACCACATCTGTTACCACAAGTCTCCTCTTCATCTACAAAGAGATTTTCCAACATTCACTGCAGTAGAGGATGAAGAGGGGGATGATATTAAATAATAGTTTAGTACTCTTTTGTTAGTTTCTAACTAAATTTTCTTGTTTCATTGCTTAGTTTTTGGAAGGCATCTTTCCATATTCCAATCCGCCTTCAGATTTTGATGTCACATTTTCTGTCCTCTGTTAGAATGCTTACCAGAAATTTAAATTTTCATACTTGCTTCATTTACTGAGTAAAATATTGAATTTAAAATGAAAACATGTACACCTCTTTAATGTGGGTTACTTACAATTTGCCATATTTACATAGGGGCAATGATGTTGGCGAGCTCAAACTTGAATAAAATAATTAGACACCCACCTTCCAGAGTATCATTAATAGTAAGATTCTTTTTCAAAACAAATCACCAATCTAATGAGTTTCAGCCTAACTGGGTGCCCCATTACTGCAGTCTTGTGCCAAGCTTATCATAAAATACATTCAACATTTAAAGTAAATCTGTATTAAGTACAGAGGATTGATTGATTGTTTTTTATGGCTTATCAACCCTTTTCAGTTTAGTTAAAGTCAGAAAATATTTTTAGATTGTAAGAACCTTTATGGAAATGTTTTTACTGATACGTCCTACTAATTAACCCATAACTGGGGGGGGGGTACAAGAGCTGGATTCATACCTTCCCCAATGTGTAAGTGAATATAATGAACCCAACTGGAATTGGAACTCAGATTTGATTTCCAATTCAGATGTTATCCACTACATCAATTGCTCATAGAATCTTACAGCACCTGGTATTTCCAAGCGGTCACCCATTTAAGTACTGACCAGGCTCAATGCTTCTTAACTTTGGTGATTGTACGAGAACTGGTGGTGTTTCAACGTGATATGACCCTAATCCACATTGGATTATCTCCCTTTATACTTCGTCTCTGTGCTGTGTCCCTTTTGGACATAGGCAATCATGGCTCTCCCCAATTTCCTGTCCTTTGTAGCTCTTAATAAATTCTGTCTTTTTGTTATTTCTCCTAAACCTTGTTCCACCACCCATTTACTCAAGCTCATTAAATAGCTTATGCATTGTTTTCCTCTCCCCCCTCTTGCCTTCAATCTGCCCTCTGAGTATCTGATTTTCCAAGTCTTCTTCCCTTGTTATTTGCCTTAGAAATTTCAACTCTCTCTTGCTGATGTCATGTATAAGTTTCCTTTTTGTTTCCATTCTCTCTAAAACCTTGTACCAAAATCTTTATCAAGCTGTGTGGTTGGGAGTTAGGGTTTTTGTAACAGAGTTCTTCATTGCATAGAAAAACAAATTGTTGCTACTATAGCAAGATATCTACTATTCATTTTCTACTAGGGTATGATATTTACCAACTGTTGGAAGTATGAAATATGTCATGGTTAGGGGTAGGAGTTGGGGTTGGGGTTAAAGGCAGTGAAGAGTGAACTGGCTATGTATTAAAAATCATTAACAATTTTTTATGCAAAAAAAATAAAAAAAATTATCAAATAATGATTTTAATGTTTGTAAACTGACTTGATGTCATTTAAAAAAAAAAAAAAAGAAAGAAAGAAAAGTCATCGTTTTTCCTGAGCATTTTCCAGCAATAATGAGTGCATCATCATTTATGGTAGGTTGCAAATGCCTCTGTAAATATCATACTATATTAGCACCAACAAATTTAACTTTTCTGATCATTTTAGGTTTCCATATTATGGATGCTATGGACTAATGGAAAAGATCCATTATTGGATATAAATGGATACAGAAAATGGATTCACTTTAGTATTATACTTACATTATATATAAAAAAAAAAAAAAAAAACGGTTAATTTTGCAAAAATAATTTAAGGTCAATTGTGAATTTGGTGGCATTGTAATTATGAGTTTAATCTCTGGCCTGAGTAATAAAAACTTAAACTCAATGGAAATATGACTAGCAATAACTGAGCAGTACTAAAAAGAACATGATAAAATGTCTCTATATTTGGACAGTAAAACAAGATCAATCTCTGCACTCGAAGATTAAATAATGGGAACTTGATAAAATTTTTTTTTCTTTTTGGGGTTCCATACTTCAAAATTATGCACCTATTTGCCTAGAGATTTAGACAAAATCAGTGTACAGTTTAACAATTTACATTTGAAATCAAACATCCTAGCTCACAATGTTGCAAAGGCCCAGTTTATTGTTACATATGCATTGTAAATTGTAGTCCCCACTTCAAAGCTACTTTTCTCATTTGCACTTTGAAACTTTGATTTTCTCAAAAATGAACAGGTTCCAAAAGCAATAAAGATCATTTTCAAAAAGGAACGGAATTGGATAAAGACACTTTTATAAGCCAAATATTCATTTTAGCTCAACTGAATTTTTACCCAAACTTGTTACAGTCAACATAGTGAATGTGTGATTAGCAGAAGTCATTATTGCAAAAAGTGGAGCAGAGTTCAAATTCTGACCTAATCCATTTACATTCACACTAGTGCCAGGTCTTCTCCCCACAAATTAAATAGTAGCGTAGACTGGGCTCCATAGATTTGAGTGACAACGCCTCTAAGAAAAAGACTACACTGAATACAAGACCATAGAGAAGGCAACAGGAAGCCATGACACTATCTTTCCCAAGAAGTCATGGCAGTTCACAGATAATTAAAAAAAATGGAAACTGTAAATGACAACAGTCACCTACGTCCTGTAGGGATATAGTATTTAAAAAAGTTGCATAAATATATTTCCATCAGTTAATAAATAGTAATAATAAAAAGTATTTTAAAAAAGTAAAGTTTTCAGAGAGAAAAAAAAAAAGCAGTTTCAGATCATTCTCTCAGGTAGCATAAGATACACAGACAGTATTCTGTGAGTTATCTCCACTTGGTTTTGCCAGGTTCACCAAGACACCATCAGGTGGGGCTGTTAAATAGCGATAAAAACATTACACTTACTCTTTTTTCTTTTGCATTTAGAAAAACCAGGGACTTTCTCCTGAGTGACTGAACTCTTTCACACACAATTATTAATAGTTAACTTTTAAAGTCTTGTTATCTTGTCCGCTATAATTACATGCACACGACAGTATTTTCTCCCCTTTGTTAATCAGTTATTAGTAAATATAAAAAATACATAAAAACATCGCCTTGTTGAAACCATTTTCTTTCACCTCTACTAATGCTGATGTCTTGTCATTTACATATGCAAATTTTGTTTGCCACTGCTTTTAGTCCAACTAGAATTAATACTGCAACGACCCATACGTCTTGCCAACAAAGAATTCGCAGGATACATTTTTTGTTTTTTTGTATTGATTGGTTTTCTATGGCTTATCAACCCATTGCAGGTTATTTAGAGCCAGAAAATATTTTTAGATTCTAAGAATTTTGGATGGGGAAATAATGATTTAGTGATACAAATCTTACTAATTAACCCATAGCTAGGGGTGAAAAACTGGTGGATTCATAATTTCCCAAGCATGTAAGTGGATACAACAAATCCAACAGGAATTGGAACTCGGCTCTCTGATTCACAATTCCGAGACATTATCCATTACATCACCAGCACATCCAAGCTTACAGAACCTGATTTTCTCAAGTGGTCACCCATCGAGGTATTGGCCAGGCTTAATGTTGTTTAACATCAGTGATCATACAGGAACTGATATTTCAACATAACATGGCCATAAGTCCATTATGCCAGTTGTCCATCCAAGCTTACAGAACCTTGTATTCCCAAATGGTCACCCATTTAAGTACTGACCAGGCTCAATGTTGTTAAACTTAGGTGATCGTATGGGAACCAATATTTCAACACGATAGGACCATAAGCAGGTTACATTGTTGACACAAGATACTGCCCATCAAAACTTTGAAGAATTCATGGCTAATGAACGTCAAGTTTGTGCTTGTCAATCAACAGCTACATAGAGTTGACTACTTCGCCTACAGGCCTGAAAACCAACTCCTGCATTTCTTTGGAAAACCAGTGCCAAGTGAAAGGGGGTTGTCAGTGATTATTACAGGCAATAAAGAGACCACATCTAGGCCATCCCCAAAACTTGAGATATCTTCAAGCCACTTGGTGATATGTCTGTATTGACAGTGTTCAAACTACGGAAGCAAGTTTGGTCCAGCAGGTAGAGGAATGCTGTCAAAGACACCATACACAGAATCATTCCACATCCATCACCCAAGTTTTTTTCTGATACCTTAATTAAAGAATGCAAGGCATTCTTGTGTTGGTCTAATCAATCACATGGGAACCCATTTACTATAAAGAGTACTGGACAACATTGCCTAAAAACATGATTTATGTTATCAGAAAGTGGGATACTTACTGCAGGCGATGGCAAGGAATCCATCTGTTTTTTGAGAGCATCTCCAGCAACTTTCCCATAACGAACAGCATAACGTCCTGTAAAGATAAGAATTGTTTTTTTTTAATTAATACAAAATACATTTGCCTACTTTATTAATCAGAAAGATCATAAAAGTCCTTCTTATAAATGAATCTACATTATGATGGGCCATTGCCACTGCGCCGAAGTAAGTTTTGTACTCAATGTCACATTAGAACATCAAAAGGTTATCTTATAGCCACAAAAAAAAATGAATATCAATGTTTGCACCAACGTATAGACAGGAAGTCAACTCAGCTGAACAGGATATACACAAAAGACAAAATAACCAGATGACAAAACGTTATACAGACAGCTGACCTGTGAGGGGGGAGAGTTGGTTACTGACAAAAGCTCAAGCTCCTTGTGGAAGACAACAAAAGAGACAGGCACCCAAAAATAGTACAGGCCCAACTACTTTAGCCAGAGGCTCACAATAATTTGGTTGCAAGTCAACACCGATGTTTGATAGGGTCAGTTCTTCACGCCAAAGCCACTGGATTTTAAACTCTTATCCCTTTTATGAAACTGAATGGAAATTCAAATGCTGAGATTAAAGAGAAAAACCTTTCGACACATCTCAGCTTACAGCACCTGCTATTTCAAAGCGGTTACCCATATAGATACAAACTACACTTAATGTTGCTTAACTGGTGATCCTACAAGAACTGGTGTTTCAATATAACATTGCCATAAGTCTAAGAATATGGACATTTGGTTATTTTATATATATATATATATATATATATATAATTGAAGAATTTAGAGTTGATTTTTGTTTTTTTAGAGTAGAAATATAATACAAAATAAAGATATTAAATACGTTTTGTTTTTTGTTTTTTATTGTGGCCTGAAATACCAAATGTCTTAGATTTCATATGCCCCAAAATATAGAATGACGATGAAACTTTGCCATTCTAATTTCAAAAGGCAGAAAAAAATCAAAACACTAACCTCATCTTCTATGCCCCTTCAGAACACTGGCAATCATGGCTCTCCACAATTTCCTGTCCTTTGTCGTCCTGGGTATGACGATAAACTACGTCCAGCAGCAAGGCCTCTGATCAGGAGGTTTTGAGGAGCATGGAACCACCTCTTAATTGCTGGTGTTCCCAGGTCCACCCTGACCCAGAGTGGTAGCACCTGTTAGGGTCCCAACTATGGGAAAATAGTTAACCCCCAAATTGGGGTCAAAACACTGTGGAAGTGTAGAAATAAATTTTTGAAGGAAAAAAAAATATAACCAACAATGTTTTCAAAGAAAAAATATTACCAGCAATACATTTTTGAAGGAAAAGTATTACCAGAAATGGATTTTTGACAAAATATTACCAGCAATAAAAATGTCAGCGTTGGATAGCCCATTGAGGTTGATGTGCCGTAAACCAAACCAAACCAAACCAAACCAAATCCTGTCCTTTGTAGCTCTTAATAAATTTTGTCTTTTTGTTATCTCTCCTAAACCTTTTTCTGCCATCCATTTACTCAAGCTCCCCAGGTAGCTTATTCTTGGTTTCCACTGTCCCACTTTCCTTCAACCTTTCTTGTATCGAATTTTCCAAGCCTTCTTTCCTCATTATATATCCCAGAAATTTCAACTGTCTCTTCCTGATGTTAAGTATAAGGGTCCTTTTTGCTTCAATTTTCTCTAAAACTTGTTACTCACATGTCCATGGTATTCACAGCATCCTTCTGTAGGAACACAATTCTGTTGCTTCAAGTTTCTTCATCTGTGCAGAGATTGTCAAGCATTCCCAGCCATCTCATACACTGTGTTAATAATTTGTTGCTCTTGTGAAAATAGTCGTATCTAAGAATTTTTCTATATCTAAACTTTACTTACAACATGTAATTCTGTGCCTGGGACCATCAGCTGGTGAGGTTTTAGATATACCTTCTTGGATCATCCCTGTGATCTGATGCAGAAAAAGTGGTGTGATCAAAATGTGACCGTGTGTCATTGAAAAATCACAAAGAAAAACAGTTGAAGAAATGATTCTGCTTTACTCATATACTCCATGCAATGGTGAAACAGGAAGAGGCTTTTCTTAAATTTTGGTAATGAAAAAATAAAGTATGTCAAATAGGGTACTCCCTTTTAGCATACACACCTGTGTGGACTGACCAGCATGCAAAAGCGGTTCCACTTTTACTGAATTTGAGTTCCCTTTCACTGTCAGCTTCATTAGGAAAAATCATTATCCACAGCTTTCAGCCCACATTCATTTTTAAACTAAAATATTTTACTCGTTGATAAAACAGAATTGTGCTATAAGCTGTCATCCCCAATTAAAGAGACATTATTCAAAATGTCAGCTTGCTTAACGAGTCTCATTGGACATTGCAACAACCATCAATCAATAGGTAACATGTTATGAAATGTGATTTCCTTCATATTTTCTCAGTCCAGTCATTAATCTTGCATATCATATTCTGCCCCTCCCCTTACTGCTTGGGCACTTATATAATCTCTATGCTTCAGCTATGCTAATTAGGCAATCAATTACATATCATTGCATAAAGAGAATAGGAAATTTATTAAAGAACTTGGAGACAGAGGGAAAATTTTCTACCTACTCTTTACCATCAGGTGTTAGAAAAGCAAAATTTTTATATAAACGATCCACGCCCCTGCCAAGGCCACCCAAAAGCATACTGGAACCAAATACAGGGTCTTCTCACTCCTGCTGAAGGAACCCTTCCCTGATTGACTATGCCTTCAGGGATGTAGCGACACTCACCACATTTGGCCAATTGTGTGTCGGTAAGGCTATAGGAAGAGACGGCTTCATACTTTTCTTAAGGGTACTTGCTCATAAGTGAATGTAATGAACTCAACTGGAATTTGAACTCAGCTCTTCTCAAAAAATTTAAGTTGTATTCTTTGGAGTATTTCAGAACAAATCTAGAATTATAAAAATAAAGTGTTATGAAATGTGATTTCCTTCATATTATCTCAGTCCAGTCATTAATCTTGCATATCATATTCTGCCCCTCCCCTTACTGCTTGGGCACTTATATAATCTCTATGCCTAACCTATGCTAATTAAGCAGTCATTTATGTATCACTGCATAATGTTATATCAATAACAACTGATAAGAATATGTAACAAAATCTTTCATACATAAAATTGTTTATCCAGTTCTGAACTTCGTCAAATTGAGGTCATGTGGTTTTTTTGTCAGTTTTCTTCAAATGTGCAACAGGCTTATGGCAATATCACATTGAAACACAAATTCTCATATGATCACTGAAATTAAGCAATGTCGACCCTGGTCAGTACTTAGATGGGTGACCACTCGGAAATACCAGATGCTGCAAGCTTGGATGTGCAGGTGGTGTAATGGATAACAATTTTCTTGGCTTTAAATAAAAGCTGCAAAAGGTTGATAAGCTACAGAAAACGAATCAATCAACTAATGCACCACCCAGCCTAGAGATTGAACTCGCAATTAATAGGTCGCCAAATTCACAAACCAGTGCTTTAATACAATAAAACTATCATCCGATAATATTATTCTGTAATTATAGTTTTTCATTACAACAATGTTTCTTGTGGTTTCAGGTTTATGTTGTCATGTGATGTGTGCAACGAAAGAATTAAGATAAAGAAAAGCAACTGGAACGATAGTAAACAAAACAAAAAGAAAAGAAAAAAAGAAGGGTCATTATAATTTTTGTGATTTGATCAGTGTATAAAAAAAAAAAAAAAAAAAAAAAAAGCTTACCAGCAAGAAGTTAGAAATTCTTCAAAATAACTTCAGTTGAGTGCTGCTGGGTTTTGGTGCAATAGTTTACATGTCAGCCAATGGTAATAAACAAACTGCTCTGAAGCAGATTTCTAGAACTCACTTTACCAGCCAACTGGCTTAATTTTGACGCCAACCAATGAATACAAATAAATGGATGAAAGACCTTCACTTGTAAGGTCATCTGACCACATCAAAGAGTTCTTTAAAGTCTTATATAAATGACCCAAAACTCAGAAGTTTCTTTCATAAAATAAATTCTTTTAATATTTACCTCCCATAAAAAAATAGTTTGACATGAACATTGAAAACTTCAAATGATTTCACATAATAAAATGACATTTTGAACAATTTTAAGCAATAAAATATGACAAAGTCATAATGTGAAACTTGGAAAATCAAGTAAAATTCATATAGTGTAAGTAAGTACACTACTAAATTGATACATATTTATTCTGTACATTAATAGTGAAAATACTTCTGTAACTCATTTCATTAGTTTTATAAAAATTAGGAAAAAGATTAACTTACCTGCAAAGCCAACAATAGTCAACCCCAGTCCAGCCAAAATTAAGTTACTGGCCTGAAATGAATAAACAGATGAGAATTACTTTCCTCACAGGATAAACATGGTGAAATAAGTTTTTTTCTATTTACATTGTTCAGACTGTTATCCTCATCTTTATCGTCATAATCATGACGTTTCAGCCATTGTACGTTCCAGCCTTCTTCAGGTGATATATGTTAGAATTTCAAATCAAACTCTTTATTTCATCTCCTGGAGTTTGAATGTTCTGATTCCACATGCCATACCTTTCCTGGATATCTCGGTTATTTCCCTTTAGTAACTCAACTCTCCAAGTTTTTAATCTTCTCTGCTGTAACCAGGTATTGAACTCACAACTCAAGTCACTGGATTACTTCAATGCCTTTATCCACTGGGCCATGCGCATATGACAAAGAGAACAACAGTCCGAACAGTGTAAATAGTAACAATAACTTGTCTCAGAAATATAGACAGAAGTTTTTTCTAGATATCATTTCAGATAATACTTAATTCATCCTCTGCTTAAATGGAATGTTTTCAAAGGTACCTTAGAACTATTAATTATAATTTGTTTCATGAAGTATATTTTATACTCGGTTTTGAATTATTTTAATGTATAAATTTTTCATTTTTTGTAATATTTCTTCTGCATATTTTGGCCAAAAAATAAAATATAAAAACAAACCATTCCTGACATTTAGGTAGGTTTGGAAGTCAATCCATTCCCGGTGTCCAGAAGGTAAGTAAACAGGAGATTAAAAGTAGAGAAAAATAACCAGTTCGTTTGTTAAATATCCTCACAGGTGAAATAAGTATGGAACAGCTAATGTTATCATTTCAGGTCTACAATCAATTTAACTGTATCAATTATCAATTCAATAAGTCTTTATCAATCCTCACCTTTTTTTTAAAGCACTTCCTTTAGTTTAAAAATCAGAATAATTAAAAAAAACTTCATTAGAGCAATTAAATATTTTATGACATCAAACATGTAGAAAAATAATAAAAAATTAAACTGAAAAGTATCATCTCTATAATAAATGCAAATGTCAGTGTGTCACACTTTTTCAACGTATCTCCTAGAGGCCGTAGCCCAACATATATCCTTTTGAAATCAGGCTGACTCCATGAGCAAATTAAAAAACATTCTGGGCCGGATCCAGGCCTGCAATCCTGAAATTTTGGATTCCCAAGTTTTCATTACTGCAATTGTTTTCGGTGATTTTTGTACATGATATTTTTTGTGACAAATTTTGTACGATAATAAATTTCATAACTTGGAAATAAATTCGGGAATAATCGAAATTAATTGTGAAATCCAACGAAAGTCACCCATGAAATAAAAATAATTGTTGCGTACGGAAAGTAAGGATCTATGTACATAAAATTGTCAAAGTGGCGACAGATAAATTATCGTTGAACTTTTAAAAATGCAGCGATCAATTTTGAGTTCTTCTGTAGTTTATTGTTGACTATCGCACCTACTCCTCCTTACCTTTATTGTGATGATGAAGGCCTAATCAAGCAAACTCAACAGGAACTAGCTTAAAAATGCAGCCCGATAAGGCAGCTTTCTTTTAAGATAGTTTAACTATATTTTTTAATTTCTTTTTTATAATTCTAAATCTTAATAAAATTCATTCTACTAAGTTTCCTGAAACTAAAAGCGTGTACAATAAAAAAAATACATTAAACTATTGTTTATATAAGGAGGTTAAAGATAATTTATTTGTAATAAACAATACCAATTTCTAAACTGTAATACTTATTCTTCGTTCTTTTAAAAGTTTTGAGCGTACTAGATGACAGAGAAAACTACGCGCATTTTGGGGGGTGACAATAGAAGACTATTGATTGTGACCTATGACCGCTCATGAGTTGTGCGTAAATAAACAGTATTTTCGCTGCAATTTAACAACCAAAAATATTCTTTTTACAAAAATCCAGGTAATTAATCCTCAGAGTCACTAATTTACTGTGAAACCTCTCTAGAAAAAATATTAAATTTTCAAGAGATTTGTTTTAATTTTCGTTTAAATGGCTCGCTATTCGATATGTGACGAATTTAAAAAAAATGTCTAAAACTTTTACTTACATATAGATTTTTTTTTCATGCGGATTAGGTTTTTAGCCTCTCTCAAAGTCAAATAAAACCAAAATTTAACTTCAAAGAAGACATTTTTTAATTATTTAAAAACAAAATGCGTTTTTTTTGTTTGTTTTTTTACGAATAGTTTTTTTTTTAACTCTGAAGTCCGTGTGTACTGTAAGTAGAGTGATATAACTACAAATAACTCACCAAAGACTTTTTGAAATTTTTCTTATATTTTTTAGGTTTCAAGTTTATTGACGAAAAAAAAAAAATGAAATCTCATATCACATATATTCATATAATGAAATTAAATACCATCGTACTTTTAATGATGAAATAAAACTAAAACACCTGTGTATTTTTTTTACTGTTTAGTACGCAGTTAAGAAGTATTACTATTTTAACTTAAAAACAATCATAACACAAGTTTTGAATTTGAGATACTTGCTATAAAATCCATATTAAATATTAATAAACTAACAAAATAAAACTCAATAAAGTTGTAAGTTTAAAAAAAGTAAAAATTTACCATGGTGAAACGAAAAAAGCATCCAAACTGAACTGATAACACCACATGAAGAAATTATGTGACCTCTAAAGAATTGCTTTGCGGCAGTCGTATAATTTATTAAAGGCAAGAGTTTTCTCAAATAAACACAGACCATTAACAGTTCTATTATTAAGTACTATAAAGTTAAATCTCCATTAGTTCTTATTATTTAATTAATTTAAATGTTATTGTTTAAAAATATATGAATGTGGTTTTACAGTTACTGCTAGATTACGACAGTCGGGAGACGAGGTTTGTTTTAGTCACGTGACATTGGCAACTGCCTCAGCATGGCAGTTTGTTTGTTGCTTGTTAAAGCCGGCGGTGGCCGCCGATTAAGTTTTTATCCTTCAGTGTTTCGGGCGTGTAGTGTTTACCTTTTACCGAGGAAATGCCAGGGTCTTCACACCTCGTCCGGAAATGTTCGGGTGCGCTTTGCTCCTAGTCCCACCGGATTTCTTCATCTTGGTAGTTTGCGATCTGCTCTTTATAATTATTTATTTGCAAAGTCGCATGGTGGTTCGTTTATACTCCGAATTGAAGACACTGACCGGGTAAGACAAAAAGATGGTAAATAAATTTTCTAAAAAACGTGACAGGTTTAATAATTTCAGCTTCAGTACTTTAATTTGTTAAATATCTCAATTTGAAACTTTAGTTAGTTACATGCATATTTTTTCCAGTACTACTTAACTTAAATGACTAGTTCGCATCTTTAAAAAAAAAAGTAAGGAACTTATTAATTTTTTTTTTTTTTTTTTTAGGGAAATTTATCATTTTTCTTCCTTAGGCCGCGACACTTGTCAGACTCGGAAAAATATTGATTTATTATCGATTTTAAAGTAAGGTCCTGTTTAATGTCGATAGTGTACTGTAGTGTCAACAAATCAATCGTCTGTCTTTTACAGTGATATTGGGCTTAACTGTTTTTTGCGTTACGAAAACACTTTTTTGAAGGCAAATACAAAAAGAAATTTCTTTTTTTGAATAACGAACAAACGTTATTTGTTTTTTTTTTATTTAAAGAACATAAATTAATAAAATTATATGTTTCAGTTTGTTTCTTTGCTGAATTACGAACTTTAAAATGTCTTTGCACGTGTACTTCCAAAAAATCTACAAAAATAACTTTTTTTTCTTTTCGGGGGGTGGGTAAAAAAATTAAAGAAATATTTCTTCCATAATTTCTGTAATTGTTGATATAAAACGTAAAAGATTGATAAAATCTATTATTTTTATATATATATTAAGCAATTACTTGGACTAGAGAATCATTTTTTACAATCAATCAAAAGCAAAACTTTCCTAAACAGAACTACCGTATTTTCCAGCTTACAAGACACTGCAGCTTGGAAGACGCATCTTAATATTGGAAAGAAATTTCTAAGAAAAATTTAGAAAAGTAAAAATAATGTTTCGAGTGGGGGATTCACCGGAGTATATAGCATTATCTCTTCTTTGATATCATAATCCAAAATTGATTGAAACACTTTTTTTTCTCTCTCTCTCTCTCTCTTTCTTTCCAGACTCGGATTGTTCCAGAGGCTTTAGAAAAGTTGCAAGATACACTAGAATGGGCTGGAATCCCACCAGATGAAGGTAAATGATTGAAAATTTGAATTTTTATGTGACATTAAAAGTTGCCAACTTAATTTGTCCTTTAAACATAAGAGGATGCTAAAAAGTTCTCAGCTTAACCAAATTCCCCAAATCTGATTAGGCATCTGTCTATATTTCGGCTTTCTTCAAGTGGTTGGAATGTTGAACCGAACCCTTTATTTCGCTCACTGGGGTAGACTGTTCTAGTTCCGCGTGCCATGTTTAATGAATGTCAGTTGTCTTCTGTTAATTCCCCTCTCCAAGTTCTCCACTGCCTTAACCGGGTATTGAACTCTCACTCTTTGGGTCCTGTCACTGGATCTAACTAATGCCTTTATCCACACATGGCACAGTGGATAAAGGCGTTAGCTAGATCCAGTGACAAGATCCAAAGAGAGTGACTTTTTTTTGCTCCATTCTAATTGAATGCTTTTTCTGATCGACCAGCTGGGTATGGCTGGTTGTTATCTCTAAATGTGAAAAATTGTAAAAATAATAATTTTGCTTTAAGCAAGAATTTTTTTTTTATTAGAACCAATTGAAAAAAAAAAATGAACCATTTAAAAAAAAAAAAAAATGATAAACTGAAAATTCAGCCACAACATGAGATGAGTAATTGTAAAGGTACTTTTTTATATAAAATTATTTACATTGTTTGAACTGGTCCTGCCTTAAAAAAATGAATAAATAACCCGGGTATATATGTATGTATGCTTTGTATTCATTTACATTCTTCATTACAATCTGTACTACTCAAAAGAACTTCAGGTAAGTGGCTGCAAGTATCAGTTTAAAAATGAAAGGAAGCCAAAATGTCATTCTTTAATATTTCAATGATGTTCTTTATGCTACTAACAACTAAAAATGATAACAAAGTTAGATATTTTCATGCCGAGATGGTCCTGGGATAATAGTGAAAAAAGCTAGTCTGGCTCTGCTTTTAAATTAAGTTTAAAAGGATGTTCAAGGGGAGATAAATCAAACTGAAAATTAATATTTTCTATTGATGTTCAGAAAAGTCCTCTAATTCCAGCAGTTTTGAAAGCGTGGCTGAATATTCGTACAATTTTTCAAACTTCTAATGAGTTGTCTTTCAAATCATAGTGCATCCTGGGTAAGACGATAAACTACGTCCAACAGCAAGGCCTCTGATCAGGAGGTTTTGAGGAGCATGGAACCACCTCTTAATTGCTGGTGTTCCTAGGTCCACCCTGACCTGGGGTGGTAGCAACTGTTAGAGTCCCAACTATGGGCAAATAGTTAACCCCCAAACTGAAGTCAAAACACTATGAAAGTGTAAAAATAGATTTTAATACCAGCAATACCATTTTTGAAAAAAAAAATATTTCTAGCAATAAAAATCTTGTTGCCATTGAGGTTGATATGCCATAAACCAAACCAATGAAATCAAATTTTACTAAAATGTAATTTTAAAGATTTTTTTTTTTTGTGTGTGTTTGTATGTATTCTGATTTCTGATTCTAGTTAATCTGATGCAGGCCCAGTAGAGTAGTAATGGGTTGTAGATTGGATTGGGGAATCAGAGAGATGAGTTTGAATTCCATTCATGTTCATTATATTAACTTACCTGCTAATAGCCTTGGGAAAGATACGGATTCATCACTTCTGGATAAATAGCAGGAAAGACAAGCCAATTTTTTTTTTCTTTTCTTCCATTTTTCTATTCTTTTTCCTTCTCTTTTCTTCTATCTCTCTCTCTTCTTTTTTCTTTTCTTTTTTCTTTTCTTTTCTTTTTTTCTTTTCTTTCTTTTTTTCTTTTTTCTTTTCTTTTCTTTTCTTTTTTTCTTTTTTCTTTTCTTTCTTTCTTTTTTCTTTTCTTTCTTTCTTTTTTCTTTTCTTTCTTTCTTTTTTCTTTTCTTTCTTTCTTTTTTCTTTTCTTTCTTTCTTTTCTTTCTTTTCTTTTCTTTCTTTTCTTTCTTTTCTTTTCTTTCTTTTCTTTTCTTTCTTTTCTTTCTTTTCTTTCTTTTCTTTCTTTTCTTTTAAAAAAATCATTTAGTATTCTCTAAGTGTTACCAGAACGCCCATCATTTGTGGATGGGTCATATAACTGTTTGTTATTTCAGCTGCTTTAAAAGATCCTGTACCTCTAAGGTGATACCTTCTGTTGCACTTAAAGAAGCAGAGTCAACGTTAATACCTGACAAGCGGTAACATAAACGTTTGTCAAATGTTGCACCCATGGTGTTTACTATTTTAATATTTATACTCAAAAGTTCTGTATGACTTCATATCATAAAATGTTAAATGTATGTGTCAAAATTTTATCTTTTTCGTTCATAAGGTCCAAGAGCTGGCGGCAGTTATGGCCCTTATATTCAAGTAAGAATTTTATTATTGTTAAAAATTCTTAAGGTTGTTTTGCTTGTTCTAAAGTTTTATTTTTTGTTTTTTACTAACTGAATTATTTTTCACTTGGATTGAATCAGATGAATTCTAGGTTCATTCTTCACAAGATATCATTTTTTTTTTTTCCCATTGTAATAGTTAAATATACAAGGTCTGATGAAAAAGTATCAGGACTGGTGCTATAAAAAGAAAACTACACTTCATATCAATTTGGCATTTAATCACCTTTTAAAGTAGTCCCCACCCCCCGCCCCCTTCTGAAACCGCACACATTATCCAGTGTCATTTCCAATGTTGGAATCATTCCTGGAAGTCCTTTCTTTGACATACTGGGTATGCAATCTTAACAATATAAAATACGCAGGTGACAGTGTTGATAGCAGACATGGAAAGAGAACTACAAAAGCTCCTACAGAAGGTAGTGAGGGAAAGCAAGAAGAAAGGACTAAATATAAAAGACAAAATGCATGGTTATCAGCAAACGGGTGAGCCCAAAATGCAAATTACAAATCAGGGATACGAAAATCAAACAACAACTTAAATATCTGGCAAGTGTTCTAACAGAAGACAGAAAATGTGACATTGAGAACTGAAGATGCATTGGAATGGCTAAAGATGCTTTCCAAAAGCTAAGCAGAGTATTAAGAGACAGAACAACTTCATTAGAAATGAAAAAAAGTGTAGTGAACTGTTGCGTAATATCTGTCCTATATCGCAGGGAATGCTGGACAATCTCCTTAAAGATGAAGAAGATACTTGAAGCAATAGAAATGTGGTTCTACAGAAAGATGCTGAGGATAACATGGACCAATTGAGGGAAAGAGGAAAGCCACATGTAACATGCTTGATGAACTCGAGTGGGTCGATGGCAGAACAGGGTTTGGGAGAAATAACAAAAGACAAATCTTATTAAGCGCTACAAGGGACAAGAAGATGTGGAGGGTCATGATCGCCTACCTTCTGGATGAACATGGCACATAAAAGAAGGGTATGATGATAAACTACATCTGGCAGCAAGGCCTCTGATCAGGTGGGTTTGTGAAATGTGGAACCACCTCTTAATTGCTGCTGTTCCAGTTTCACACTGACCCAGGTTGGTAGCACATGTCGGGGTCCCAGCTATGGGCAAAATAGTGAACTCCCAAACTGGGATTAAAACATGAAAATAAAAAATACATTAGAAAATCTCACAAAAAAAAGTGATCAAGAATGTTATGACTAAGTGTGCATGCTTGATATTTCAAGGTCAATCTTTACCAAGTGGCTTCCGTCCTTACTGTGTGTACTTTAGCTCCATTACCATAGCAGCAGTCCAGATACATTTTGATCAAACCTCATAGAAAAAAAAAACATGCTACTACTGAGTTGACATAATGATGTAGAAACCTATGTAAATGAAACTTTGGTGCATTGTGAATTGTCTACTTTTTACCTTATGTCAACTGTACTGTCTACTAAAAACAATACCTTAACAATCCATTCAATTCCTTGTTTACTTATTAAAATTAATTTTTTAGCACTATCTATATTGTCATCATGAAACGTCACCCTTAAAACAACAACAATTGAAAATGCTAATCCATTTAAACCTGTATATAATTTGAGATCGACTTGTTTCTCCCATGTAAAAATATATTTTGTCTTTCTAGTCTCAGAGAATTGATATCTACAATGAAAAGGCACAAATGCTTTTACAGGTAAGTGAGATTTTGAAATTGAGGGAAATAGGTTTTGTTTTGTGTTTTTTTTTTTGTTTTTTTTTTATTTAACCCAAGCAAGGCAATAAGGCCACTAAAACACAAGGGGGTGCTGATGAGTGTGAGAGAATAAGAGAAAAAAAGTAAACATTATTTAGGAAATAACAATAAAAAAAGACAGGACTTAAGAATATAATGATTGACATTGCATTTAAATATTTCAAGATCAAACATTACTGGGAAGCAAGAAGCTGGAAGAGTTTCACATGCGAGAAGTTCAATAGAAGAAAATGTTTCCATGGAAACTTGCGTTTATGCCAAACCATTTCAACCATAAAATGATACATCTTAGTGGCTCTCTTTCTCTCTCTCCCCCTTTCTCTCTATCTCTCTCTCTCCCCCTTTCTCTCTATCTCTCTCTCTCTCCCCCTTTCTCTCTATCTCTCTCTCTCCCCCTTTCTCTCTATCTCTCTCTCTCCCCCTTTCTCTCTATCTCTCTCTCTCCCCCTTTCTCTCTATCTCTCTCTCTCCCCCTTTCTCTCTATCTCTCTCTCTCCCCCTTTCTCTCTATCTCTCTCTCTCCCCCCTTTCTCTCTATCTCTCTCTCTCCCCCCTTTCTCTCTATCTCTCTCTCTCCCCCCTTTCTCTCTATCTCTCTCTCCCCCCTTTCTCTCTATCTCTCTCTCTCCCCCCTTTCTCTCTCTCTCTATCTCTCTCTCTCCCCCCTTTCTCTCTCTCTCTCCCCCCTTTCTCTCTATCTCTCCCCCCCTTTCTCTCTATCTCTTCCCCCTTTCTCTCTATCTCTCCCCCTTTCTCTCTATCTCTTCCCCCTTTCTCTCTATCTCTTCCCCCTTTCTCTCTATCTCTTCCCCCTTTCTCTCTATCTCTTCCCCCTTTCTCTCTATCTCTTCCCCCTTTCTCTCTATCTCTTCCCCCTTTCTCTCTATCTCTTCCCCCTTTCTCTCTATCTCTCCCCCTTTCTCTCTATCTCTCCCCCTTTCTCTCTATCTCTCCCCCTTTCTCTCTATCTCTCCCCCTTTCTCTCTATCTCTCCCCCTTTCTCTCTATCTCTCCCCCTTTCTCTCTATCTCTCCCCCTTTCTCTCTATCTCTCCCCCTTTCTCTCTATCTCTCCCCCTTTCTCTCTATCTCTCCCCCTTTCTCTCTATCTCTCCCCCTTTCTCTCTATCTCTCCCCCTTTCTCTCTATCTCTCCCCCTTTCTCTCTATCTCTCCCCCTTTCTCTCTATCTCTCCCCCTTTCTCTCTATCTCTCCCCCTTTCTCTCTATCTCTCCCCCTTTCTCTCTATCTCTCCCCCTTTCTCTCTATCTCTCCCCCTTTCTCTCTATCTCTCCCCCTTTCTCTCTATCTCTCCCCCTTTCTCTCTATCTCTCCCCCTTTCTCTCTATCTCTCCCCCTTTCTCTCTATCTCTCCCCCTTTCTCTCTATCTCTCCCCCTTTCTCTCTATCTCTCCCCCTTTCTCTCTATCTCTCCCCCTTTCTCTCTATCTCTCTCTCAAAGGGTATGGATTTGCCTGTTCAGAGGCATGTAAAAAAAAAAACAAAAAACAAAAAAAAAACAAATTTAAAATCTCTTCAATTTGTATTTGAAATCTAAGATACGTATAAAGAATTCCTTTTCTTAAAAAACATTTTAGACCATTTAGACAGATTTGCATCCAGACAAATGATTGATGGCAATTTTTAAAATTCAAATAAATAATGATAACAGATTAATTAAAGTAAGAGAAAATAAAGAAACCTCTCCATCACCCCCCTTGCTTGCGATAGGGTTAAAATATTAAGTGAAAAACCATGCAAATTATATTTGCACCTCTATGACTGTGAAACAGGAAATTAGTTGTGACTAAAAGAACATTGATAAATGTGTGATAACTCCTGAATTCTTCAAGTCTGTTCAAGTCTAATATTTGTAGGTTGAAGCAAGTGAAAGCAGACATGATGTTTTCTTTCTCTTTTTTTTTTTTCTTTACTCTGGCTGTTACGCGCCTAATTTCAGTGATAATGACTTTTGATTCTCTGTATCCTGTTAGCAGACAACCGTGGCTTTTTCTCCACCAAGAATGAGGAACCAGTTTCTGCTTGGTGGAATTGATGCACTTTTAACATCCTGTCTTATTCTTAGAACTGCTTCCCTAATATTTATCTCGATTTCTTTTTTTTTCTCTCTCCCCACAGACTGGAAGGGCATACCGGTGTTTCTGTACAAACAAACGGCTGGAACTTCTCAGAAGGTCATCGCATAGTCGAGGGGAGACACCAAAATATGACAACAAGTGCCGTCAGTTGACAGAGAAGGAGATCAATCAGAAACTTGCAGACAAAATCCCACATGTGATACGATTTAAGGTTGGTATTTGATCGCCATTTTATGTGGGGGGGGGATAACATTTTTTTTTTATGATTTCATGTTTTTTCAGATATAAATAAACTTGCATATTAAGAACAGAAATTATTAATTATATTTTTCTTAAATGAAACACTGCCAAGCAATATTACATTTTCTCCAAGTATGTACTTTCATTTAGTTTTGCAACAATCGGTTCTTTATTTCCAGACCTCCACTGCTATAGATTACTGGCTGGAATCAAGTTTACATAAAAAGTTCCTCTTTCTTTTCTTTTTTCTTTTTTTTTCTTTTTTTTCTTTTTTTTCTTTTTTCCTTCTTTTTCTTTCAGAGGGTGGACTGAAAACCTAATTATAAGAACTAATTTTGTATTAAACAAAGCAAGAAAATTATATTTTCTGTCAATTTTTGGTTAAATGAATCTTTAACAAACATGTTTTCTGCTTAATATAAACTAAATTGAAAATACATTAGCATAGAACATATGATTGCCTGTCTATATTTCTGAGATGAGGTATTATGTACACTATTTACATTAGTCGGACTATTGTCCTCATCTTTGTCGCCATATTTGTCACAACGTTTCGGCCATTGTACACTCCGGCCTTCTTCAGGTGGTTGGAATTTCGAACCGAACCCTTTATTTCAATCACTGGGGTAGACTGTTCTAGTTCCACGAGCCATGTTTCATGGATGTCAGTTACCAGTTATCTCCTGCTAATTTTCCCTCTGAAAGTTCTCCACTGCCTGAACCGGGTATTGAACTCACACTCTTTTGGGTCTGTGACAGAGAGAGAGTGGGTTGTGATTAGCTTGTTGTGAAATCGTCTCAGAATGATATACGACTCTTGTGATGGAGAGATAAAGATTTCTGTGCGCGGCTTAAAGTTTATAGTTGCGTTCCTCCTCAGCGGTAGTAACAGTAGCAGTAATCTTTGTGGTAGCAGAAGCATTGGGACTTATATTAACAATGCATGTTAGCGGTGGTTTTGTTCCAATCCCTGACGTCACTTCCAGTCTCCGATATTTCTCCACTCAACTCGACTGCACTCAATGACAGACGAGTCCAAAAACAACCTTTCGATTATTGTAGCTTGTTCGACGTTTCTGTTTCCAGTGGTAATAGTAATAATAGCAGCAGCAGTCTTAGATTGTTGGAGGAATAATTCGCTACTTTGTACTTATATCAACAAAATATGTTAGCGGTGTTGAAATGATACTAATAAAGTGCAATCATATTGAGACATGCCTTGTTTTGTATCCACTTGAAACTTCAGACTGCAAGATAAACTGAACAAAAGACCAGACAGACATTTTCCACTTAAGCCATGCACGAGGCGAGCACTTTATTTACATCAGGGGACAGTGACAGTAAAACAGAAAAGGCAGGCGAGGTAGCCCTCTACAAGAAGAAAAAGAAACCAGGAGCAGACAACCCAAAACCCTTAAAAGGGATATCTGATCCCTTAACAAATATATGGTAGAAGGGAGACAACTCCTGACAGACCGACAGCGATTGATAATTTTAACAAGCGGGCGTTTGGTTCCAATCTCTGATGTCACTTCCAGTCTCCGACGTCTCTCTACCCAGCTCGACTGCACACGATGGCGGACGAGCCAACCTTTCTGTCAACAGATTTCTGTGCGCATTTATATAGATAAACCTGGCTGATCATAAATCATGACTTTGGCCTGCTCTCGATTATCACGAGTGCTGCCTTCAACCCAAAATCATGTGAATTTCAAAGTTCCTCGTAGCCTTAGTAAGCTCTATTTCAAATTTTTAAAATTATCTCGATAATCTTCCATTGTCTTCCTAATGACCCAATTCCAAATGGGCTAGATCAGATTCCCATCAGTAAACAAAATTGTTCTGATCTAATTTCGCTGTTCAAATCTACTCCAATTTCAATAAAAAAAAAATATATGTGTTTGTGTGTGGTTCCCAAATTCTCTCTGTTACAAAAGGGTTCAGTTCAAAATTCCAACGTATATCACCTGAAGAAAGCCAGAGCGTAATACATGAAGATAATGTAAATAGTGTAAATCTGTTGTTACCTATCGTCTTCCTGATTACTCTTCTATTGTTCTCACTTCTTAATATTTTCTGTTTTCTAATTCTTTCACACACCGTAACCCCTTGTGGCTTTACTGCCCTGCATGGGGTGAATATGATTTACAAAGAAAAATAATAAGCATCTCTAAGAATTAGGTCTTAAGTAAATTCTTTTGTAAGAAATTAAGGCTGGAATTTTAAACCTAAGTTAATTTCTATAATTTTTTTTTCTGCCACAGCTACAAACGACCACTGAACCCTGGGAAGACTTGCTCTTTGGTGCTATCGCTGATAATATAGCCGATATTGAAGGAGATCCTGTAAGTCTTTATTTTATTATGTTGATTCTCTTCAAACTCAACACCCGGCCCCTGCTCTCTTTTCAAACTTTTCAGCTGGCCATGACAATGTGAAATCAAAATAAAGAAGTATCCTACATCTTGGCCTGTTTTACATGGGTGACACCTGAACCTATTAGGCCACAGAAACCTCTCAGTGAGGCAAAGTCTAAAATCCATAGTCATTCTTTTACCTCTATTGTACAACATTTCTTTTCTCTATGCAATGTCATGTTTCCGTAGTCAAATCAGTTCAGGTATACTCACAGATAAAGGGAAAACTGAAAAAAAAAGTTGTTCTACAGAAGGATGCTGAGAATTCCATGGATGAAGTGAGTAAGCGACGAGAAAGTCTGAAAGAAAATTGTAATAAAAAGAACACGTACTCAAAATTGGTAAAAGACAGCTGAAATTTCTCAGACATCTGAGGAAGAAGGGCTTGGAAAACATAATCCTCACAGAGTATATCTTAGGCAAGAGAGATAATGGAAGACAGCAGGCCACCTCCCTAACGAATTGGTGTGAATGGATGGTGAAACTGCACTGCAGAATGCTTGACAAAGGGACAAACACTGCTAAGGGCTACAAGGGAAAAGAAGTTATGAAGAGCCATGATCGCCCACGTCCTGAATGGGCATGGCCTAAAGAAGAAGCTGTCACCCATGTCATCTCTTGAGATATAGGATAAGGTAGTCTTGTTAAGAGCAACTTCATAATTCCAATTTCCTGTCATATTTTTGCTTTATTGTTTTAATAGTATGGCATATATTGAAGACCTTTTTAATCATTACACAATTATTTAAAAGAAAAAAAGAAAAATTTACACAATGTAAATCGCATTAGTCCAGAATTTGGATTTCTGTTCTTGAATCTTCTAAGCATCACTTGGTCTCTCCTGAAGTAATGTCAAATGAGGACTTTTGGTGTAAATAAATCTTTGGATTCCAGCAGGAGATGTTTTCATTCTTTGTCTATTAATAAAATTTTGAGTTTCAATCAAAGATGGGGGGGGGGTCTGAGCATTTCACCCCCTCCCGCAACTCATTTCAGAACATTTTTTTCTTCTACTTCCATTATTGTCTCACTTAAAAACTACTGTAGAATTGTAGCTTATAGAAAAGGTTGATAATGTTTAACCTTTGTATTGACCAAAAAAAACTGTGTCAAAAGAATTCTTCCCTTGACACACTCTGCTATTTACTGTGTGTACACTTTTACCTACCCTCGGTAATATTTGTTTTTAAAAAGAAACGATTAAAATTTTAATAAAACCCAAACATATGAATATGGATTTTTAAATTTTCTTTATTCTTGAGAATTGACAACAAAGATATTAAATGCTATTTATTAGATTTGCTTATTTACGAGGATAATTTTATATTTAAAAAAATGGGAGCCAACTATAATGAAATAGTTACTATTTCATAAAGAAATATGAAAAAAATTTAATTCATAAATTCCTAAAAATATCTGAATAAGAAAATTTGAATAAAATGCATAACAATAAGTAAGTATAATTATAAACTTTGAAAAAATGTTTCCCAAATATTTCAGTCATTTGCTTTCATCACATAAATTCAGTAAATAACTTAATAGTGTCTCTTCCTCTTAAGCAAAGTCTTTTAATTTATATTTACATCATATATTATTCAAATTTCCCTGTTCTATAGTTATTTACAAAATGGTAAATAATGAAATATTACATTGTTGTTGGTTTTACATATCTTGATTTTGTAACTTTTTAATGAATTTTTTAATAAAGATTTCTTTTCAAATTTATTTTTTGTATAAAATGTTAAATAATTTTTATAAAAGGTAAATAATAAATATCACATTGTACTTGGTTCACATATTTTTATATTCTTCTAAAACATTAACAAGGGAGTCAAAAGTACCTACAGGAATAGTGGTTTCAAGGGAATAACCATACTTTTGACACACTTTTATATATATATATATATATATATATATATATATATAATATAATATCATTTTTTTTTTCTCTTTCAGGCACCAAGTTTAAATATTGCCAAAAGGTCAATATTCCAAAAGTTTAAACCTGCCATTCTATGATCCCAAATTCCTTCCTGAAACAATAGGGAAGCATACCCACCACCCTACCCTGCCTTGCCCAACTGAAAATCACTGAAATCTAATGCATGTATTTTTGACGAATTCTCTTTCCAGGTCATTCTTAAAACAGACCAATACCCCACTTATCATTTTGCAAATGTTGTAGACGACCATACAATGGCTATCACTCACGTCCTGAGAGGTGTGGTAAGTTGTCAATTCAAAACCTTCTTTTGGCTTTACTTAGGCGGAAGCTCAATAATGGAGGCACACTGGAGTAATGGATAACATTTCAGAATTAAGGAACAAATTCTAGTTGGATTTGTTACATTCACTTACACTCAAAATAACAAGACAAACTGGGTCCTTCAGTATCTGTCTATATTTCTGAGATGAGGTATTATGTCCCCAAGAACACATGGCACAGTGGATAAAGACGTTAGTTAGATCCAGTGACAAGACCTAAAGAGTGTGAGTTCAATACCCAGTTAAGGCAGTAGAGAAATTGGAGAGGGGAATTAACAGGAGATAACTGATAACTGACATCCATGAAACATGGCACGTGGAACTAGAACAGTCTACCCCAGTGAGCGAAATAAAGGGTTCAGTTCGACATTCCAACCGCCTGAAGAAGGCTGGAGAGTACAACGGCCGAAACATTGTAATAATAAATATGATGACAAAGATGAGGACAATAGTCTGAATAATGTAAATAGTGTAAACTGGGTCCTATAGTTTTGGATGGCAACCGGTCTCTGAGAAGGACAACTCTGAATTCAATACCTCTATGAGTTAAATAGCCTCACCAACTTACAATTGGCCAGGCGTAGTGAGAAAGGCTATCATCTCTGAAGACATAGTTAATCCGAGAAGGGTTCCTCCAAGTGAAGTGAATAGGCCCCAGATTTTGATTTTGATATTAATGCAATTGTTTATTTATCTCCTGCTGGCTGGTGTAATGTTTTTTTTTCTGTTTTCTTTCTCTTTCCCAAAATATGATCAGCAAATATGAATTATAATTGGCACAACCAGTATTTAGACACCAACAACTTTCTCCCCCCGCCCCAAGGCTCAACATTGATAATGAAAATTAGTAATAACATATCATTTGACAATAAAACAAGAGAAAATTTTGGATATATATTTTGCATATTTTCTAAATCTACCATTTGTCTATACATTGAATATTGATGCTATATCTGGTCTGAGGGTCCAGCTAAATATCTTAAGACCTTTGACAAAATCCAAAGAAGGTTATCGATCCTGACATGGCATCTCAACTTCAGTCACTTTCACACCACTATGATCTTGTTTCCCCCCCATCTGTCTTTTCTATAAATATTTTTCATGGCAGTTGTTCTGATGAGCTCTCCTCCTTCGTATGTTGACTGCATTCATTTGTGTCAATACTGGAAAGAGCAATAGCAGCTACCGGACTTGAAAAACCTATTTTCCTGAAAAAAGATTTTAAGAGGAAGATTTTATAAACTACAACTGAAAGCTCAGTCAATGAATGCTAAATCTTTACTTGTAGGGAAACTACTAATACTGCCAACTGGCAACTAGTCTCGCCATTTCACTGTTGAACTAGCTAGAAGTAACCGTATGTTCTATTCTAATAGTTTTTCTAGCACTTCTTACCCGCCACCAACATTCTTCAAAAATTTAAATGTAGCCTCAATCGTCATCTCCTGTCTACCTGAATCCTGTTTTTTTATTATCCTTTCTCCTCATTAAAATCTTTTCACTCTCAGTAACCATTTGTATCTTAGTAGTTTGTTTTTCTTTCGGTGAAATGATTTAAAAAAAAAAAAAGGTCAGGAAAATTAAGAATAATAATTCTCTATTTAGAAGTCATAATTCTTCAATGTGTCCTAGAAATTTCAACTGTCTCTTCTTGATGTTAAGTATAAGTTTCCTTTTTGTGTCCATTTTCTTTAAAACATTGTCATTGCTCATATATTGAGTCCATCATAACCTCAGCATCCTCCTGTAGAACCCCATTTCTGTTGCTTCAAGTCTCTTCTTCATCTGTGAGGAGATTCTCCAGCATTCTCTGCTATATAGGACGACTGATATTATGTTAGAGTTTAGTACTATTTTCTTTGTTTCTGTTGCTTCAAGTCTCTTCTTCATCTGTGAGGAGATTCTCCAGCATTCACTGCTATATAGGACGACTGATATTATGTTAGAGCTTAGTACTATTTTCTTTGTTTCTGTTGCTTCAAGTCTCTTCTTCATCTGTGAGGAGATTCTCCAGCATTCTCTGCTATATAGGACGACTGATATTATGTTAGAGTTTAGTACTATTTTCTTTGTTTCTGTTGCTTCAAGTCTCTTCTTCATCTGTGAGGAGATTCTCCAGCATTCACTGCTATATAGGACGACTGATATTATGTTAGAGTTTAGTACTATTTTCTTTGTTTCTGTTGCTTCAAGTCTCTTCTTCATCTGTGAGGAGATTCTCCAGCATTCACTGCTATATAGGACGACTGATATTATGTTAGAGTTTAGTACTATTTTCTTTGTTTCTGTTGCTTCAAGTCTCCTCTTCATCTGTGAGGAGATTCTCCAGCATTCACTGCCGTACAGTAGGACGACTGATATTATGTTAGAGTTTAGTACTATTTTCTTTGTTTCTGTTGCTTCAAGTCTCTTCTTCATCTGTGAGGAGATTCTCCAGCATTCACTGCTATATAGGACGACTGATATTATGTTAGAGTTTAGTACTATTTTCTTTGTTTCTGTTGCTTCAAGTCTCTTCTTCATCTGTGAGGAGATTCTCCAGCATTCACTGCTATATAGGACGACTGATATTATGTTAGAGTTTAGTACTATTTTCTTTGTTTCTGTTGCTTCAAGTCTCTTCTTCATCTGTGAGGAGATTCTCCAGCATTCTCTGCTATATAGGACGACTGATATTATGTTAGAGTTTAGTACTATTTTCATTGTTTCTGTTGCTTCAAGTCTCCTCTTCATCTGTGAGGAGATTGTCCAGCATTCACTGCCGTACAGTAGGACGACTGATATTATGTTAGAGTTTAGTACTATTTTCTTTGTTTCTGTTGCTTCAAGTCTCTTCTTCATCTGTGAGGAGATTCTCCAGCATTCACTGCTATATAGGACGACTGATATTATGTTAGAGTTTAGTACTATTTTCTTTGTTTCTGTTGCTTCAAGTCTCTTCTTCATCTGTGAGGAGATTCTCCAGCATTCACTGCTATATAGGACGACTGATATTATGTTAGAGTTTAGTACTATTTTCTTTGTTTCTGTTGCTTCAAGTCTCCTCTTCATCTGTGAGGAGATTGTCCAGCATTCACTGCCGTACAGTAGGACGACTGATATTATGTTAGAGTTTAGTACTATTTTCTTTGTTTCTGTTGCTTCAAGTCTCTTCTTCATCTGTGAGGAGATTCTCCAGCATTCACTGCTATATAGGACGACTGATATTATGTTAGAGTTTAGTACTATTTTCTTTGTTTCTGTTGCTTCAAGTCTCTTCTTCATCTGTGAGGAGATTCTCCAGCATTCACTGCTATATAGGACGACTGATATTATGTTAGAGTTTAGTACTATTTTCTTTGTTTCTGTTGCTTCAAGTCTCTTCTTCATCTGTGAGGAGATTCTCCAGCATTCACTGCTATATAGGACGACTGATATTATGTTAGAGTTTAGTACTATTTTCTTTGTTTCTGTTGCTTCAAGTCTCTTCTTCATCTGTGAGAAGATTCTCCAGCATTCACTGCTATATAGGACGACTGATATTATGTTAGAGTTTAGTACTATTTTCTTTGTTTCTGTTGCTTCAAGTCTCCTCTTCATCTGTGAGGAGATTGTCCAGCATTCACTGCCGTACAGTAGGACGACTGATATTATGTTAGAGTTTAGTACTATTTTCTTTGTTTCTGTTGCTTCAAGTCTCTTCTTCATCTGTGAGGAGATTCTCCAGCATTCACTGCTATATAGGACGACTGATATTATGTTAGAGTTTAGTACTATTTTCTTTGTTTCTGTTGCTTCAAGTCTCTTCTTCATCTGTGAGGAGATTCTCCAGCATTCACTGCTATATAGGACGACTGATATTATGTTAGAGTTTAGTACTATTTTCTTTGTTTCTGTTGCTTCAAGTCTCCTCTTCATCTGTGAGGAGATTCTCCAGCATTCACTGCCGTACAGTAGGACGACTGATATTATGTTAGAGTTTAGTACTATTTTCTTTGTTTCTGTTGCTTCAAGTCTCTTCTTCATCTGTGAGGAGATTCTCCAGCATTCTCTGCTATATAGGACGACTGATATTATGTTAGAGTTTAGTACTATTTTCTTTGTTTCTGTTGCTTCAAGTCTCTTCTTCATCTGTGAGGAGATTCTCCAGCATTCACTGCTATATAGGACGACTGATATTATGTTAGAGCTTAGTACTATTTTCTTTGTTTCTGTTGCTTCAAGTCTCTTCTTCATCTGTGAGGAGATTCTCCAGCATTCTCTGCTATATAGGACGACTGATATTATGTTAGAGTTTAGTACTATTTTCTTTGTTTCTGTTGCTTCAAGTCTCTTCTTCATCTGTGAGGAGATTCTCCAGCATTCACTGCTATATAGGACGACTGATATTATGTTAGAGTTTAGTACTATTTTCTTTGTTTCTGTTGCTTCAAGTCTCTTCTTCATCTGTGAGGAGATTCTCCAGCATTCACTGCTATATAGGACGACTGATATTATGTTAGAGTTTAGTACTATTTTCTTTGTTTCTGTTGCTTCAAGTCTCCTCTTCATCTGTGAGGAGATTGTCCAGCATTCACTGCCGTACAGTAGGACGACTGATATTATGTTAGAGTTTAGTACTATTTTCTTTGTTTCTGTTGCTTCAAGTCTCTTCTTCATCTGTGAGGAGATTCTCCAGCATTCACTGCTATATAGGACGACTGATATTATGTTAGAGTTTAGTACTATTTTCTTTGTTTCTGTTGCTTCAAGTCTCTTCTTCATCTGTGAGGAGATTCTCCAGCATTCACTGCTATATAGGACGACTGATATTATGTTAGAGTTTAGTACTATTTTCTTTGTTTCTGTTGCTTCAAGTCTCTTCTTCATCTGTGAGGAGATTCTCCAGCATTCTCTGCTATATAGGACGACTGATATTATGTTAGAGTTTAGTACTATTTTCATTGTTTCTGTTGCTTCAAGTCTCCTCTTCATCTGTGAGGAGATTGTCCAGCATTCACTGCCGTACAGTAGGACGACTGATATTATGTTAGAGTTTAGTACTATTTTCTTTGTTTCTGTTGCTTCAAGTCTCTTCTTCATCTGTGAGGAGATTCTCCAGCATTCACTGCTATATAGGACGACTGATATTATGTTAGAGTTTAGTACTATTTTCTTTGTTTCTGTTGCTTCAAGTCTCTTCTTCATCTGTGAGGAGATTCTCCAGCATTCACTGCTATATAGGACGACTGATATTATGTTAGAGTTTAGTACTATTTTCTTTGTTTCTGTTGCTTCAAGTCTCCTCTTCATCTGTGAGGAGATTGTCCAGCATTCACTGCCGTACAGTAGGACGACTGATATTATGTTAGAGTTTAGTACTATTTTCTTTGTTTCTGTTGCTTCAAGTCTCTTCTTCATCTGTGAGGAGATTCTCCAGCATTCACTGCTATATAGGACGACTGATATTATGTTAGAGTTTAGTACTATTTTCTTTGTTTCTGTTGCTTCAAGTCTCTTCTTCATCTGTGAGGAGATTCTCCAGCATTCACTGCTATATAGGACGACTGATATTATGTTAGAGTTTAGTACTATTTTCTTTGTTTCTGTTGCTTCAAGTCTCTTCTTCATCTGTGAGGAGATTCTCCAGCATTCACTGCTATATAGGACGACTGATATTATGTTAGAGTTTAGTACTATTTTCTTTGTTTCTGTTGCTTCAAGTCTCTTCTTCATCTGTGAGAAGATTCTCCAGCATTCACTGCTATATAGGACGACTGATATTATGTTAGAGTTTAGTACTATTTTCTTTGTTTCTGTTGCTTCAAGTCTCTTCTTCATCTGTGAGAAGATTCTCCAGCATTCACTGCTATATAGGACGACTGATATTATGTTAGAGTTTAGTACTATTTTCTTTGTTTCTGTTGCTTCAAGTCTCCTCTTCATCTGTGAGGAGATTGTCCAGCATTCACTGCCGTACAGTAGGACGACTGATATTATGTTAGAGTTTAGTACTATTTTCTTTGTTTCTGTTGCTTCAAGTCTCTTCTTCATCTGTGAGGAGATTCTCCAGCATTCTCTGCTATATAGGACGACTGATATTATGTTAGAGTTTAGTACTATTTTCTTTGTTTCTGTTGCTTCAAGTCTCTTCTTCATCTGTGAGGAGATTCTCCAGCATTCACTGCTATATAGGACGACTGATATTATGTTAGAGTTTAGTACTATTTTCTTTGTTTCTGTTGCTTCAAGTCTCTTCTTCATCTGTGA
This sequence comes from Acanthosepion esculentum, assembly GCA_964036315.1. Taxonomy (NCBI): domain Eukaryota; kingdom Metazoa; phylum Mollusca; class Cephalopoda; order Sepiida; family Sepiidae; genus Acanthosepion; species Acanthosepion esculentum. Next base: position 25,932 of record CAXIWW010000434.1, on the reverse strand, counting down.
GGAGATTCTCCAGCATTCTCTGCTATATAGGACGACTGATATTATGTTAGAGTTTAGTACTATTTTCTTTGTTTCTGTTGCTTTAAGTCTCTTCTTCATCTGTGAGGAGATTCTCCAGCATTCACTGCTATATAGGACGACTGATATTATGTTAGAGTTTAGTACTATTTTCTTTGTTTCTGTTGCTTCAAGTCTCTTCTTCATCTGTGAGGAGATTCTCCAGCATTCACTGCTATATAGGACGACTGATATTATGTTAGAGTTTAGTACTATTTTCTTTGTTTCTGTTGCTTCAAGTCTCCTCTTCATCTGTGAGGAGATTGTCCAGCATTCACTGCCGTACAGTAGGACGACTGATATTATGTTAGAGTTTAGTACTATTTTCTTTGTTTCTGTTGCTTCAAGTCTCTTCTTCATCTGTGAGGAGATTCTCCAGCATTCACTGCTATATAGGACGACTGATATTATGTTAGAGTTTAGTACTATTTTCTTTGTTTCTGTTGCTTCAAGTCTCTTCTTCATCTGTGAGGAGATTCTCCAGCATTCACTGCTATATAGGACGACTGATATTATGTTAGAGTTTAGTACTATTTTCTTTGTTTCTGTTGCTTCAAGTCTCCTCTTCATCTGTGAGGAGATTCTCCAGCATTCACTGCCGTACAGTAGGACGACTGATATTATGTTAGAGTTTAGTACTATTTTCTTTGTTTCTGTTGCTTCAAGTCTCTTCTTCATCTGTGAGGAGATTCTCCAGCATTCTCTGCTATATAGGACGACTGATATTATGTTAGAGTTTAGTACTATTTTCTTTGTTTCTGTTGCTTCAAGTCTCTTCTTCATCTGTGAGGAGATTCTCCAGCATTCACTGCTATATAGGACGACTGATATTATGTTAGAGTTTAGTACTATTTTCTTTGTTTCTGTTGCTTCAAGTCTCTTCTTCATCTGTGAGGAGATTCTCCAGCATTCTCTGCTATATAGGACGACTGATATTATGTTAGAGTTTAGTACTATTTTCTTTGTTTCTGTTGCTTTAAGTCTCTTCTTCATCTGTGAGGAGATTCTCCAGCATTCACTGCTATATAGGACGACTGATATTATGTTAGAGTTTAGTACTATTTTCTTTGTTTCTGTTGCTTCAAGTCTCTTCTTCATCTGTGAGGAGATTCTCCAGCATTCACTGCTATATAGGACGACTGATATTATGTTAGAGTTTAGTACTATTTTCTTTGTTTCTGTTGCTTCAAGTCTCCTCTTCATCTGTGAGGAGATTGTCCAGCATTCACTGCCGTACAGTAGGACGACTGATATTATGTTAGAGTTTAGTACTATTTTCTTTGTTTCTGTTGCTTCAAGTCTCTTCTTCATCTGTGAGGAGATTCTCCAGCATTCACTGCTATATAGGACGACTGATATTATGTTAGAGTTTAGTACTATTTTCTTTGTTTCTGTTGCTTCAAGTCTCCTCTTCATCTGTGAGGAGATTGTCCAGCATTCACTGCCGTACAGTAGGACGACTGATATTATGTTAGAGTTTAGTACTATTTTCTTTGTTTCTGTTGCTTCAAGTCTCTTCTTCATCTGTGAGGAGATTCTCCAGCATTCACTGCTATATAGGACGACTGATATTATGTTAGAGTTTAGTACTATTTTCTTTGTTTCTGTTGCTTCAAGTCTCTTCTTCATCTGTGAGGAGATTCTCCAGCATTCACTGCTATATAGGACGACTGATATTATGTTAGAGTTTAGTACTATTTTCTTTGTTTCTGTTGCTTCAAGTCTCTTCTTCATCTGTGAGAAGATTCTCCAGCATTCACTGCTATATAGGACGACTGATATTATGTTAGAGTTTAGTACTATTTTCTTTGTTTCTGTTGCTTCAAGTCTCTTCTTCATCTGTGAGAAGATTCTCCAGCATTCACTGCTATATAGGACGACTGATATTATGTTAGAGTTTAGTACTATTTTCTTTGTTTCTGTTGCTTCAAGTCTCCTCTTCATCTGTGAGGAGATTCTCCAGCATTCACTGCTATATAGGACGACTGATATTATGTTAGAGTTTAGTACTATTTTCTTTGTTTCTGTTGCTTCAAGTCTCTTCTTCATCTGTGAGGAGATTCTCCAGCATTCACTGCTATATAGGACGACTGATATTATGTTAGAGTTTAGTACTATTTTCTTTGTTTCTGTTGCTTCAAGTCTCCTCTTCATCTGTGAGGAGATTGTCCAGCATTCACTGCCGTACAGTAGGACGACTGATATTATGTTAGAGTTTAGTACTATTTTCTTTGTTTCTGTTGCTTCAAGTCTCTTCTTCATCTGTGAGGAGATTCTCCAGCATTCACTGCTATATAGGACGACTGATATTATGTTAGAGTTTAGTACTATTTTCTTTGTTTCTGTTGCTTCAAGTCTCCTCTTCATCTGTGAGGAGATTGTCCAGCATTCACTGCCGTACAGTAGGACGACTGATATTATGTTAGAGTTTAGTACTATTTTCTTTGTTTCTGTTGCTTCAAGTCTCTTCTTCATCTGTGAGGAGATTCTCCAGCATTCACTGCTATATAGGACGACTGATATTATGTTAGAGTTTAGTACTATTTTCTTTGTTTCTGTTGCTTCAAGTCTCTTCTTCATCTGTGAGGAGATTCTCCAGCATTCACTGCTATATAGGACGACTGATATTATGTTAGAGTTTAGTACTATTTTCTTTGTTTCTGTTGCTTCAAGTCTCTTCTTCATCTGTGAGAAGATTCTCCAGCATTCACTGCTATATAGGACGACTGATATTATGTTAGAGTTTAGTACTATTTTCTTTGTTTCTGTTGCTTCAAGTCTCTTCTTCATCTGTGAGAAGATTCTCCAGCATTCACTGCTATATAGGACGACTGATATTATGTTAGAGTTTAGTACTATTTTCTTTGTTTCTGTTGCTTCAAGTCTCCTCTTCATCTGTGAGGAGATTGTCCAGCATTCACTGCCGTACAGTAGGACGACTGATATTATGTTAGAGTTTAGTACTATTTTCTTTGTTTCTGTTGCTTCAAGTCTCTTCTTCATCTGTGAGGAGATTCTCCAGCATTCTCTGCTATATAGGACGACTGATATTATGTTAGAGTTTAGTACTATTTTCTTTGTTTCTGTTGCTTCAAGTCTCTTCTTCATCTGTGAGGAGATTCTCCAGCATTCACTGCTATATAGGACGACTGATATTATGTTAGAGTTTAGTACTATTTTCTTTGTTTCTGTTGCTTCAAGTCTCTTCTTCATCTGTGAGGAGATTCTCCAGCATTCTCTGCTATATAGGACGACTGATATTATGTTAGAGTTTAGTACTATTTTCTTTGTTTCTGTTGCTTTAAGTCTCTTCTTCATCTGTGAGGAGATTCTCCAGCATTCACTGCTATATAGGACGACTGATATTATGTTAGAGTTTAGTACTATTTTCTTTGTTTCTGTTGCTTCAAGTCTCTTCTTCATCTGTGAGGAGATTCTCCAGCATTCACTGCTATATAGGACGACTGATATTATGTTAGAGTTTAGTACTATTTTCTTTGTTTCTGTTGCTTCAAGTCTCCTCTTCATCTGTGAGGAGATTGTCCAGCATTCACTGCCGTACAGTAGGACGACTGATATTATGTTAGAGTTTAGTACTATTTTCTTTGTTTCTGTTGCTTCAAGTCTCTTCTTCATCTGTGAGGAGATTCTCCAGCATTCACTGCTATATAGGACGACTGATATTATGTTAGAGTTTAGTACTATTTTCTTTGTTTCTGTTGCTTCAAGTCTCTTCTTCATCTGTGAGGAGATTCTCCAGCATTCACTGCTATATAGGACGACTGATATTATGTTAGAGTTTAGTACTATTTTCTTTGTTTCTGTTGCTTCAAGTCTCCTCTTCATCTGTGAGGAGATTCTCCAGCATTCACTGCCGTACAGTAGGACGACTGATATTATGTTAGAGTTTAGTACTATTTTCTTTGTTTCTGTTGCTTCAAGTCTCTTCTTCATCTGTGAGGAGATTCTCCAGCATTCTCTGCTATATAGGACGACTGATATTATGTTAGAGTTTAGTACTATTTTCTTTGTTTCTGTTGCTTCAAGTCTCTTCTTCATCTGTGAGGAGATTCTCCAGCATTCACTGCTATATAGGACGACTGATATTATGTTAGAGTTTAGTACTATTTTCTTTGTTTCTGTTGCTTCAAGTCTCTTCTTCATCTGTGAGGAGATTCTCCAGCATTCTCTGCTATATAGGACGACTGATATTATGTTAGAGTTTAGTACTATTTTCTTTGTTTCTGTTGCTTTAAGTCTCTTCTTCATCTGTGAGGAGATTCTCCAGCATTCACTGCTATATAGGACGACTGATATTATGTTAGAGTTTAGTACTATTTTCTTTGTTTCTGTTGCTTCAAGTCTCTTCTTCATCTGTGAGGAGATTCTCCAGCATTCACTGCTATATAGGACGACTGATATTATGTTAGAGTTTAGTACTATTTTCTTTGTTTCTGTTGCTTCAAGTCTCCTCTTCATCTGTGAGGAGATTGTCCAGCATTCACTGCCGTACAGTAGGACGACTGATATTATGTTAGAGTTTAGTACTATTTTCTTTGTTTCTGTTGCTTCAAGTCTCTTCTTCATCTGTGAGGAGATTCTCCAGCATTCACTGCTATATAGGACGACTGATATTATGTTAGAGTTTAGTACTATTTTCTTTGTTTCTGTTGCTTCAAGTCTCCTCTTCATCTGTGAGGAGATTGTCCAGCATTCACTGCCGTACAGTAGGACGACTGATATTATGTTAGAGTTTAGTACTATTTTCTTTGTTTCTGTTGCTTCAAGTCTCTTCTTCATCTGTGAGGAGATTCTCCAGCATTCACTGCTATATAGGACGACTGATATTATGTTAGAGTTTAGTACTATTTTCTTTGTTTCTGTTGCTTCAAGTCTCTTCTTCATCTGTGAGGAGATTCTCCAGCATTCACTGCTATATAGGACGACTGATATTATGTTAGAGTTTAGTACTATTTTCTTTGTTTCTGTTGCTTCAAGTCTCTTCTTCATCTGTGAGGAGATTCTCCAGCATTCTCTGCTATATAGGACGACTGATATTTTGTTAGAGTTTAGTACTATTTTCTTTGTTTCTGTTGCTTCAAGTCTCTTCTTCATCTGTGAGGAGATTCTCCAGCATTCACTGCTATATAGGACGACTGATATTATGTTAGAGTTTAGTACTATTTTCTTTGTTTCTGTTGCTTCAAGTCTCCTCTTCATCTGTGATGAGATTCTCCAGCATTCACTGCTATATAGGACGACTGATATTATGTTAGAGTTTAGTACTATTTTCTTTGTTTCTGTTGCTTCAAGTCTCTTCTTCATCTGTGAGGAGATTCTCCAGCATTCACTGCTATATAGGACGACTGATATTATGTTAGAGTTTAGTACTATTTTCTTTGTTTCTGTTGCTTCAAGTCTCTTCTTCATCTGTGAGGAGATTCTCCAGCATTCACTGCTATATAGGACGACTGATATTATGTTAGAGTTTAGTACTATTTTCTTTGTTTCTGTTGCTTCAAGTCTCTTCTTCATCTGTGAGGAGATTCTCCAGCATTCACTGCTATATAGGACGACTGATATTATGTTAGAGTTTAGTACTATTTTCTTTGTTTCTAATGATTTTTATGTTTTTTAATTCTCTGCTTAGCTTTTTTTGTAACATAGTGTTGTGGAGTAAAGAGTAAACCCCCGGTGGCTCTATGAACTCATCCAATATTACAAAGATTTCTATGGTATAAGGTCATTAGTAGTCATATTGGAGTCTGTCTTCATACTAACTATATTGCCGTTATAGCAATAGCCTAAGCATTACATATGGAGAGTACTTAATGAATTCCATTTATATCGGGTAAGAGTGTGTGTTATAACAATAACTGTACAATGGGGTGTGGTTATAATACTTAGGTTCTTATATTTTCTATCACAATGTAAATACATTTCAATCTGAGGTCATTTATGGCTATTCTGACTCTACCGCAATGTGGCGCGACTCAACCTCTTTGCTCCACTCTATATTGATGATGTCATGTTTAAGAATTTATTTTGAAATATGGGCAAAAATCTGACTCTCCAAGTATTTTTTTCCTGGTAAAAATCTATGAATAAAATATACGTGACAATTATGACTCCTCCACCCTGACCTTGGTCACATATTGTTGTTCTCTCAAATCTTGACATACTTGCAAACAATCCTTCCTCACCCCCTGTGAGCAAACAAATACCTCCACACATGTAACAAAAATTAAAAAAACAAAAAGATTATATAAAAGCTAATTTCATAATTCTGGTAAGTTCATTCCAATCTATCCGTTTTGAACGACCGTTAAAATCATGTCTCTTCCCCAAATTTATAGACAAACCCAAGAGATTCATACTGGGATTTTTTTCCTAACCAATAAAAATATGGACGACTTCTTGGTCTGATGACCCATATTTCTACACTATAATCATTGACCGTATCTCTCTTGCATATGAACACAATTCTTAATGTTGCTTTGCCTACTTTTGACTTGCTTATATATTGTTTGTTTAGTATTATTTTGCCTCGTTCTTTTTCATCCTTATTGTTTATTGAAAAACTTTGTCAGTTCTACTTGTTGAACATTTTGTCAATTATTCCTTAAAAGATTGGGAATAAGTGTACGTGTGTAATTATCTATGCATACACACACTTATTGATCATTAGCTTAAAATCCACCCTCTCGGGCAGCATTTAAACTATTGATTGGGCCTTCATCACAATAGGGAGGGAGGACACTATTTACATTATTCAGACTATTGTCCTCATCTTTGTCGCCATATTTATTACAACGTTTCGGCCATTGTATGCTCCAGCCTTCTTCAGGTGGTTGGAATATTGAACTGAACCTTTTATTTCGCTCACTGGGTTACACTGTTCTAGTTCTACGTGCCATGTTTAATGGATGTCAGTTGTTAGTTATCTCCTGTTAATTCTCCTCTGAAAGTTCTCCACTGCCTTAACCGGGTATTGAACTCACATTATTTGGGTCCTGTCACTGGATCGGACTAACACCTTTATCCACTGTGCCAAAGGGAAATTAATTAGTCCAAGCAATGTAAATAGTGTACTTAATACCTCATCTCAGAAATATAGACAGATACAGGTAAGGAGGAGTAGATGCAACAGGCAACAATAAACTACAGAAGAACTCAAAATTGATCGTTACATTTAAGTATTGCATTAATATTTAAGCTTACATTTAAAAAGTTCAATGATAATTTGCCACTTAATTTAAAGACAATTTGATGTACGTAGACCCCTTACTTTCCGTACTAACAATTGTTTTTAATTCATGGGTGACTTTTACTGAATTTCATGATTTTGATTATTCCCAAATTTATTTCCAAGTTATAAAAATTATCGTACAAAAAAAAATTTGTCAAAAAATTGCCAAAAACAATCGCAGTAATTAAAACTGGGGAATCCAAAATTTCAGGGTTGAGGGTCCGGTTCCTGCCTGGAATGTTTTTCATTTGCTCACAGTCAGCCTGATTCCAAAATGGGATGACATGTTCGGCTACAGCCTCTCGGAGTAAAGTTGAAAAAGTGTGACACACTGACATTTGCATTTATTATATAGATAAAGATTGTAGTCCCATTTATTTACTCGCCCTGTTTTCTTCTGACTTTACGCTCCCTATTCTCACCTTTTATTTTAACTGAATCAGATTTATTTTTGTCTCTTTGTTTTTTTTCTTTCATTATTATCATGATGATGATGAGTAACCATTTTCATTCTAGGAATGGCAGAACTCAACTCCAAAACACATTCAATTGTACAAAGCATTTGGTTGGAAACCTCCCAAATTTGCTCATTTGCCTTTACTTGTAAACAAGTAAGTTCTCTCTCTCTCTCTCTCTCTCTCTCTCTTTCTCCCTCTCCCCCTCTCGTGTGTGTGTGTAGTTTTGGCTGTCCTCATATTCATGAATTTAGTTATTTACAGTATACATATTTTTGCGACGTATGGTGGCCATTAATAATTAAGTATAACTCTTGACTTCAATGTCAAAATAAAACAGTATTTAATTACAACTGCAAATAAATACTTAACAAGAACAAAGAAGTAAAAGTCAACCAAAGATAATTAACCATTTTAGTGAATACCTTGTTAGTAGCGCGGCTCGACTTAACGTCCGGTAAATCCTAAATCAGAACCCAAATCATCGTCGCACAATAAATCACACTAATTCGACTGGATAGTTCCACTCAATAGTCACTCCAGTCAGTAGCCTGACACCGCTATTTATGCACCTGGCAGAAAACATAAGTCCAGAGTGTCATGCTCGAACCTCGGTGTTAGTAGTTATTCATAGTTACTCACTTTCTTCCTATATCACAACATTAATTTTAATGATTAAAAAGAAAGTTACTGCCACTGATGCTCAACAAGATTCACAAAATTCATTAAATGCATTTTTTTATGATTAACAATTCTTTCTCAGAATTTCACTTGCAATTATTTCATCAATAACGAAATTTTAATTTTATTTACTTTCTCTTGCACACGCTACTTAAAAAAAAATATTTATGAGAAGGAAACTGAATAAACAACTTTTGCATGTCACTAAATTGACTTTTGACATTTTGCTTGAATTCTATCAGATTTTTAATTCATCATTTTTTTATTTCTAACTTTCAAGTGTATTCTGTGTACAAGAAGCAAAAAAATTCTTAAAAAAACAAATCAAGACTTTATTTTTATTTGCAAAACATCTTTTGTGCAAATTTCATAAAATGACCATTTGTCATGGGTTGAAAGAGTTTTTAATGCTCCTAGGACAATGGGAAGTAATGCTAAGAAGTCACGAGTTATGACTTTTGCAGAAAAGTGCACTTTATTCAGAAGAAAAAAAATAGCAGATTTGTGAAGCCATTTCTACAGCAACGCCAGCATTTGTCTCAGGCTGAAATGGCTACTTCTTTTATGGGTGCAGGAATGTCATAAGAAATGCATCTCAACCCAACAGACGGTTAGAATAAGGAAAAAGGCAAAGTCCTTACATACGTCTTTTAAACAATGAAATACTTGCAAAGGAAGAAGCATAAACTCTACAGACTTTCAGGCCAACAAAGGTCGGATTGATGGAATTTCGGCAATGTTTGACCTTTGCAATGTTAATAGGAGAAGCAGCATCCACTATTTTGGGAGGAAAGAAAAATAGCTCAAACGACTTTGCATCATACAAGAGAAAGCGTCGGGCTACAAGATGGGGGGTTGTGAGGGGGGTGACAAAGCTGCTCATTCCCCAACTTTGATGGGAAAGAATAATGTACTGTTGCCAGTTTACTGGATGCTCAACAAGAAGGCATGGGTGACTTTCTTAGAATGGTTTCATCTGTTTTGTGACCATGGTAAGTGAGTATTTTGCAAAAGAGGGCCTTCCCTTCAAAGTTTTGTTGATATTAGATAATGCCCTCTTGTTACCCAAGAGTTGGTGACTACAAGACTGTAAGTGTTGAGGCAATCTTCATGCCTCTGAACCCTACGTCTCTTATTCAGTTCCTTGACCAGAAGATGATTGGATCATTTAAATCCCATTACACGCGCGGCCTTCAGTGCAGAGAATTGTGCAGGGCATGGATGAATATAGTAACGAAGAGAACATCATGAAAATATGGAAAAATTATCAGATTGGAAAATGTATCCCGTTAATAAAACCGAATCCGTGAACTGCTTCTGACAAAAGCCCAAATTTGTCAGTGGTTTCTCTGGTTTCTCTTTGAAGTTTATAATGACAGAAATTGTAGATCCGACAAAGACGATAAGTGTAGTGGGAAGTCAGGATATCAATCTTGGAGATGTCCAAGAGCTAATGGACACTAGTCTGCTGGCCACTGAGTTTGCAATCTCTTTCAACTTACCATTTCCAAGACTTGAAAAGAGGAGCCAGCTGACAAAGAAGTAAATCTGTAGAAGCTGATAAATTTGATTTTAGACAACATTTCAGCAGGATTAAAAAGAGTAAGGGGTGAGGGCAAACGTATGACATTTGACCCATCAACGATATGTTTGTTGAAAGTTAAATGTGTGCAGGATGAACTTTCAGTGTATGGAAAGATTTTAAGGGGGGTGGGGACAGATTGAAATTACAAAGTATTTTCTGAAAGAAACCTGAAATATTTAAGACTTGTGTTCCCCTAATGTCTTCCAATAAATTATAAATTCTCTTTATATTTTTTTGGCATCATTTCAAGAAAAAGAGGACCTGCAGAAATTCATCCTTGGTCTACAAAAAATATTTAAAATCTAGCGATTAACTAAATAGTGACTTTGTTCTAATCTTACTTTTTGAATTACTAATTTGATTTTAAATAAGAATTTACTGTAAGATATTTTACAGAATAATCATTAAAACATTTTTCTCATATGCATTCATTCATATGAGAATTAAAGATGAAAGCTTTTCGCTTCAACAAAAATTATATGGATTGCGTTTCTTATAACCTTTAGTACGTTTGAGTATTTTTATCAAAATAATTCCACAAATGGGGGGAAACGTAAAATTATTTAAGACGCCAAAATAAGAGATGGCTAATTAATAATCTAAATTCTCCATGTCAATTACCCAATGTAAATGTATTGATTTTCAAAAACGTTATTTGGACTATTGTCCTCGTCGCCATATTTATTACAACGTTTTGGCCGTTGTACACTCCGGCCTTCTTCAGGTAGTTGGAATGTTGAACTGAACCCTTTATTTTGCTCACTGTTCTAGTTCCACGTTTTTAATGGTTATCAGTTATCTCCTGTTAATTCCCCTCTGAAAATTCTCCACTGCCTTAACCGGGTACTGAACTCACATTCTTTGGGTCCTGTCACTGGATCTAACTAACGCCTTTATCCACTTTGCCATGTGTCCTTGAGGACATCTGTGTATGAATTTCTGGGTATTATAAACCTAATATCTTCAGCAACCGTTTTTTTACCAGTGCTCATATTGCAATTTTTTGCTGTTATCATTGCATGTCTTTACCAGAGCAATTTTTGTTGTTGTTATTACTTTTCTCTGGCACTCCTTATTACTGGTTTCCATATTGTATTCATTTCTATGCTTGGTCGGCTCAGGAAATATAGACAGATATTCAAAAACATTGTTTAGAAGTTTTGTAAAAATATCTTTTTTTCTTTTTTTCTTTTCTCTCATAAATTTATTGGGGGGGGGGTATAATTTTCTTTACCCTTGCTAAAGAAACAAATCTTACGTGTGGGAGATTGATCTATAGGGAATCTGTTCCTCATCTATTTTTGGAAATTTTAACTAAATAGGCTAAAAAGTTATTTGCGGGTTCTAAGTTCAATCATTTTATGCACGAATTACCTGCGGACATCAGGGAAGAACTCGGTGTGTTACATGAACATTTGAAAGGATGACTTTATTAGTTGTTCCCATTATTTTTATCTTTGTGAATGGAATTGTCAGCTTTTCTTTGGTTTATGGAATTTGATGACCCAGTAATTGTGAGTTCAATCCCTGAACTGAGTAATAGGGACTTCAGTGGAAACAGGATGAGCAGTATTAAATAAAAATAAGATCTGGACATCAGAACGGGAACTGTATACTCCTGTAGATTAAATAAAAGGCTTCAGTTCAGAATTCGCTACAGGTTAACGAGACTAACAAGCACCTGAAGAGCACCCGGACCAAAATATGGTCATAACAAGCACCAAGATGAGGACAATAATCAAATTGGAAATAATGTCGATAATGAATCTCTGCCGCCATTAAGACCAAGATGCACTACTGGACATTTTCTGAAAAGATTGTCGCCAATTATGAACAAATGGATCGTTTTTAATCTTTCGCAAATAAACGAAAGATAAAATGGCTGTGACCCAAGGAAATAGCAGGGCTTGTATCGAAAAGATAAGGCTCAGTCTAGTTGGGATATGCAGGGAGTCGTACGTCATGGAGTGTTGGGTTGTAAGGAAACAGTTGATCTTCAGATATTGTTGGTCAGTTGCAAGCACGAAACTAGTCTGTCGAAAAACTGTTTCGCTGATCAGTTGACCTTGCTTTGTAAAAGGTGTCAGTCTTGCTGGACAGTGCCAGATCTCGCGTTGTAAAAGATGTGTCATTTCCGCTGGTTGGCACCAGACCCTGACCTGTAAAGCCTCGATTTTGAAAATAGAATTTTTCCATCATCCATCCTCGTCTCCCAAACCAATTCTTGTGGATGGTGATCTTTTCAAATCCTGATAGTTCAAAGTTCAGCTAATAACCGAGTTAGGATACAGACTTATTGGTCCACCCTCTTATTCCTTATGTTCATTGATTTTTCAGAAAGTTTGTCTTTCATTGTAGACTTTATTTTGATATTTCTTAGGACGTTTTAAGATTTGTCTGTAAAATGCTAGGAACCTTCTCCAGAGTTGATTGTCTTCTTTTTTTTCTCCTTAGAGACGGTGCCAAATTATCAAAACGACAAGGTGACTTACATGTAGAATATTTCAAGGTAAGTTTCCAAGTTTAACAAGAAAATCTTTTAGATCATCTAACTGCAAACGTTTCCATTGGCGACATTCATTCAGTGACCACCTCACTACTTGTTGGTTCAAATGTCATTTTTAGGGATATAACTTGAGAAAAAAAAATACTCAGTGGTTAAGGCAAAGTTGAATTTTTTTAAATAAATAAAAATAATTTTTTAAAAATACAAAAATTAGGGGTTTGAAGTCCCAAAAAAGTGTGGGTTTTTTTTTTTGTTTTTATAACTCTGCCAAAAAAAGAATGTATTGATAATAGCCAAGGACTTTTTGGAGGTCTCCTGTGGGATACAGTAGGAGGAAATGAAAACATTCTCAAATTTCACAGTGTCTAGTGCTAAAGACGTTAACACTTCTTTTGTTATCTCAACTTCGGATAACGTAGCCAAAATGGTTGAAGGCTTGTTAGAAGCATACATCAAGGTAGAATATGGGAAAATTTCAAAATTTGCTGGTGTGACGTCCAATCGATTCTCGATTGGACATCTGACTTAAAATTAAACACTTGAATTAAAATTCTACAACAGTCACGATGGTGATTGCTTCATGAAATTTGAGAATTTTGTTTCCAATAAACCCAGTAATTTCTCAATTATTGTATACTTGTCTACCTACCAAGATAGTCTTTTATTAAAATTTCTTTTCTTTCTTAAATCAGAATAACGGTTATTATCCGGAAAGCATTCTCAGTTTCATCTGTCATGTTGGTGGTGGATTTGGCACTGATCAAATGGCTGGAATGACACTCACAGACTTAATTGAAAAGGTAAAAAAAATCACAAAATTTTACTGCCACATCTGTCCGACTCCAGATCTACTTGATCGAACTTAGATTAGCTCCACTTTCAATTGGATTGAAATTTTAACCCTTCATTTATTCAGCGATTCAGTAGCGAATTATGCATCGAAAACTAATTCCTATTTATCTGTATCTCACTCATTTAAACCGTTATTTAACTCCTCTCTTTAAAACTTCTCTCTGTTAAATTTTAATCCCCACCTTCACCTTTAGGCCTTCCTGTTCTTCTTTCTTCTATTACACCCTCTCTCTAAAGCTTTCAATAGATTTCACTTTCACACTTGTTTCCCACTCCCACACATACACTCTCACTAATATTTTGTTTTTATACCCGGAGTTATATTTTCCAATTTCTATTTGAATTTGTAAGTCTGATGAATTGGTTTGTGATTACGATTCCAATGTAATAAATTATAACCAGGGAATATTAGTGTTTGAGCCTTTTTTATAATATATATATATATATATCTGTATATTTGTAGTGTGAAAATGCTGCCTAAGTTGACTTTTTGATACTTTGCTATCCATGGATCTATTAATGATTCATTTTTCGTGGGAAAACTGTTATTCAATGAAAGTAAAAACAGGAGTAAAAATCTTGGAAAGTTGAAATATTATTAAAATATGTAAATTTTTCAAAAGCTGAAATGATAACCATTCAAAAAAGCAAACAATAAACAGTTCCTCAATTATTTTCACCTGATGAGGGCAGATCAATTAGTCACCTGACAAGAGCAAAATTTTTGTCTTGGATTAAGTGCATTGAAAAAAAAAATGTTTGAAATATTTGTTAAAAAAAAAAAATTACCTATCCATCTTTCATGGCAGAGCATCATACATTGTTCACAATGTGATTAAAATGTGCTGGCGCCCCATCATGCATAAATCACATGTATCTTCATATTAGCAGGGGTACATCCTCTAGCAGGTCTGAAAGTATGTTTGAAATAAAGTCCCTGTAGATGTCTCCGGTAAGATGTGCTGGGATAACATATGGACCTACCAGACAATCACCTGCAATTCCAGCCCGCACATTAATCATAAACTGATGCTGGTGTCTAGCCTATATTGTACCATGGGGATTCTGATCCTCCCACAGATGTTGGTTGTGTAAATTTGTTCCATCTTTTCCAAATATTGCTTCATCTCTAAACAAGACTGAAGAGACAAACAACAGATCAGCAGTTTGTGCAATAAACCCTCGACAAAAGTTCCCCAATTGTGAGTAATCAGAGGGCGAAAGACCCTGCACACACTTGAAATGATAGGGTTACAGAAGTTGCTCTTGAAGTACCCTCCATGTAGTACTATGAGATGTACAACATGCTAGGGCCACTTGACATGTGCTGACCTCTGACAGCCTGTAGAATGTGTTCTTCATGGTCAAATGGATGAGCGGATCTCTGTCTTCCAAACAATGTGACAAACGGCAGCAAAGGTTTCATGACTCGGTGACCTTCAGTCTGGAACCTCTATCTGATACAGCCGTGCAGTCTCGCATCCATTACCAATTACATGGCCATATATAAAATCATATCTGCCTGCTCATGATGTGAATATCCTGTCATTGTTAAACAGAACACTTCTCAATTAACTCCTTACTACACACATTAAACATTGAAGACAGACTAGCCACAAATGTACACGAATGACAAATGTAACCTAGTCTACAGGACAACACAACACCATCTACTGTAAACTTTCTTTAAACTTTATAACTCAACTTTTTTTCTTGTTTTGCTGTAAAGAACCCATCCTCAAGATATAATTTTCTTTTCTGGACGATATAGAAATTGCCCAAATGTCCGAGATATACTTTTAGCCATTATCAAGGATTAATTTTATTTTTGCTTTTAACTGAATGTATGGAAACCAACATCCAGAAAAGTAGAAAATTATAAGAACATGAAATATATATGTATATATATATATATATATAATTATTTATTTGAATATTACAACATAAATATGTTATAAAATCACTACAAAAATAGCCATTTTGTTTCAACACCTCTGGTGTCTTATCAAGTGATGATTTTTTTAAAAAAAAAAAACAAACAAAAAAAAAACTAACATCTACACTACACACATCCATACGTAAGCAAACGTACGACTAAATGTGCATGCACTTTCCTTACACATAGACATCAATACACACAGGCACATATATCCACATTCACAATGACCTAGACGGTCAGATGTCATAGCTAAATTGAATATATTCGTGGCTTAATATGTTATTAAACGAATTTTAACTTGAAATATAACTAATCTGGTCAAATATATTTAGATAAAATTTAAACAAATAAATTCGTTTTTTTTTGTTTGTTTTTTTTATCAAGGGTCGTGTCTCGTCACCGTATTTTATGTATGCATATATATCTAAATACGTCTGAGCGCTTATGTATTATAACCTGCGTATGTTCGAATGATTTCGCGTGAGAGGCGACTAACATGTTGAAATGAAACTAAAAATGTATACATTTCTGTCTGGGGATCTGAACATCCTTTTTAACATAATTTCAATGAAAATATAAATTAAATAGCATATATATCTTTTATTTTTATATTTTTTCTCCTCGGTAATTCTACAATTTAAAACTTAATTTGATTTAGATTTCTAAATAGGTAATTTTTTACTTTTAATTTTAATTTCAAATTTTATAAATCTTTTAATATCTATGATAACCTTGCTTAGTTGTCAAATTTTTCGAATTACCCTATACTTGTATTTTGATTGGTCATTCTAGCTTATGTAACAGCGTTTACTCCTAGCTAATGATCGTTAATTAATTTGAAACTTTTAAAACCATTTATTCTATATTCTACATCATCACTTGATAAGACACAAGAAGTGTTGAAACAAAATGGCTACTTTTGTCGTGATTTTATAACATATTTATGTTATAATATTCAAATAAATAATTATATCTGCTCTACTCTGTATTGAGCACTCTTTAAAGAATAATAATTGTTGGTTATTGGAATTTACTCCGTATATACCAATCCCACACTTGGGTGTATATATATATATATATATATATATATATACACGTTATAATATATATATATATATATATATAATATGACAAATATACACTCTTCACATCATAAGGCAGCAAGCCATCTTCACTATAATTTGTTTTAATCTTAGCACACACTTTTAGCATCTCACATCACAGGGTCTTCTTTAAAATGAGCAATATGGCTTTTGCTTCTCAAGAGCCAACTGCTATCAGGCTGTTGCTTTGGATATCTCAAAGGCATTTGACAGGGTCTGGCATATAGGTCTCCACAATATATATTTTCTTAAATTTGTAAGATTAAAGGGGTTCACATTATATTTGTGAAGTAATTGTTACAGTTATATTCCTCTAAGAAAAAAATTCCCAAGTATAATTCTATCAAGAATGTTATCAACACCTCATAAAATAAGCCACCTCAATGTTAAAAATGCTTTTCTGCGATATTTTAAACTAAAAGTAGGTAATATTTGTTTCAAATCAGATTCATTAAACTTTAAATCATTTAATCTTCATCAAAAAAATTTTCAGTAAAGTATATTTTATTTTTGAAAGATTTTTTTAATAGAGAATTATGTTGATAGATTTATCAATATAGACAATTTTAGCATTTTTACTGATAATTAAAAAAAAAATTAAATCAATTTAAATACGGATTTGAAATACAGCAAAGTAATTTTTCTTATTGGAAAAGTAAATTTAATTTATCAATCAGCCTAGAATTAAAACGAAAAGCTTTAAGAATGATTTTTCATTTTTAAAAATTCATTTTAAATTTTAGGTATTGTTTTATTTTTTCTTGTTACTTATCTATTGTTTGGTTCTCATGATATGAATTTATAAAAAAATAGGCTACAATTTTTAAAAATGGAAAAATAAAAAAAACTGATTTGTTTTTGTCTTGTTTCCGGTGTAAAAACATATTGCAACTGAAACTTCTTAATTTAACAAATACACTAAAAATTTGTAGTGTTTTTTTTTTTGTTCGAAAAGGTATGACTCTTAATGGAACAGGTGTTAAAACAAATTATATGAAGCTAATCAAATGTATAGACGCTGACAATTCTACATGGGGAAAAAAAAGTGGAATATTTTCGTTTAATTAATTCTGCTATTTTATTTTGTCAAAAAAATTTTTTTTTTTTTAGTGTAAACCTTTCCTCTGCATTCTGAAGAATTTGTCTAAATGAAGTGAATTAAATATCATTCTTAAAATTTTGTCTGCAGTTTTCTCTCTCGAAATTAAAGAAAACTCCTGGGCGCTTGGAATTGATGCACATCGATAGTTTCAATCAAGTATTTCTGGTCCAGAAGCTGGAAGGTCCTCAGCGACATCTTCTTCTGGAAGAAGCCCGCTTGCTTTTAATCCAGAAATATGGAGAAAAGTGAGTTGGAACTTTGATTTTTTTTTTTTTTTTTAAGACTTTGATATTGTTCATATCTGCAATCGGCATAAAAGGTCAAATCTTGTGAAACTGAAAAAGCAATTTGAATGTTTAATGAAATTCTTTCAATGAAAGGGAAAAAAAATGAATTTGCGAAGACATGGCTGAGATCTTCATTTCAAGATATTTTTATTTAGAATTTTGTTCTTCTGTACATAATTAAACAAGAAAACATTAAAGACGATTTGTCTGGAAATATCCCCAGAAAGTGCGGAAAGAAATGATAATTGCAAATCTGCAATGATAAAGAAAAGTAATATAAAATAAATGAATGAAAATAAAAGAAATTTAGAAATGGTAAATTTCAGATCATTCCTAAATTCTTATTTTCATTTTGAAATTTTTCTTATTGTATAAACGTTAAATTTTAATGGGTGCACAAGTTCAATGATTAGTCAAGTAGTAATAATAAAAAATCCTTTCAAAAAATTGCTGTCATTTCCTTTTCGGGTACGAAACTGAAGCTGGTAGATCTAGATTTGTAGAAGAGCCTACGAGAAAAACACATCTTGTTTAACAGGTTATTCTGACTTTGTCCTGTCAGTCAGGCACAATGTTCAGCTTAAGAAGTAGTTTCCCTGAGAGGAAAAAAAGGGATGCAGGTTCGATTCCTGTTGGAGGTTGAATGTTTCTTTAGTAGGATATCTCAAATTATTTATTTCACTGTTTAATATGTTGGAAAATATAATGGCTGTTACTACCGATCCTCTTATTGAAGAAGAAGAAGAGGCAGGTGACAGTTTTTAATAAAAAATATATATATATATATATATATATATATATATATATATATATTAAATGCTCTGACAACTTTAGCCTCAGTTTCATTTCAAGTGAAATTTTTTTTTTTCATTGAACAAATTGAACACAAATTTTTATCTCGTCTGTATTTTGAAAACAACTGCTAGATAATATGGGATTTTTTCCCTTCCAGATTGATTGATAATCCTGAAGCAAAATATCTGAAAGGGAATTACTTACAAGATGTACTAGACTGGGCTAAGGTGAGATTTTTACGTTGTCTTTTAACTACTTTCTTTGACAGGCTTCAGTTTTGTTATTTTATCAAATAAATTTTTCCTTCTCCACATCAATGTGGAAGATTTTCAATGTGGCATAGAATGCAATTTAAAGCATCTTCAGACTTTCCCTGCGATTTGCCTTTTGCTTGTATTTCTTCTGCTTCAGTCAGAGAAATGGAAAGAAAACTATTAGAATTGTTGAATACAGTATAAAGTATAAAATAATGTATTTAATAATTCTTTTTTCTTTTAATGTATGTGTGTATTTTTTGTTTTACTTAAGCCACACCAATATCAGAAGCTGAAGAGTTTAAAATTTAGTCAAATTTATGTAAACAGGCAGCAGGACCCACCCCCAGCTTTTTACTGACTAGCCAACGACTGTCCCATGTGGCATTTCCATTCTTGTCCCATGTGGCATTTCCATTCTTGTTCCAGAAAAAAAAAAACTGAGAAATGCCTGCTGCACATTCACAAGGAAATGAAAGACGAAAATTAATGTGACTGTGAGAACTGAAAACTTGAAGCGTTTCCAATATATTAAAGCATTTTATTTCAAGGCTTCCCTTGCTACGATTGGTTGGGTAGGTAGGTCACACTTGAGACAACTTCTGTCATGTTTGAGACTTCCTCCTACTCTCTGCCCATCTCAAGATCACAACACCTGGCTGGAAACATGAACAGGCAGCATATGAATTACACGAGGGACAGTCTGTTCCCTGCCAAAGGCAGACCAGAACTGACTTCTTTGATCGCATCTGTGACTGCTAATGTAAACATCCATTCATGCATCTAGGTCAACCGTAATTGGGAGCATCAAACCAATGCAAATGATCCTTTCCTTAGCTGTATAGTATGTGCTATGCTACATGCAGTTTTTGAATTCAGTTTCCTTCTCCTAGACCAGCTACCACCCAAGGCTATAGAACTGTTCTGCTATTTACCCATAGGTGGGGGGAGAAGAGGCTCCATACCTTTCGCAAGGGTATTAGTACTTAAGTGAATGTAATGGATCAAACTGGACTTTGAACTTGTCTATCCAATTCCTCAAAACGAGCTGCTACCCACTACTCTGCTGTGCCTCCTCCTCTAATTTAGACAAGCAACTGGAAACCATCAATGTCCAGCTTTGTTGTCACTTGACCCCAAAAGATTTCTTTTAATTATTAGTTTCCTTTTGGTCCAGTGGATGCTACTTGGAAGACTTGGCTTGAAAAGCTTTCTGCCAGCCATAAAATGCAAACTCTTGGAATTGAGATAAAATTGTGCACCCCCCCCCCCTGCCTCTAAGTCATAGTGTGATAAGTACATTTGCTCATAGCCAAAAATTGTGTATATCAGTTTCTTTAGACTTATTTTACTCATCTTTGTGTTTTTCTTTTTTTTATCAAGATTTCAGCGATTGTAATCTTATGGCTTCCTCGAGTGTCTGTTATGCAGGGTACAGCAGAAATACCTCCCACATAATGGTAAGACATCAGCTAGATGAAAACCCCCACTGCCACTGTGTTACCATTATGTGGGAGTTATTTCTACCCCACCTTGTATTTCTGAATGTTTAAACTTGATCTGAAGAGACTTTTTTTTTCCTTCCCTACTTGTCCGATATTGTTTGATTTTGCTGGCAAGGATCGAATGCTTGACAGGAGTCGTATTGGTTTGGTCAGGGCAATGAAGTCAAAAGGAAAATATTAAAGAAAGAAAATGTTTTTATATAACGTTCTTTGTACAAAGCTGTTATTACAATTATCAATTCTTCAGGCAGGAATATATATGCTTTGTGCAGCAAATAAATTCCTCGTGCAGAATTATCAACCCTTCCCCTTTTATATATTAACATGATGCTTTTCTTGATGTGACTGAGTTTGAAATAAAGCTTCTGGAATAAGACTTTTCTTCATGCAGCAAGTCAGGAGATCGGTTGAAGCGGTCATCTCTTGTGTCCAACAGCAATTCGAGCGGCTACTGCCTTGGTTGCTTTGAACTTCTGCTTATATGGACCCTTGTCTAAAACCGGCATAGAGTTCAAGATGGGCCTGGAGTTTCAGTAATTCCTCTAACCCCTTTGTTGTCGGACTCCAGAAAATTAATTGCATGCCCAATTTTGGGAAGATCTCTCTTCCTGAGAGTAGTGGTAGCAGAATATCAATCTACCCTAACTCCTTCCTTCTCATATTGGTACCTCATACCAATACTACCCAAGGAAAAGTTAAGAGAATTGATTTATTTCACTTGTCAGAAAAGATGGAAAGCATAGATCGCTAAAGAAATGGGATTTCTTTAGGTACAAGCCAAATGCCGAGGGTCACAAGTCAAAACATGCTAAGAAGGCTGTCAAGGGAACACAGCTGGTGAATGTCAGACTGGGTGAACGAGGTTGGGTCGAGAAAATCTGATGAAAATTTTGATTGATAATTAAAATGAATAATTTGGAGATAAGCCACACCTGTTCACCTACAAGGTCTAAAATGACAACAGAAGTGAAGGGCTCAGGTGAAATACCAAGGTGGACAGAGGAATTATCTTTGCCTTCATTCCTCAAAACCTTAAAAATAGCATGCCTATGACCTTCCACAATCTGCACTCTAGCAAGCGGTCACAGATCATTGTCTACCATTCTGCCTTGTTTAACAAAATTCTCAGACGGCCTTGAATGTTCCTATGCCATCTCTCCCCACCCGTCAAATGGCCAAATGACCTTTTCAGCTAATTTTTTCATTTTACTTCAAGTCAGCCCTACTTTCTCCCTGAGGGTTTATTCCTAGAAGAAAAACTGTTATCTCTTAATCCTTTCAGCGTCTTACGGTGACACACGTGCAGTTCTTGAATATTGTCATGATATTGTACAGACATAATTTCTACTTTGGACCTTATTTTTCCTGCCTCTTCTTGAACGTAGAGTGGTTATGGCACACTTATAAACCGCCAAGTTACACTTTAACATTCACCAAAGGGAGACAGGCAATGTGGATAGGGCATGCAAATTCTTTCCAAGTTGTTTCCCCACTATGGGTTAAATAAGAAAGGATGGGTTCTTGGGTTGGCAACGAGTCTTGGAGAAATAATGTGTAATGATTTTCTTTATTTTTTTCCTCTTCAGACCAGGATCTCAAAGTTGGATGATTTGTTATTACCTGAATTTGAATTCTTGTGGGCAGCTCCATCTGTTGACTCTACCCATGACCTTGTGTCAGCACCATTCAATGTCTCTGGTGTGTTGCAGTCAACCATTAATCTATTGGACAACCTCACATTTGATGCTGGAGAAGACATTGCCAAACTGCTAAGGAATCATTCCAAGATTCTGCACGTGAAATATAAATCCTATATGCATCTTTTACGCACAGCAATTAGTGGAATAAAGGTAAGAAATAAATTCAGAATCTCTCTCACGTTCATTGGTTTTCTCTTTCTCTCATCATTTCTCTTTCTCTCGTTCCATTTCTCCCTCACGTTCTTTCTCTCTACTTCTCTCTCTCTCTCTCGTTCTTTCTCTCTCTCTCTCGTTCTTTCTCTCTCTCTCTCTCGTTGCTTTCTCTCTCTCTCTCTCTCGTTGCTTTCTCTCTCTCTCTCTCTCTCGTTGCTTTCTCTCTCTCTCTCTCTCTCGTTGCTTTCTCTCTCTCTCTCTCTCTCGTTGCTTTCTCTCTCTCTCTCTCTCTCGTTGCTTTCTCTCTCTCTCTCTCTCTCTCGTTGCTTTCTCTCTCTCTCTCTCTCTCGTTGCTTTCTCTCTCTCTCTCTCTCTCGTTGCTTTCTCTCTCTCTCTCTCTCTCTCGTTGCTTTCTCTCTCTCTCTCTCTCTCTCGTTGCTTTCTCTCTCTCTCTCTCTCTCTCGTTGCTTTCTCTCTCTCTCTCTCTCTCTCGTTGCTTTCTCTCTCTCTCTCTCTCTCTCGTTGCTTTCTCTCTCTCTCTCTCTCTCTCGTTGCTTTCTCTCTCTCTCTCTCTCTCGTTGCTTTCTCTCTCTCTCTCTCTCTCTCGTTGCTTTCTCTCTCTCTCTCTCTCTCGTTGCTTTCTCTCTCTCTCTCTCTCTCTCGTTGCTTTCTCTCTCTCTCTCTCTCTCTCGTTGCTTTCTCTCTCTCTCTCTCTCTCTCGTTGCTTTCTTTCTCTCTCTCTCTCTCTCTCGTTGCTTTCTCTCTCTCTCTCTCTCTCTCGTTGCTTTCTCTCTCTCTCGTTGCTTTCTCTCTCTCTCGTTGCTTTCTCTCTCTCTCGTTGCTTTCTCTCTCTCTCGTTGCTTTCTCTCTCTCTCGTTGCTTTCTCTCTCGTTCTTTCTCTCTCTCTCTCGTTCTTTCTCTCTCTCTCTCTCTCGTTCTCTCTCTCTCGTTCTTTCTCTCTCTCTCTCTCTCGTTCTCTCTCTCTCTCGTTCTCTCTCTCTCTCGTTCTTTCTCTCTCTCGTTCTTTCTCTCTCTCGTTCTTTCTCTCTCTCGTTCTTTCTCTCTCTCGTTCTTTCTCTCTCTCGTTCTTTCTCTCTCTCGTTCTTTCTCTCTCTCGTTCTTTCTCTCTCTCGTTCTTTCTCTCTCTCGTTCTTTCTCTCTCTCGTTCTTTCTCTCTCTCGTTCTTTCTCTCTCTCGTTCTTTCTCTCT